>JAVLUX010000007.1:10325000-10880000 GCA_032164185.1 Moxostoma hubbsi | reverse complement strand
TCAAACCATCCTCCTATCCATCAGTCCGTCCGTCTGTCTGTCTGTCTGTCTGTCTATCAAACCATCCTCCTATCCATCCATCCTTTCGTCCATCCATCCATCCATCCATCCATCCATCCATCCATCCATCCATCCATCCATCCAATACATTTAAAAAATTTGGTTTCAAATGACCATGATTAATTACAATGTTGTATCATATATATTTTAAATACATATTGTAAATTTTAGTCATGATTTCAATTAATTTAATTTTGAGAATCTCTGCATTGAATTACAGGCCTACATAGTAGCCTACTTCAGCAACGACTGAACAGAATTAAATAACTGCCACTTCAGTCAGAAGAAATTCAGTTTAATCAAAATCCTTTATCTGTACAAATGTTACTTCTTCCCTAACCTGAAACTGCACACATATTAAACTCTGAAACATGAATACTATGAATCCGAACGTCATCTCCCCATCTACATATTCATGCCTGTTAATACTGAAACACTCAGTTTCCATGGTTTCTGTTTAAAAATGAAGTGCCCGTGGAGTCATATGGAGCTTTGAGGAGCAAGGTGTGAAGGGCAGAGAGAAACATTCAGTATGTTAATGAAAATGGTTTACCCTCTGCCATTGTCCAAATGAATAATGAAAGTCTCATTTCCAAACTTCTCAAAAGTCTCGTAATGGTGACGATCCATATTTCCTGTTAAAGTAAAAAAAATAAAGAGATGGAAAGAGTGAAAAGAGCTTTTTTTTTTTTTACTGCTTATTAAAGTCTTAAAATAACGTTAATAAAGTGAATACATTCATAATGTCTTAAAAGTGCTCTAAGTAAGTTTTGTTTTTGTTTCGCAGACCAGGAAGACTGTGGTCTGGGAGTTAGAGCTACAACCTATCGGCATGTGTGCAAAGCAAACATTTTCAGTTATTGAGGTCAATATAGAAATACCCTATACACAGCATACTGTACACTGTAAAAATGTCTGCAATTTTCATGTTAATGTACTCCGAAATAAACCCTGCCGGTTAGGTTTAGGATTGGGGTTTGGGTTAGGCTGCAGGATTAATAAAATATGCATTTCAGTTGACTGTGTTACATCATTTACAACTAAAAATACAACTCGCTTTTATTGCCCCCTGAGGACATTGCATTCAGCCACAGTCTGATTTCAGCATCTGAGGTTTAGACCTCCTATATCCAAATTCACAGTGTAGTCAGTCTGGACCAGCCCAATGTAAATTACAAAACCTTTTTCTAGACCACTGATATAATCGTCTTCATCTAATGTGAGCGTGCATAATTTTAAACATATTCATCAAAAGTACTGTTCATCTCTTTAGGCGTAAAACTTTTTTACATTGGAAAAAGTTACTTAATGGTAAACAATACTTCAGGGGACTTCTTTTTAATATTTTTTGTTGGCAATGTTGAAAGGGTGACTACTTTTAAGAAGCATTTTGTGTTTCGCCAAACACGCGTCAGTGTTTTGACAAAAATATAATTTATGGAAATACAAACATGTATTGTAACACTATTTCATACCTCAGATCACAAATGGCCCTAAATACTTTTGGGTATTAAGCATTTTTTTAATTGTTACGCTTCAGTACTCATAAGACAAAAGTTGAGGAATCGTAGAAAGGTGAGTGTATTACTCCAACAAATGGACGAGGTAAAGGGGGTGAACTGAGGTCCTGGGTCACCAAAGACCCACGGTATAGTACATAATTCCCATACTTAATACTGCTAGATTATTATTCTAAAATGTGGAAAATCGTACTAAAATAACAGTGATAAACTTGTCCTTGGCAGAGCAAATCATCAAAAGAAAAGTAAAAAGAAAATAATATTTTAAACAATGTCAATGCTTACCCATTAAAAAGTCAAAAATAGTCATGTCCATGATGTCCAGAAGGCGTGTGCCCCGGTCATATGGTGGAGTCTGTTTGACTTCATCACAATAATCTGGATCCACTTCCCACCTGAACGCACCAAAGAGAAACACCAAAACACTTGTTTTACGTTTAAATATAGCTGTATTGTTCCCCCTTTTTCTATATAACCCTTCTGGGGACCATTGGATTGCAATTGCCATCTGAAACAAGACTGTACATTGTTTTACTGCACAGATAGGGTTTCTTTGGGAGTAAGTGAAACCTGCAGTGGTGTTTTTTGCTGATAAAGGCAGTCTGTAGTTTAATGAAGATATGGGGTGGTGCGTGGAGACCTTAGATAAAGCGGAGAAAAATAGCTTACTCAGCTTTCTTGCGTTTGTGGTAGGAACGGCGCCAGGGGTTCCTCCAGGTCTTGCGCTTTGCTAGTGCCAAGTCAGGGAGAAATGCAGCCAGGGAGCCTTCGATCTGGTCAGGTTTTCCACAAAGGGCATGTTCTGTGGAGCAGTAGTACGAGCACTCGCCGTAGAAGCAAATGTTGTTGGCTGGAGGGGGAAAAAATAAATGTGAGGTCTTTAAATGGATTTACACCTGGAATTAACATCCATATTGGGTAATCTCAAGTGGTCAGTGCTAAATTAAGGTGTAAAGGGGGTCCAAAAGGGTTTATGATTGATCACTTAAGCCACAATTGGAGGGAGCTGAAAACGCATGTGACCATTGCATCTATAGTGTAAAAACTACAATCGATATAATGGGTTGTAAACGAATCGATCCTGATGCTTTTCTCACAGCAGGCGATTTGAAATCTTGAAATGTAACATTAAATGTAGTGAATATGTGAAAAAAAAAGATGTGGTGCTTTAAAGGGGATGAATTTAGAGACACTGCTTATGGGACAGGAAGCACAACATGTTAGTTGCGTTTGAATTTGCATACTTTACTGCATTTGATAACCCTAACCCTAACCTTAATTCTCATCCCTTAAAAAAGTATGTTCTTTAGGGTATGAAGGTGAGTAGTATATTCCCAAACATACTTCATCTTAGAACGTGGTCATTGTTTCTTGATGTTTTATTAAACAAGTACAATTTAAGCACAAAGAACAACTTTCTTGGTATATCTAGCACTTACGGTCATTGCATATGCAGTATGTTTATTCAGTGCCCATGTTAACAGATTAAAGCACTCAGGCCACACACGGGTTCAGTCTATTTTTGCTGTGCTGCACGTGCTGAATTAAAGTGATTGCTCATGCTCAAAATGAACATGGATTTACATGAAAATTTAGCAATTTCACTGTAAATGCATATATTTACAGTCTACTGTGTTTCAGTCTCCATATGACTTTCAGCCCTGGGTAAAGCAAAGAAAACCAAAACAAACTATTACCAGGGGTTGCAAAAATAACAAATGCGATCAGAAGTATACCTAAAGATTTTTTTCATGTGAAATATACTACACAGCATGTTATATGTGTGTGGGGGAAGGGGACACTCGCATCTCTGCAGAAAGCGGCAATCACGTGACAGGCAGGTGGTCGGAGAACTACACCTTACCTCACATTTGGAAAAACAAGGCGACATAATGGATGACACTTGTCTCATCGTGGAGGTTGAAAAACACAAAGTTGATACTCAGGATTTCTTGTACAAAGATTTGTGTGCAAAAGAAAAGGCATGGTAGGCAGTTTCCTTGGCTGATGGTGTGGATGGTAAGTTTTAATTGAAAAAGTACCATGTTTAAATTTATTGCCACTAACTTGAGCAACTTAATATATAAATCTATAATAGAAGTAATGAATGGAATATTACGTTGTTTATAGTTATTGTGTTTAAATGGGAATACGTCAATCAAAGATTTTATTACTGTACTGCGTGTCCAGGAATTTCAAAGGGCCAAGGTGGTAACCCTAGTTGACCATCCTGACCCATCTGTAATTGGATGACACATTTCTACCATTGCACAGCATACACTCTCACCACCCCCATCATTGATGGTAAACGCATATGAAAGCAACAAATTTTTTTTTAAAAAGTGTTCATACTGTATGTGAAGCATGTTGTTACATTAAGTGACTCATCCAGATGTGCCTTTTTGTGATGATGGATGTCAGTGAACTAAAAAGCGCCAATTCACCACAGGCTCATTAAACGCTGCTGTTTAGCCAATGATGAATCATTGTGTATAACGCATTTTTCAAATGTTTCCTGACACGACTCCCCGGGGGAAGAGGAGCCTTTTCACTTGTTCCCAAAAAAAACATGATTGTAATGAAAAGTGGAGGCAGAATGCTAATGATAGCCCTGCAGAGAAAGAATATGGCCAATCTGTGTGCTTTATTCCAACACTTACATCATCTAAATGTGGGTAATTTAGTTGCCAAACTTTCTGCACGTGTGTTATTGCATGCTTGCTACTCCCCAATTAAAGACTCTAATTAACTTAGCAGCTTCCATGGGTGTAGTGCACTAGTCTATGGCTGCATTCCAGTTTGCATACTATTTATGCAATCCATCCAAAATAGTATGCAAAATAATGATTTGTGTGTCTAAAATAAGAGTATTTTCAAAGGGCATCCATGCTTTTGGCTTATACTGCCCAGCCCACAATTGTTATTGTGTTTGTGACTATTCTCTCCCTTTCTTTTTTTTCTTTTTTTTTTTTCTTTCAGTTGTCAAAAAATTGTACGGAATGCCGAGCAGAAGCTGCCAGAGCAGTTTTTAAATGTATGAATGTAAATGTAAAAGTTAAAGGTAAAGTTTGCCATTTCTACACCACTAGCGTTACCAATGGGAATTGCAAAAATAATGACACTCTCCAACTTGCTCCATTGGTAAAAAACAAACAAACAAACAAAAAACAGACAGTTACGTCCAAACTCATGCCATTGGTTCATTGTTGCTATGCCAGGCTGGTCTGTTCTTATAGCGCTTAAGTCTATACACTTATAGTTGACTCAGTATATTAAGCTGGGATACGAGATTTTAATATAAAAAATACACACTTCATCTTTAAGTAATAAAGAAATTTGGGTTTAAGCTTGCGCATCAGCATCTAGCAAAATTAATTGCAGTGCCAGCGTTAGCATCTCCATTCTGAAAATTGAGAGTTCATGGCAAATTTGCCACAAACTTGCCACAAATTCACCACTGATTATTTCCACATGCAAATAAACTTTGCAGCAAACTTGCGACAAATTGTCCATTGTTGCCAAAGGTTTGCCAAAGGTTTGCCAGAGGTTCACCACTACCACCGAAGAGCCGCAAACTTCTGGCAAACATTTGTGGTGAATCAAAAGCTCATTTGCTTGTGAAAATAACGAGCGGCAAAGTTGCAACAAATTTGCGGCTATTTTAGATTTTTTTGTAAGAGCTAGCTTAACCTCCCCAGACACCTATGTGACTGCCATTTGCGTGCATTTTTACATTGCGAAACATGAGTGGTCCAAACATCATCTGCAGCCTGAAACTGAGCTTTGGTCGGATTTTAGGAGTTAAATGCCCTAAGCTGCAAAGAAAGCTACAGGATTGTACAGCAAAACCCTTGCTCCCTTGCTCCTTATTTAGAGAATTACTCAACCTCCAGTATGCTCTGTCTGTCTGCACTAGTCTCAGAACAGCTTGAAATGCACACTTTTTACATCCTAACACAATATAAAGCCTCTGAAAGCAACATTTTCCAGTGTTTGGATGCATCCATTGATGATCAATGTGATAATTCACAGTAAATATAGGATATTTGAACTGAAACTGAGCATTCAATCCACGAATGTGGTAATTGTGTTTAACAGCATGCCGTTTCGCGATAAATCACTTAAATAAAAAATAAATGGCATATTGAATAAAACTAGAGATTCGAATCTTTTGACTCAAACAGGTTTCAATGTAAAAACTTAATTAGATTTCTTACCAGATGTAGTTTTGTTGGCATTTCAACCAAACACAAACTCATCTGCGCTTGCCGCCATGTTATTTGGTCACGCGACTCCGTAGGCTACATCGAAAGTTTAACCATTTACTGACATCACAGAGTCTCCTATGAAAAGTAATTATGTGTTGCATATAGTAAAGCCAAAATACAATGTCCACGTATGGGGACGCAAGGACACATGAGGTTAAACCCACATTTTTTTATGACTTAAAGGCGAAGTGTACTTTTATGTATGGAATCAATTTGGAATGTGGAAACAAGATGTTGTGTGTGTGTGTGTGTGTGTGGCATCAAAGTGGAATATGGAATCACATTTTTGACATATTAGTATGGCACAATATTGCCACACCATCTTAATTCATGCTCAAAAGTTTGCATCAAAAGTGAAGTAGCCTACATAGCAAATCGGGATGCAGCCTATACCTGAACTCTATATGTGTGAGAAACCGCTAGCTAGTAGGAGGAGAAAGCAAGGCCTGATGGGATAGAAGAAAAGGGCATGCAAAGGGACTCATACCTGGGGATATGAAGAATGTCCGCCAGAGCTTTTTGTCACGGGTCATGTCCCTGATCTCCCGTGTCATGTTCACCAACCTGCCGGCCACTGGGGGAACTCTCCGGAAATCCAAGATTCTGTGCGCAATATACAAACAACAGCGTCAATATTTTATCTGACTGTAAGGCATTATCTGACATTATCAGGTGCCATTTGTTTCCATTAATCACAAGTGTAAAACATTAACAATGAACAGCTGATGCCAAACTCAACTTTTATTACTTTATCACAAGGGTATAACTTTTATCTTGTGCTTTATACGTTTGTCAGTAGGGGACGATCTTAAAATGTGAACCCTGTAACCATGATATTGTAAATAAGTTGTGACTACAAATTGGATATACTGTATCCACAGTATTCCTGAGCAACCACTGGGCGGCACCATGATAATTCTAATTGCTTCTTTTGTATTTCTGGTCTCAAGACACCAAGTAAGAAATGCCAAAATGATCGATCCAGAGGAGAACAACAACTATTTAAGTGTTACTTGGAGTAAAAATGTAATTCAGGCTCAACCTGAAGTTGTTGGCTGTCATAACAGCTCAGAATAATTAATGATATCAACGTAACTCATCATCGCTTTATGTCATCTACACGCTCAGGTGAGGCACTGTCTATAAAAAAAACAGTCATCTCGACTTTGCATGTTTTTCTGACAATTTTAATACCTTAAATATTACATTACCTATTAAGAATATACACAGATGCGCGTGAAAACACTAGAGACTGGAAATTGAAAACAGTCGAATCGTGGAACACTTCCATGTTCAGGAAAATGTGGATAACAGCATTATAATTTTTTTCCCTAAGAAACACCTTGAGCTGAATGCTTGTAATGGTAAACTGTAAATCCGTCAACAATGTTACAATTCTGACATAATTAAGGGGGTCGCACACTAGATATATCAGGCGGATGACATGGCACATTCAGAAGTGTTCGCATGCAACCGCCGCTCAACGTCTGTAGGTGGCACCCAGCTATGACCCCCGAAGCTGCACAAAATTCTGTAGAGTAACAGACTGTCACTCACATAGTCTTCCATTAAATTCGGCCTAAATCGATATCGAGTGACATATCATTTACTTTAGCCAAGGCTAGAACATATATGCATATCTATCAGTCATAAAGCCTACACAATGTATTTTCAGTTACAATATTTTTTTTACATTTTTATATGATTTGACAGCTCTAATGAAGCCCATTTAAGGCTACTTATAGAGACATTGCATAATAAACACTGTAATTTCTACTCATTCAGGTGCACATTTACAGCAGTTTCGTACACTAACCTGCAAACTCATCAACATCACTTTGTTCATTCTTGAAGAAATGCAAAAACCTTCAAAATTTTTGCCTGTATGGTGAGTACAGCTTTGGACTGCCACATGCACCGCATCAGTGTGTCCTATGTGCGATAACTGTGCCTCGTCCTACCTGCGACGTGAAGCGTCTTGACCGGCTTTATAGTCAATAATGTAACATCAATGTAATAATTTTTGCTTGGCATAATGCCATACTGTTTAATGTTTAAAATCTTTAAAATGTACATTGAAAGCTTGAGCAAACAGGAAAAGACACGTTTCATAATACAATTCTGTCAATGTTCACTGGTTGCTTTATGAGAACAGTGTCACCAAACATTCAACCTTCTGCTGCATTTAATAAAGAGGAAGCCAACAACAAAGAGTGCTGGAAATCTATCAAATAAATCACAATTTTTACAAGGATCCAGAAAATGATTTTTCCTTTGAGGTGCTACTGCAAAGCACCTGAGCCCACTCTTTACTCTTTGGCTTTATGACACCTCCATTATATAGAAGCCCAGGAGTGCCATTTAAAAAAGAATGAAGGAATAAATGATCAATCTATTCATTTGAAAATAAAAATGTGACTAAATAAACCAATTTATAAATAGTCCATTAAATAGACACATTTAAATGTGTTTATTTATGTTTTAAAATGTACTTATATTTACCAATACAATTGAACATTAATAAATCACATTTATTTCATGTTTAAAATGTCATTTAAATGTAGCAATAAATGAGTACTATAATTAGCATTTTAAATGCACTTCTTGGGCTTCCATACCATTAGTGTTCTTTGTTGGCTTTTTAAACACTACTACTGACATTTTAGAGCACACCACAGGATATAAATGCCCTCTACTCCACCCTCACTTTCTTGTGTACTTCCTCTCAGTCATGTTCATGTCTTTGTCTATGTGTGCAGTGGGCTGTCTCGGTGAAAAACCCACGTCGTGTGGTGCAAGCTCTTTCAACATTAAACCACAAGAGACCCGTCGGCTCCTCGCCCCTGAGAGACAGAAACCCAAGCCTTTCAGATGAAACCACTCAGGGGCCTCAAGCTGCACAGTCACTTTGGACGCAGGTGACAAAGGGCCCAGTGTGGAAACTGTGCATTCTAGGGACATTCTGTCAGCCGCGTGTGGGAATAAAAGCTATAACACAGTTACAACATAGTTATAAATTATTTGAATGTTATTTTCAACATTACTTTTTTTTTTTAAATTATAGTTTAGTATTAGTTCATTTTAGCAATGGACCTTATTCACAGTAGCTCCATCTTTAATTGTTGACCAGAATGCCAACGAGTACTATTGTTTTAAATGTTTTGTATCGTCTGTTTCTGTAATTTCGGGAACACAACAAGGAATTGGGTGGTGGAAATGGATTGTAGATATTGAGAGTAAATGTAGTAGAAATATTACATATCAATGTAATATTTCACTCGCAAACATCCTTTAACGTTATCGCCCAGCCAACAAAAATGTTCATATCACACTGTACTTTTTCTGTCCTTAAAATATCTCATGGACATGACAGGTGCCTTGGAGGAAAACTGGTTGGTCTCACAAGCTCAATTAGCTCTCTGAATCCACAAAGTTTCTCTCTTTGGGGCTTCTAGTTAAAGTCAGCTGGGAGTTTCTCCTGACTTCTGAATGTTCTCACATGCACCTTGTTACCCACTGAGCAACTGTAATGTGTATCGACTCAATAACACTAAGTGCTTTTCAGGCCGTTGTCCAAAAGTCTTGAGTGACATTTGCAGAGCAGTGAGAATACAATTAGAGTTGCTTTGGCTTACTGACATCGCAATGGCGTGAGTGCTCTCGTGCGTAAACCTGTGTGTGGAAGGCTATGGTTTCTTTTCCCAATGTCTGGGCTCGACAGGTGTTCTCAGTCAAATAACTGGAGGAAAGCCAAGAAGGTCTCTGTAGGGTGAATTTCTTCTCAATGGCTACTGGAATGGGTGAATGGGGTTGGAGTATGCTGTCAGTGAACCTTAAATATGGTCGCAGGCTATTAGATTGTAAATAAAATAGCTAGATATTTACATTTTCCAGTTCTGATGGGTTTTTAGTGCATTTCTATGTGCTTGATATGGCATTTTAGGTGGTTGCGAGATGCTTGGAGGCTCATTTTCCTTCATTTTAAGTCTATGAGACATAATCTATAATCTATTTTCCCCATTTTTTCATCCACCAGGTGAAAAATATTAAGTCAGAATGCTCTGAAAAGTCATAGCACACCTCTATAACGAATAAAGTATAATTCACAAACAGTATGAGACAAGGTGGTTTCACACCAAAGTTTAGATCTTCGGTTTTGTTAAAATCCCTAACCCCAAGTATGATTAATATCCCCACTAGCGAGTCTCCTTTTAAGAAAAAGGATTTAAAACTACAGTAAAATGGATGTCGATGACATTGCCAGATTCAATGGCAATACATTGTGACTCCTTCAACCTTATCTATAATGTATAAAACCTTTAATACAAAATCCAAGATGCATCACCTCTTAAACACCTCAAAACAGCTCTGTCAAACAAAGATAAAGACCAAGAAAACACCAAGTAAACAGTAGGAGCCTATGAATAGAATCCTGGCATAAAGTCATATGATCTTACATATTTATGTTTACATATGATCATATTTCTGATTACATTTGATCTTAGTTATTGGGGATAAGTGGAAATCTTTTGAGCAATTCAGTCATGTAGGTCCAAAATAATAATATGTCTTCTCTAAGTGAGAAAGGACTTACTTAAGCCGGTCTAGGCACTGGTATTGCAAACAGGGTGCATTGATTCGGAGCAGGACAGGTGGCAATCCAAAGATACACACAAAAGTTACACAGATTTGTGTACTTATTCAAGAATGAACAAATTGATATTGATGAGTTCACACATTAGTGTATGAAGCCGGTGCAACTGCGCAAATTGAACGATTAGAAATGGCCACGTTTAATATGCAATTTCTGTATTGAATAGGATTCATTCAAACTGTCAAACCACAAAAAGACAAACTTGTAACTAAAAATACAATGTACAGGCTATATGAAAGATACATGTACACAATATATCATCCACTAATGACTAGAGTGAATAATCTATGTCCTATAATGACGAAGTCGATGCTGGGCGCTCGTGTGCATACATTCCTAAAAAAACAATTGTTTAGAATTTTAGCAGTGTCATCCCCCATGTCCGGTGTGTGACCACTATAGGCTCACTTCATTTTCTGTACAGCTGTGGTAGGCTTACCTATCTAGATGAAATGCAGCAATCTCTGCATTATGTCGCTCAAAGTCGGAGAAGTAGAAGAAGTCTGGGGGCGTTTCCTGCTCTCTGGTTTGTCTAGAGGACAGAAGAGAAAGAAACAAGATGGATGTTAGTATATCGCAATAAATTACTGCCAGTATCACAGGCATAGTTAGCACATAAAGCTCAGCAGAAGAATTTGTGATCCACTTTACAACTGCTATGGGAGAGTTGAATAGTTTATAATGGAATACAAGCATACTGGAGGGCCATCACTAGGGGGGAGACAAGGAACATTGTCCCAGATACTGTGATGAGGAAAGCCCCCATTATGGTACTCTATGATATAGCATACTCATCAGGCTTGGGGAAGAGGACACTCATCTATACAAATGTTGTCCCAGAACACTAAATATATCTCAACGTTTTGCAGATGGCTTGACAAAGCCAACATACTACTATTCTACAGACTTGGGTTAGGGTTTTTCAAAATGCCTAAACCAGGGCCAGATTTTCTGACTGCAACTCATCTTAGAGCTTAGTTACTTCCACCAAGCTTGACACTGACCTTCAGACTGTTCTGACTCAGGTTGTTATATCACTCAATCAACCAACAAACCAACCAACCAACCAACCAATCAATCAATCAATCAATCAATCATTAAACCAACCAACCAACCATCCAATCAATCAATCAAATTAACCAACCAATCAATCAATCAATCAATCAATCAAACCAACCAACCAACCAACCAATCAATCAAATCAACCAAATCAACCAACCAACCAACCAACCAATCAATCAATCAATCAATCAATCAATCAATCAATATCTATCAAGCTGTAATACTCCATCTCGTTATTTTCTTTCAATTTGATTGTATTACGTTTGTATTTCCAACACACTCTCATGGATTTTGCTATGAGTTTTGAAAGTTGGTGTCCTTTAAAAACATGACAATTACTTCCATCATACGAAACATACTCTTTACTCTTCAAATCAACATTATAGACTCTACTATATGGTTAGGTTTAGATATGTGCTTAATTCCACATTACACATCTCGGTATTTGCATGTCTAGAATTCATACAAATTCATACAAAAAACTTGTAAGATTTCATACGATGTTTTTGTACAAATTTGTACAACATCTCATGAGATCAGGTTGGTATTTCTTTACATATTTTGATATTTTGTACTGTTTTCTACATTGCATTGTCTTTATTGTACATAGCTGATCTGCAATACAAATCTGCCATGCCATATCTAAACCACTACAATTGAAACAAAAGGAAAGAACATTTTGCAGTGGTTTCAGGCCTGATGTGACAAAACTGACTGTGGAACATGTGTAGAAACTGTCTATTGTGTGTAGTAGTACTCTACACAGTACTAGGTAAGTAATTTCTTCAGTTAGTTGTCTGTACTGTCTGGATCGCCAGCATAAAGTATTCCTGACACTAGCAGTCAGAAAGACAGACAACATTCTGACGAGTGTGCCATGTAGCTGGATCAGCAACTAAAGAGAAGTCTGTGTACGCACAGAGCAGGTTTTGGCAGGAAACAACCTGCAGGTACGTGTTCTCGCCAGGTACCTGTGCATTCAGACAGACAGATTACAAGACTGAGACAGACAGGTAATGGAAAAAAGGGCAGTCAGAGAGACACTAAATCACAGATCTTAGCTGTCAACCACCCACAGTGATATGACTCTCTGCAGCTGGATAAATCTTACATTGTGTTTCTCTGAAACATCCGTAAGATCTTTCCAGGAATCATTACAGCTTGATCCCAGAAAATGGGAAGCAAAGCCAACTATGCAAGTATAATCTTAAACACACAGCACAACAAAAGTGCATATCAGACTAGCAAACCCAGAGGACAGTTGTATTGCTAAAAGGTGGCTCATAATTGAGAAGGGAGTTTCAATTAAGTAATCAAATTTGTCCCAGTGGGACATTTCTTCAAAAATGTATTCTAAAATGGGGTGTTTGGGTAAAGCTTTTGGAGAATGGAGTCATAGATGTGACCAAATTGTTCTACCATCTGTATCAGTGTCCAACATCTAAAGGAATATTCTGGATTCCTTACAAGTTAAGTTCAATCGACAGCATTTGTGGCATAATGTCGATTACCACAAAATAATATTTTGACTCACACCTTTATGTTAAAAAAATAAAATAATTTAGGTTACAATGAGGCACTTACAATGGATTTGAATGAAGCAATTTTGGAGGGTGTAAAAGGCATTTAAAAGGCATGAAGCTTTTAATTTTTACAAAAGCACTTACATTCATTCTTCTGTTAAAACTTGTATATTATTTAAGTTGTAAGGTTGTTTAAATAGTCATTTTTATGGTCGTTTAAGGGTCATGGCAAGAAGGTTGTAAATCTGGATATAACTTTACACATTTCTATTTATAGGACAGCTGAGAGAAACAGGAAAGTTGACGGAGAGGGTGAGGGATCAGGAAACAACCCAGGCCGGACTCAAACCTTGGTTCCTAAGTGTCAACAGTAAATATAATGTTTGTCTAACAAACAATAAATAATCTACTTTTAAATCATACTTTTGATCATATTTATGGCATTTTTGCTAATTTTACTGACAGTGATACTCATGAGAATATAGATAGAATATATTTAGTTCAAAAATATAGAATTTCTGAATTTAAATTAGACAATTAATACAATTATATAGATCTAACATATTTAAGAATTAAGAATAGAATTAATAAATGCATGTATAATAAAATAGAATATACAGTAGAATTTGCGTAATACATTTATAATAGAAGATAGTATATACTGAGGAAATTAATATAGAATTTAGAAATAAATATAAAATAAAAGAGAATACAGACAGAAAATATTTAAGAAATAAAGAATTTATAAATAAGTATATAATAAGAGAATATTGCTTGGAGATATTAAAGAAATAAATATAAAATGTATAATATATTATAATTATATATATAAATATATATATATAATCAAGACAGTACAGGTCAGGATTAGAAGCTTCATTTGAACTTCACAGCACGTGCCGGTTTATATACACTAGCAATAAGGTCATGGCTTTGACAGAATATAGATTACATTTTAATGTACATTAAGTGTTTATAAGTACATTGCTAATACGGCAGATGGTAATATAATGAAAACTGACTTAATTTCATATCTAACATTCAAATAAACTTATTTTTTGTGCTGCAAGGTCCATATATCCACCATAACAAAACCAAAGGACAGTCGCATAAACGGTCTTGACATCATGTCTCCATCACCTTGAGCTGTGGCTAAAAAGTGCTCAGAACCCTTTTCGGGATGCGCTGTTCCCTCGTTCTGGGCTGTGATTGGCAGGATGGTTGCCACAGTCACCCTGACCCTGTGTGCAGCCTCCAGTCTATGATGAAGTCCTGCCAGTTTGACATGTGACAGCTCATCCCACTCTAGGGGCTGGAGGGTGTTTCACTCAATGGTTGCACAGTATTAATGTGCTTTTCGACGGAGAGAACAGATGGCAGATAAATATTCTTGATATTAATCTAATTGCCAATAAAGCAGGAGACATTTGTTGATTGTCAAGGGCGAGAGAGACCGATGCCAATATGTTTGTCACTCAAAATGACTGCACAATTCCCCATCCACACAGGGAAACAAAGAGAGGTCACCTCAACGTTATACACTGACCTGCTGAGAGTACTTCAAGGACATTCTGTGACAATCCTGACATTCAACATATAAACACATGATGTTTTTGCCTAGGGAAGTCAAACTGATATTCCCTCAAAGTAACCAAATGTTCATATTCAGTGAGATGACACACAGTGCAGAAGAGTTGATGTTAATTTGTTAAAAACAAATGTGTAGACAACAGGCTTCTTGATCTGACAAACAGCTCTGATGAGCTCATTATGCCAGTCACCTGAAACTGTCGATTTTCCATAGCGCGATGAGTACATCATCTACAAAGTAATCATGTTAAGAGTTTACTGGATGTGTGCCAGCTAACACATATATGTGTCATGTTCCATCAAATTGACACGAAATGACTGGCACACTTTTTTCCAAGTGTATCTAAAAATGGTATTACTATTTCATTTGCCTGCTTTTTTTAACCCTGTTTCCTCCAAAGACTCTTTAAGATGTAGTTCACCCAAAAAAAATCTGCTTGGAATGTTTGTTTTCAAAAGATGTGGGTGAGTAATTGAAGACAGTTCAATTGGCTAGTTGCACAAGACGCCAGGTTTGATTTCCTGTTTAGGGAGTGTGGGCATAGCGACTTCCGGTTATTATATACAGTATATACAGTATATGATATGTATAATGAACTAACAATGTTTTTTTTTTTACAGCATTAATCTATGTTAATGTTTCATTTAAATATATTATTGTTCATTGTTAATTACTGTTTGTTCATAATATATTGCCTAGTGTTATATGGAGCCAGAGAAATGACAAAACAATTTGAATTTGAATTATAGACTTTTAAATTTGAATTATAAGTGTGACATGTTCATGTCTTGAGCTCAAAATTTACAAACACCAACAAGTGTTTGAAATAACATCCAACTTGGATCTGATGTGGATTCCGATCACAGAATGAAGCAGAATTACATTCATTATTGAGTTGTGATGCTTACTCTTACGCATACAAATCACTTTCATACTAAATATACTTTATAGTAAAACAAATACCAGAGACAAATGTCTCATGTGCTGAGAATAAGCTAACATGCTAACCATAAAAATATAAATCATACAAGTTTAAGAACCACTTCATGGTCAGAATGGCGACCTTTTGAACCACTCTCATGCCAGAGTGGCCAATTATTGCACCTCGACCTGTAATTGGCCAAAATGCTCATACCCTCTACTCTTCCCTGCGGAACACGGAAGCTTGATCTCTGACCCACTTTCTATAGATCTGAATTTCTGCAGTTTGAATTTTAGAATATTGAATTTTGTGTTCTGAATTCTTCTTCATCTTGAAAACTTGAAGCTGTATTTTTTAAAACAGAATATTTACAGTGTAAGAATTCAGAACCAAAAATTTGCTGTTTGAAAATACATATTTATGAAATAAAACAATTCAATTTGGTTAAATATGAAATGTCCAGGATTGGAGTTTTTTAAATTTTTTAATTCAAACCTATTTAAAATAAAATGTTTGGCAAAATCACACTTATAATTCAAATTCAATAATCTATAATTCAAATTTACACAATTCAAATTCAAATAGTTTTGTCATTTCTCTGGCTCCATAGTGTTAATGTATACAACATATACAATGTAAAAAATTATTAGTATGCATAGAAACAAAAATTAACCTAGATTAACAGATTAAAGCGGCATTTGTGTTTTTGCGCGAACCGCCGCAACGCAACACGGTGTGGTCTGGAGATAAGATCGCCAGAGCTCTGGAACATTGCAGAGCAAAACTTGAGTGATTCAGTCGGGCTTCACTCTATATCGTGGTGGCCGGCAAAGACCACACAACTTATGTGACCCATATGAATTCTACAGAGAACATTCTAGTATAAAACCCTATATGGAAGAAGTCAAACCTCTCAAACTGCCAGACAGCCCCTACATTATAAAACCGATGAGGTAAAGAGAAGACATTGACCCCATTTCCACCTGGTATTACGATGTGTTTCGGGTGATCTGATCACATGTGGTCAGATGAGACACATCGCTGTTTACCCCTGGTTACTTAAATGCATCTCCTGTGAACACTTGTGTTCAGATTAGGGGGGGAGGGTCTCATGACGACATACATCAATCACTGTGTCAGTGTGTTGTATGATAATGATAACGCATCATAATGAAGCTCAACAAAGTTAGAAAAGACAAAGATAACGCGGTAGAAAATTAATCTAAGCACAAACGCAACATGTCAATCAGAAAAATACATTATTTTAGTTGATTACCTGTATTATTATGCGTTGATATCAGACACACTAAAGAAGATCAAGTTTTTTTTACTGCTAACACTAACTGATAACATTGATAACTTATAGATTCATATTAAATCTATTAAAGACTTTTTTTTTATAATATTTTGTAATTTTTTTTATTGCAACTGTGCAAGTTGTTAGAAAAGACTACATTAGTCTACATTATCTTAACAAAAGTAATGTGGAGTCATCAATGGTCTTACCTGTGGTTATGGCCTTATTATTACGAATGACACTGTTAAACAATGGAATAACAATGGTAAACTTACATATAGGCAAGAACAATGAAGAGGTTAAACTTCATTGAACTATGGACAAATTACTGAAATTATTTTCCTCCTGTTCTCTCTGATTCATGTTCTGGTCATGTTTGAATTCAGATATTCAAAGAGATTACTTACATCATCACATTCATAAGAAGTTGGTAGTGTAAAAGGACTTTATTAACACTTTATTACAACCTTCTGGTGAAACCGCCAAACAGCAAATGCTGGAAATTAATGTGGACTTTGCACTGAGTTAAGAGGTGGTATTGAACCATCTTAGAGCAACCACCAAATTCTTAGGAAAATAGCAATTTGCGCCACTTCATTTGCATAAAATACCCCTACAGTTTGCATGCCTACACCCACAGTAGCGCAAACACTCCCACCCACGCCCATTTGGACTTTGGGCTGGCAGGAAAATTGCACTTAGAATTAGCGCTCTCATGAAAATCGAATAAGATGTTGCACACGGTCATAGGTTGCGCAACACCACAAAATTAAAGGTCCTAATTTGCGTGCTTTCCGATTCACTCAAATTGGTCTTCTGTTAAATAGTGTGTCGTAATAGCGTTCGGAGACCATAAGAGGGTGATATAACATTTACTGAAGCCGGGTCGCAGGTAGGAAAAGCAACGGTATCACACATAAGGACAAGCTGATGCAGAGAAGCAGAAGGCAGTCCAAAATTAAGAAGGTTTTTGTACTTCAAGAGTGAACAAATTGATGAGTTTGCAGATTAGTGTTTGAAACTGTTGTAACTGTGCAAAGTGAACGATAAGAAATAGCGACATTTATGCAATTTCTCTGTATGTAGCCTTGAATAGGTCTTTCATTCAAGCTGTCAAACCACAAAAAGCACATACTTGTAACTGAAAATACATTATGTAGGCTATTTAATAGATACATATAAACAATATATCATCCAGTGATGGCTAGTGTAAATAATCAATGTCCTTTGATAATGATTTGTGTTGAATTAAATGGAAAACGTTGAGCTCCGTGGCAGCGCAAAATTTGGACGATAATCATTATATATCGATAATCAGTGGCATAGATTTGGCTAGAACATTGGGGTGGGGGCATACCTGTCAACACTCCCGTTTTTCTCGGGAGTTTCCCGTATTTCAAACCCATCTACCGCCCGTAATTTGTATGGCCCGAACCTCGTTATATTATAATCATATCAATATATTATTCAAAGGTTGTCCAGTTGCCAGATCTTGTATGAAACGCATCCTACTCACGCAATCGACACATCATAAACATTTCAACCCATTTGTGACCTCAACCTGGCAACCTACAACCCAGTTGTGCTGTTGATGTCTGCGCAGGTAGTAGATGAGGGAAGTTGAATCAAGCATCACTGATAGATGGGGAAGCCATATTGACAATACCCACGCCTTTTGCAATGTGTGTAATATTGGACATGATGGGAAAAATAAAGTTACTCAGCACGTTAAATCACAACGGCACAATTTGTATGTATTTAGACTGCCTCTGTCATCCAGCAAACCCCCCCATTTACCATGGTATAAAAAATGGGTGGGGGGGGGGGGGGGGGGGGGGGTGGCGTTACCTTTCCCCCTCATCCCTTGATTCAATGCCCTTGCTCATAATCATCGGGACAATCTTACGATTATCGATGCATGAAAAAGGTCTCGATCCCAAACATATGTAAAATATATTATTGAATTAATTTTCATAAATATGATTTTTGGAGCCATTTAAAGCAAGGCATCCTTGTCATCCTTATAGTACAAATTGCTGTGGAGAACATTTACATATTGAACATTGGACATTACATATGTAGAAACATAGCCGAAGTCTTTCATGTTCTTTTATGTCCAAATATGTTTGAAAAGATGCCTACCATATGTTTGGATATCTGGATTGGATAGGTTTAAAAGTCATCGAAACATGACTTGAAGCTTAATAAGCTTTGTAATTAATGCAGCAATAATTTTGGGGTCTAATTTAACTTTGAAATGCAATTAAGTTTTGGAGGCTTATACCAGGCAGCATCCAACCTAAAGTGAGCAATTGATATTTGATTAATAACAGGTGATGATGACAGAATTGAATGGATCCTGAAACATCTGGTGTCAGTGATGCAACAACAGGGTGAATACTTCTCCTGCCATTTTTGTCACAACCACTTTACTTTTTGACTTCCACATACGTTGACACGTGAGATAATTAGAACCAGTGCAAATTACTGTAGTAATTATATTCCAGGGTTAAGAGAATTAAGGGTCATTGTGATTTATAATTAGAATTGCCCTAGGGCGGCCTAGGAAGATTACAGCACATCGATTTAATTTGTCTCTCTCTCTTGCCGTGCCGAACCTTACTCTCTCAGAATATAATAGACATTTTCCCCAGGCTGTGAGTTCCTGATGGGGTGGAGACTAAAGCATCTGTCTGTGTTTACTGCACGTCACTGTTCCCACCCAGCACGCCTTGAGTTGTTACCTTCTGTCACCTTCAACATGCTGACCAACAAGTGTGTGCCTATGACAAACTGCCCTTTCATAATGACTTCCACTTTCCTGACACAATTCCTGCTACTGTCATATTTGGACCCACCAATGACTGCATTTACATGCTATGTAAACACCATAAAAAGTGGTCTTTATTCGGGGAAAGGCCATACACTGTTGACTGCTGCCATACACAGAAAGATTTGTGCCTATTACCCCAATTTCACTCTGCATGTAAACATCTTCATCTGGTGTTCCTACAGCTCTTATCTACTTTAATGGAGAAAGACCGAAATCTCCAGAATGTTGGTCAAGATTACGATCAAAGAACATATTTCAAATCAGCAGTAAAATATGACAACAATATTATCATCAGTTTTGCTTATTTAACTCGGATCATGCTAAAAAACGCTTCGTCCAGCAGGTCCAGCTAATGCGCATGCACGTTACCGAGCTGACTGAGAGGCGATATCTGTGTCTAACAGGTGATTGGCTCTTTTAATTGTAAAGCAGGACTTCCTTTTCTACATTCGCCATATTGGCCATTCCAATTTCTCCTATTCATTTTAATAAGTGCTCCGTCTTGGGCTAAATAGTCTCTGGCTAAGCCTACGTCATGGTTATTGTTATTACAAGATGACATTATACATACCCTTACAAAAAATCTAGAGTCCTGCAAACTAGCCACAAACTTGCCACACATTTGCCGCAAATTGCCTGCAAACCTTTGGCAACAAAGAGAGATGCATGCAGCCGACCAACGTGTGTGTTCTGCGTTGCCCGGGAAGGCCAACAGTGTGAGCGAAACACAGTGTGTGCCAGCAAAAAAGCAGTTTTATGTTGTGTCCAAGTGAAACTGAGTCTAATTAAAGTCTTCCATGAACTGTTCACCCGGCTCCCACTTCCTCCTTCGTGGGGAATCTGCCACACCAGAAAAGTGAGAATGTATTTTTTCGGTCTTGTTCAAGGTTAAAAGTCTGGGATTTGATTCAGTTTGAACTCTTTTAGCCTCTATGTCTGTGAACGTCAGAGTAAGGAAAGAAAGAACACTTATTTGAATAAATCCATTTGAAATGCTTTCCCAATCACCTTTGATATCGATATCGGCAAAATACGATATCAGCCAACCTCTATTTTTAAATATAATTTCCTTTTTTTGATTACTGTCCAGCTACTGAGACATTTAGTTAGTAGCTGGTAGCATCGCTACTAGATCCATGCTAACACTGGTTCTCACGGCAGTGGACTTTTGACAAATAATTTGAAGTACCGGATGCACTGCTGTAAGTTGGAATGACCCCAGACATCCCAGCATCCTCTCTGAGACCTGTGTCTGTCAGAGCGGATTATGACAACTTGACATACTGTATGTTAGTATGCTCTTTGTCTGCTAGTGTGCTACTGTGAGAGCACAAATGAGCATGACATGCCTTTCAAGGTCTCTTTAATTAACAACGGTAAGTGTGAATACTAGCTGTGAATCAGTTGGACAAAATCACCAAACTGAATGAGGTGACAGAACCAGACTCCTGCTCGAGACCCCTGAGGCTTACAGCACAAATTACAACCCACAGACAGGCCTTGATAACCCACAAACAACATACTGACCACATTCTACAGTGTTGTAGCATTGAAGTCTAGTTCAATTAAAATTCTCTTATTATTTACTGACCTTCATGGCTTTCAAAAACCATATGATGTGAGTAAATAATTACATAATAAAAAACGGGGGGTGTCAAACTTATTTGGGTATAATATTGTAGCACAGAGGAGGGCGGCGCCGGGCCGGAATGATGCACACCCGGATCCCAATCAACCTGATGAGGCAAGCGAGGGATAAAGGTGACCGGAGACGGCAATTCGGGAGAGAGAGAGAGAGAGAGCTATGGGCAGCTGCCCTGTATGTGTTTATGTTTTTGTTTAAGTTTATCGTTAAACTTTAATTATATTGTCAAGCCGGTTCGTGGGCCATTTGTTTGACACCCCTGCTTTAACAGAATGTTAGTTTCTTGCACCAAAAACAGTCATTAATAATCATTTAGTTTGACATGAAACTTGTAATTCTCTAAATGACCAATAGAGTTAAGGACAAATTGGACCCAATTTTGCTTACTCAGAAATGACCTTTTTGGATGATCACCAAGCCTGCTAAAGTTTCAACTAATGCTGGGAGCAAAAATTGAATTATCAGTGAAAAAACAAACAAATAAAAAAGGTCCCTTTAGTGTCCCTATCCATTCTAACATTTGAAATATTTCATAATATTCTTTTCTAGGCCTGTCACGTTCTGACTTTAGAGACAGTGGTTACCATTTCAATTGAAATATTTGACATAAAAGAGCAAAACACTGTTAGAACAAATATGCCATCATATAGTTAAAAGAATGCCCTTGAAAATGTAGGAATGTAAGCAAAATTGGATTGAAACAATGTGTACCATCATTGTTTAGTAGTCCTCCACAATTGACAGCAAACTCAAATTCAGGTCTGACTCCATTCTGGTATGAAACGCCCACTTCTCATGTGTCACATTACTGAAGTAAAATGGGTTACGGAAGCCATTTCATGTTTACTTTAAACAGAATGTTTTTACTGCTTTTCCTTTAAGACGTCTATGTAAATGACCTCAATGACTGCTATGACTGGCTAAACTCCACCTTCAAAAGGTCAAAGAAAATCCAGATTTTCATGATATACCCTTTAACATTGTATACCTTAATAACTAACTTATATGTCGTGAAAATGGTCAACATACGTATTTCTAAGATAAATATTATAAATTGTGCACTTGTTAACATGAAACCCATTTTACTTCAGTAATGTGACATACAGTAGTTGCGAATTAAACTAAATATGCAACAGCAAAAGATGTAGGGTGGAACTTAATTGCATTTTTAAAAAAGTGTTCTCTATATGACATGTGGTTGGATTGGGTGGATTTGAAAAATAAGATGGCTTGATGTCAGGCAAAAAGAAATGTCATTTCAGAGGCAGAGCAACAATGTTTCAGACCAGGAACACGTTTTAAGAATGTACTGTAAATAATGACCATTTTGTTTTCATGCTTTCATGACATTATTCGCGTCCAAACCATCTAACATTATGCAGAAGCATTCATATTTCACAATATGACATTTGAATATTTTACTTTGAAACTGAGCAAGAGAAATAATTCAACTAGCTCTATCCTGTGAGACCTATGATGAATAGGTCTTCTTCACGACGTTAAACTCTACAGTAGAACTTTTACATACTCTCTTCACAAGTTTTTGCTAAAGAATAACACATTTTATCAAGGTTTCTTTGTGCTGTAAATATGTTCATCTCTGCTACTCTAGGCCCTCTTCGATTCCCGGGAAATACTGCATGCCATATCTTCTGCTCTGGCTTTTTTATAATTCATAATCCTCACCTTGAAATGGATTTCTGGAAAGACAATGGTGACAGATTCTTTCTTCGTTTTGCTGGAAGCGCATAGAACAAAGAGCGGAAACCAAGGTCGGAATGAGCTACCAACTGTTTTGACAAATAAATGGAAATACGAGTATTACATCACAAACAATTTAATTGCATACAATCGGAGAGGGGGCTATTTAGAGTTGTTTAAATTCTTTGTTTCGTCAAATTTTATGAATACCAAGGTTAGCGCCAACCTTGAGCTTTGCTGACGAACACAATGTGGTTCTTGCAATACATGCTTAACAAGACTTATGGGTCTGTTGGGCTGAAATTGTCCAATTTACCTACTACTTACTGGCAGCGGGGCAATTGCCATTGATAAAAATGGGAACGGTAACGCATCATTTTCTCCAGATATTATACTCCTCCTTGATCTAAAATAGCAAAACAATAAGAGAACTCTGAAAGAACCAGATTTTACAGAAATATCTGCCCAAACTTCCCCTCACTATATTGTAAAACATTTGCAATACAGCCAACAATGCAACCCTAAATCCAGGTGCTTACATAATAACTACATCTTTTTAATGCCGTATGTCTGTTGTCGCTTTACACTCCAAAAATAAAGCCGCACACTGAACTGAGCGGCACAGCAAAGAAATAACAAAACCTTCTGGAAAGTTAATGGATGTGTACTTTCAGCCGTGGAGGGAACCATTGAAGGGACACAGAAGCGGCCCATTACAGCCAGAACAGATAATGAAACCATAATCAAGGTTTTATAGTGCTACAGGCTGGTCATTCCTCCTCGTTTTCTAAGCTCTGCTCTTTTTGCACAAAGCCCAGATTTATGGGAATAATGGGCAACTGAGATCTAGAAAAATAGCTTTTCTGAGAACCACATTCAAAGGCCACAATCCTTTACAGCTTCAGAGAGAACACAAGGATGGATGAGGTCTTGGATAAAGAGGGGGGATGATGATTTAGTGATGCTTCCAGGCAGCATTTGGAGTAACTGATGAAAAGTAGAAATGCTACTAAAAGACCCAACTAAACTATACAGTAAGCAACGGGAAATCAACAAGTTGTTACTGAGTATTCCAGTACTCTGAAATCGATCCCGTTCTACCAAATGATTGACAGGCGCCATCTCACATCAGACATTTTTGCATCAATTCAAATATGTTTACCTTTTCCGACTGATTGTGCGTGCAGCCTCAGACACATCTGGTTCCATGAAAACCAGGAAGTAATCATAAACAATACAATAAACAATACAACACTTTCAGCTTCGGCAACTGGGGGCAGTAATTTCGGTAAATACAGACTAATTTCAGCTGAAGAAAAAGCTGGAAAAAAATTAGCTTAATAAACAACTTAAATGCAGCCTATGGCTTGCTGATAGTAGCTGGTTTAGCTAGTCAGCCATCTGATCTCCAGGCCTGACCAGCTGACAAGTGTGCAAAACCTTCTAAAAGCCATAAAAATAGACAAGCCCAACTAACTTGGTCATGTTAATTATCAATTAGGTTGAAGCTTCCTTTTTTAGCATGGTTGTATTCAGGGCTGGACTGGGAAGAGAAATCGGCCTGGATTTTACATAGCAATTTTAAGGGTCACTGTCCTTTTCTGCACATTGCGGCGCCATCTTGTGGTCCATTCTGCATAACGTGGTGGCTCATTTTAGCTTATCAAGGCCCGACCCAATGGACCCCACGGTTCTCCCGATGGCCAGTCCTCCCCTGATCGGCCCCAAAGTGCGTCGGCCCACTGGGAAAATGCCCAGTATGACAGATTAGCAGTCCAGCCCTGGTTGTATTGTAGCTAACTCTACTTCAGCTGAACTACATTAAATTATGGGTAGCTTGTTAAATCCCCATTTGGGCTAACAGCCAGCTTTGGTATTAAAATATAAGCATCTTCCTGCCCAACAAAAACGAGAGCGGCAAAGAGCAGTGATCAGGAGCATTAATGATGACTAGCCCAGCCATTCCAGCATCTTAAATCTGATAGGCATCTTAAGCACTTTTCCTGTGTCTTTCCCAGCACACAAAATCAATGGGTGTTTATCAAGCTCCTATCCATCCGTGTATATCGAGCTGTGGTCTTTTAGCATGCACCCTGCACAGGTTCAGGGACTGATGGCAAACCGAGTTGCAGAGCCTTGTGAAATGGCAGGATCTGCAAGAGGCTCATCAGAGTTTGACAGCTGCTGAGAATGAGTACAAAATACACCCTGTTCTACCACCTGAGGGCTGACTTTACATTCAGATCTCCCAATAAATTTTGTTAAATGAGAAAACACCACAGACAAAAAGGAGCCACACTTCCAATTTATTGGTGTATGTTGCAGAAAGCATGCAGTTCTCAGTGGCTGATGAACAACTAAAAAATACATGCCTCAATCTGTCTTGCTGTAACTGCTGCTGTGTATATTTTGACTGTTCTTATTGCAAGTACACATACACTATACTGTAGAAATGACTGCCAGATTCATTGGGATAGACTGAAATTGTTATGAACAGAGAAACAGATAAGAGAGCTGAAAATGACCATGACAATGATTAAAGACAATGTGAAATCAAAATTGACTCTATTTAATTTATTAATACATTTCCCTGGTCTTAAAGAGATAGTTCACCCAAAAATTAAAACTCAATGACTCACTCAACGATTCTTTTTAGAAGATTATCTCAGCTCTGTAGGTCCATACAATGCAAGTGAATGGTGTCCAGGAATGTGAAGGTCCAAAAAGCACATAAAGGCATCATAAAAATAATCCATACGATTCCAGAGGTTTAATCGATGTCTTCTAACAGAAATATGCATTCCTGTTGACTGTATTATGATGATTGTCATTTACAACTAAAAATATAACTCGTTGTTGGTGCCACCCTGTGGACATTTCACCTCAACCACACTTCCAGCTTCTGCCACTGGGGGCAGTGGTTCAGATTTCAGGACAAACTGATTTCAGCTGAAGAACTTTCCACCTATTGTCAGGGCCGCGTTAACCCAATGGGCAACATGGGCTGCAGCCCCGGGCCCAGCCACTGGGGGGGCCCTGGGTACACGAGATGAAATATTAATTTTAATATGAATTGTGTAATTTAGGCACCACAGCTGCCACCAAACACTGTTTTTCGGAATACTCTTGCCACTCTTAGTTGCTATTGTTTGCAAAAACGAGTAAATTCACAGCTGAACAGCATATTACAGGTACTCCCGCACCAAAGGATGTTGATTCACAATATAGAAATATGTATGTATATTCATTACCAGTCTGAATTGGCTCCATACTCTTAGCGCTTATAACTGAATTCACCCTTAAACCAGAGAGTGTTTGCTTTCGGAGATCAGCCTACTCAAAATCAGCTGAGGACGTTAGTGAATTGTAACAGACTGAACTGTACGATCACAATGTAAACAGAGCATGATGATCTCGTGCACCTTTTGGGTTTCAAAGACTTATTTGAGGGCTTGCTTTCAAGAACACCATGAAGAGGGCACTTTAGTTGGTTTGATGATAGTGGTGAGTGTCATTTAATTTGATATAGCTCCCTGCTTGGCTGTTTTAGTAGTTTTAACATGATTGGGTCATAAGCGAATATTTAGGTGCGTGGCTCATGAATATTAATTCGTTTAATATGACGATGGTTAACTTGCGTAGAGCTGTAGATCACGTGTCCCAATTAATATTCACAAGCTAGCTCAGGGCCCCGGGGAGGTTTAACCCAGCCTTGCCTATTGTTGCCAAATTCACAGTGTGATCAGTCTGGAAACTACATGCTTGTTGAGTTTTTTTTTTCATGACGAGAATATTAATTCACAAATGTTAAGCTCAGTGGTTTTGATGAGTTCAGTGGTTTTATTGACTAGTGTCTGAAGTATCTCTCTCTCAAAGTTAACATCTGACTTATGACACTCATCAGAATTGTTCTCTCCCTTCATGCAGAGTGCAGAAGGCGTTTCGAGACCTTGCTGTTTTCCTGCCACAGAAGAGTGAAAAGACATAGGATGAAGTGGAAAACAAGCCTTGAGTTTCTAGCAGTGGGATTCTGGCAGCTGCTAGGCTCTGATCAACCAATCTAGCCAGAAACAGAGAGAGAGACTCAGAGAGACAGGAAAAATGAAGAAAGAGTGAGAGAAAGAGATATGGCGAGAGCATATTCTGTCAACTTTCCATCTGCATTTACTTAAACTGGATGAACAGCAGAATCATCCACAATAACAGTGTGACTTTTCACAGCTTTCAATTTTGGGCTCAGCGACAACAACAACAACCTAAGAATACACCGCACCACCTCCCCTCCCGGCAGCAATCACTCTCTTAATTAAAACAACCTGATGCTCTTTCATATGTCATTTAACACTGGCACATGACTCATAATAGAAGTGCAGTTGATTTAGTATTGCTGTCTTTTATTAAGCTGTCTAATGAATGTTTTTACAATGTTTATCAGAAATAAATACTTATTTTGTGAAAACGTTTGTCTCTTTAAAAGCTTTAAAAGCTATGTGCTCAATTTCTTCTTTTCTAAATGTGCCTGTCAATTACATCTACTAGATCAGTGGTTCTTAACTGATGTATCTTGATACAAAAATGGGCCGCAAGTCTGTTCTGATATGGTTGCGGACAGGTGGTAAAAACAATGCTTCAATAATAAAATGCAACTAACCATAGAATCATACACACACACACACATATATATATATATATATATATATATATATATATATATATATATATATATGCCACAGTTAGTTTTGGTCCTCGAATCTGATTGGACGAGAGACGTTCCATGAACATTGATGGTCTGACACCATCAGCACTCTGTCGCTTCACTGTGTATATCACTCAGCTTGTGTTCATGCTGTTCTAAACTGAAGTGTAAGAGCAGTGCATATCTGTTAAGAGCTTCAGTTTGTCTTTTTTTTTTTAATTACATATGTTAGCCAGCAGGTGGTGGCAAAAGATAATTTTTGTGTGTAGCCAGTTGGTGAAGTAAAGTGAATCCGTTAGTCATCGTTTACATAGAGCAGTGCTCTGTGATTGCTTGTATTACTAATACATTACCAAAGCTAGGAAATAGCTTTAAACAGCTTTAAACGGACAACTTCAGGATTAAGGCTCATGCTGAGAGACACAACAGATTTATTACAGAACTCATGTGCTTACCTTTTATCAGAGTTTCCACATTGGATACCTACTGTTTAAAATGGCGGAGGGCATTGCAATTTCTATAGGGAATGACTCTGCGTGCTGGGCTACCATGAAATAGAGAGGAATACCTGTAAATAACCCTCAGTTATTTGAATTCGTTTTGGGCATTAATATATTATTTTGATATTATCGTAACTCTATATTTCTTAATATTAGTTTAATATTCTTAATATTGTGTTTATTATATTTTGGAAAGTTTACTTTGCACTCTTAGTTATTTAACCTATAGAGACCTTTATTTTGAAAGGCCGCTTGCCAGAAAGATGATCAGATCACTCGCGCACAGAGAGCGCGCATACAGATAGATTGCTGACAGATGGAGACACGGAACCATGTGGTCACGGATTCACAGATCTGAATAATAGTATTAATGTCACCTTTAAGTGAATTTAGGAATCTATTCGCTGTTTGTTTTTATTTTTGTAGTATTGTTTTGTGTATATTGTTTAGCACCTGGTTGGAAAGGAGTACAAGGTATATATAATGTATATTTATGCACTTGTATAATGTTACATAGCATATCTTGTCTTTATAGTTGTTTTATATGTGCTTGTTTCATTTATAAGTAATTTGTTTATGATAAATGTTAATCTTCTTGATCACGATGTACTGTGATCATAAAGATTTAGTATTAATCTCGTAATTTTGTTGCTATATAGTCTACTGTTTTGTTTAATTTATATGTATGTGAATTATTTACAAATTCCAATAATGTTAATTCATCTGTTCTAGCTCTTACGGTGTTGTGAAGGTGTTGTGAAGGTATTAAGGACAATAAACCGACAGCATCAGTGAGAGAGCGAATTTCCTTGATTCAACCGGGCTGCTACAGTAAGAGCTTGTTCCCATTGATTCATTTGCTGATATAAATGATGACAGACCAAGGATCCAGGTCGTGCACTCCTGTGAAAGAAATGGAAGCATTAAAAATCCTACCTTCTCAAAGCAGAGATACAGACGATGTGATAGAAGATTATTCTGATGGTGTAAAGATAGATGAAGTACGTCGCTCTGGTCGTGAACGAATTCCAACAGAAAAGATGCTCGCGTATCAAAGAGAGGAGTCACAAAAGGCAGAGAGAAGGCTCATGCATGCATATGAGCAATGGAAGGCTGAGGCTCGAATGATATGCTGGATGATATGTCCACGGACGCCTTTATCAACGGCCTGCGTTGTTTCATTGCTATCAGAGGAGCAGTTCGTCAAATAAGGTGCGACCAAGGGAGTAATTTCATTGGAGCTAAGAATGAGTTTGCTAAGGCCATGAAAGAGATTGACCCCAATCGTCTGGTAATGTTCTTAGCAAGAAAACAATGTGACTTTGTCTTCAACGCACCCCATTCAAGTCACGCAGGAGGAGTTTGGGAGAGACAGATTAGAACTGTGAGAAGTGTTCTTCACTCCACTCTGCCCTTATCTTCTGGAAGGCTTGATGATTCTTCCCTTCGGACCTTCTTCTACGAGGCTATGGCGATTGTAAATAGCCGACCACTCACAGTAGACAATCTGAATGAACCTAAAAGTCCTGAGCCCCTTACCCCAAATCACCTGCTCACTTTGAAAACTACCCAAGCTCTACCACCCCCTGGCAAGTTTGTCAGAGAAGATGTATATGCTCGCAAGAGATGGCGCCATGTCCAATACTTAGCGGAGCAATTTTGGGGCCGTTGGCAGAAGGAGTACGTGTCTAACATTGCAACAAGACAATGCTGGCTTACACCAAGAAGGAACATGCAAGTTGGAGATATAGGAATGAGTGGCGCTTGGCAGAAGTTATTGAGACTGTGGTTGATAAGGATGGCTTGGTGAGAAGAGTGACGATACGTTTTGGAGACAAAAAACCTGGGAAGGATGGTAAACGTCTGAACAAACCTTCATTAGTTGATCGCCCAGTGCAGAAGCTGGTCCTGCTGCTAGAGGCAGCCTGAACTTCCTAACATATCCTTTGATTTATGCAGTTCAAAGTATAATATGTTTCAGTTTTTCTTTTACATCTAGCCTTGAACATGGGTTAATTATTTTAAAAATAATTTGTGATTAAAGGTTGAGATTTGTAGTCACTCATGATTTGGTGTGAGTGTAAATTACCCTCAGTTATTTGAATTCGTTTTGGGCATTAATATATTATTTTGATATTATCGTAACTCTATATTTCTTAATATTAGTTTAATATTCTTAATATTGTGTTTATTATATTTTGGAAAGTTTACTTTGCACTCTTAGTTATTTAACCTATAGAGACCTTTATTTTGAAAGGCCGCTTGCCAGAAAGATGATCAGATCACTCGCGCACAGAGAGCGCGCATACAGATAGATTGCTGACAGATGGAGACACGGAACCATGCGGTCACGGATTCACGGATCTGAATAATAGTATTAATGTCACCTTTAAGTGAATTTAGGAATCTATTCGCTGTTTGTTTTTATTTTTGTAGTATTGTTTTGTGTATATTGTTTAGCACCTGGTTGGAAAGGAGTACAAGGCATATATAATGTATATTTATGCACTTGTATAATGTTACATAGCATATCTTGTCTTTATAGTTGTTTTATATGTGCTTGTTTCATTTATAAGTAATTTGTTTATGATAAATGTTAATCTTCTTGATCACGAAGTACTGTGATCATAAAGATTTAGTATTAATCTCATAATTTTTTTGCTATATAGTCTACTGTTTTGTTTAATTTATATGTATGTGAATTATTTACAAATTCCAATAATGTTAATTCATCTGTTCTAGCTCTTACGGTGTTGTGAAGGTGTTGTGAAGGTATTAAGGACAATAAACCGACAGCATCAGTGAGAGAGCGAATTTCCTTGATTCAACCGGGCTGCTACAATACCCCCGCTTGGGCATCTATTTTCCAATGAGAAAGCTGATATTCAGAAAGCTGACAGCATCTCTGATTTGGTGTGGCAACAGGTGATCACACACTCTCTCTCTCTCTCTCTCTCTCTCTCTCTCTCTCTCACACACACACACACACACACACACACACATCCATCAGTCTATCCTTGTTTATCCAATAACTCATTAGAAACAGCACAAGACGTGATACTATATCTGAAGTGACATTTTTGAATTACTAAAGGAGGTTTGGACGCATCATTTGTTTGAACCAGCAACGGCAGATTCTGATCAGTTGCTTAAGAAAGTAGTTCCATGCACAAATACATTTTTAATGAGTGTTTCAAAACTTTTGACCGGTAGTGTATATATTTAAGCAATATAACACTCACAATCGTGCTATATGGCCCTACATCAGCACTGCTGTAATTTCTTATGGCACTCGGCCTGTGGACGAATCACAGCAGTGCTGATGTAGGGCCATATAGCACGATTGTGAGTGTGATATTGCTTAAATATATACACTACCGGTCAAAAGTTTTGAAACACTCACTCATTCTTTATTATATTTTTTTTCTTCACATTTCAGAATAATATTAAAGTCAGCAAAACTGTGGAATAACATAAATGGAAATATGGGAATTATATTGTGACTAAACAAAATCCAAAATAAATGTAAACTGTGTTATATTTTAGCATCTTCAGAGTATTCACCCTTTGCCTAGAATTTGCAGACATGAACTCTAGACATTTTCTCAAGCAACTTCTTGAGGTGTCACACTGGGTCGCTTTTTAAACAGTATTGAAGGAGTTCCCATCTATGTTGGACACTTATTGGCTGCTTTTCTTTATTATTTGGTCCAAGTCATCAATTAAAAAAAAAAAAATTTTAATAAAATTTTAGTTTTATAATGAAATAAATTGATATGGTGGCACAATTATATTTTTGTCTACAAAACTAACTGCAAATATTTAAGCATACACCATAGTCAAGTGTTTACTTTTGATATATATATATATATATATATATGTGTGTATATACAAGAGCATATGAGCGAAGTGGTGTGACACTCCGTGTACGTGTGCTCCGCTCAACCGCTCACGGCCCAAGCGAATGCTCCACTCAAGTACCGCTCACCCTCACCGGTACAAAACGTTCGCTCAAACATGCAATTTCACTGTAGTAGGCTATTATTGTTTTGAGGCACGCACACACGCACAAGCATTTGCCCACATGGACTGAGGAGGCCCTCTGGGTGAAATATAGATTATAATCCAACATTTATTAAATGATCAAATGATTAGTAACATACACATCTGAAATTATGTGATTGTATTGTTGTGTTTTTGTTTATATAATCTCACTGTTTACTTTGAAACTGGTTTACAACTGCTGTTAGATCATCGGGTCAACCAGACCGTCCTTATCATTTGTAATCATTCAAATATTTCTCTGTTAGCACATATGTCAATGAACATCTTTAAATAATACCTTAAAAGATCTCCGTTCTAAATGACCTATATTTACTTTAAACTAGTCATCAAACATGACTCTACAAGCGATGAAACTAATCCTGTAGAGATTAACTTTAAACTTGCAGCTGAGGAGGTTAAAATACATAACGGGCCTACAATTAAACATGAAAGACAAGGTAAACGAACAGTGGATGTGCTGTCAGCCCTCTGAGAGACATGTATCATTTCATTTACGTTTATTATGGCACAAAAAGTTGGTCCATTGGCCACAATGTGTGCTTTCAAATTTGGTGTGTGAGTGCGACGGATAGTCTCGGTGGCGGCTCGATTACCCGCGGTAAATCCGAGACCAATGTGGTCCTTTATTCTTTAATTATGATGCCATATTTTAAAGCTTGTGACACTGTACACACTGCAACATTTTCTGAACCTCCTTGATCGCCCCTGTGTACTAACGATCTACAGCTAAATTCAGAATCCATCATGGTGGACAAAATAAATCGGAAGTAACCGTTTTAATCCCGGATTAAAAGTTTGATCTCTGATTTGTTAAACCATATTTAAAATTAAGTGGTGCAACAAAACTCAAATTAAAATAAAACTTTGATCAACAAACCCACCATCTCCCACAATCTTTTCAACTTTGAAGGGTTTTTCTGAGTTGTTTATGGCAATAATGAAAACATGGACTGGAGCAGGATAATATTAGGCTAGGATTGAGTTTGTTAATTTGTTTATTAAGTGAAAATTTTCAGTTGTCTCCACAGAATAATTATACTGTATATTTGATACATTAATAGGTTTTCTGATTTAATGCTATCAGATTTTGGGTCTGTAAATTGAAATGAGCAATTTCTCTTTGTAATTTTTTGCTCAGTTTTACAGTGTATTATCAGAGTTATCCAGAAATGAGCAGTGAATGTTTTTATCAGTTTTGTTGCTTTAACAAATGCCATATTAAGGACAGAGGTTATTTATATAATAATTATTATATTAGTAGATACCATGTGCCCCCTTTATTTTTCCTTGATATTTTCAAAGCATTATAAAGTGAATCTGGACTTTATATGCGTCAAATAATCATGTCTTGTGCATTTGCTCTTTATATGTACAGCAAGGTTTAACCATGAATTTAACAAATAAAATTGCATAAAGTGAGATTTGTCCAATATATATATTAGATGAAATCAAGTTTTATAATCCTAAAACAAATGAAACATATTTAACACACACGAATTACACAGCATTTTTTTTCTAATGTAGGCTATACAAATTTATAGTAAAACATATATAAATATATATGAATGCAGCAAGCGATGTCAGAAGATGTTATCTGTAAACACTAATCTAGCGTCAGTGTTTTTAAGGTGGGGATTTGGCTTTGGGATACTGACCAGCAGTAAATGTGCCACTTTATCCCAAGGCAACAGGTGGTCGATTAAGTGAGATAATTCCGCTATGAAATTCTCTATGTGAGAGCGGAAATCTTTACTAATCAAATGATCAGTTGTACAGTGAAGGCATGAAAGCAGAATTCTGCGCCTGCAAATTAGGACACACTGATCTGCAAGATCATACACGTTTATTAGATTTGATGCAGGAATTTTGTATGTGTGATCGCCGGGATTCAAGGAAATATGCTTTGCCAAAATACATATTCAACAGACTGACTAGACTACCAGACTACCAACAGGCTACCATGTTCACGTAAAACATCCTCGTTCTCTTCGGCAATGTGACACAAAAATTCCAACGGGAATCTTTGCTTACTCTCACAGTCTCTCCACTCCCTCTCGATTTCTTCTCCTTCTTTGAAATTTGCATATACAGTATGTATAAGGTTTGAAACATCACCAAAACAATGTTTGAACTCCATAACCTCAAGCCTATTTTATTTTGCAGATTCCCAATCCAGCATATCACAAAGCGCGTTCTGGGTTGATCACTCAGGTGAAATTTTCCCCACTCCGCTCTCGCTCCACTCACATGCTCTGATATGTACAGATTTATCATTGTCTAAAGCCTTTTTAGCGAGGACTAAATGCTTCCCATTTCTTTTGCTTTTGATGTCAAAGGCCGCATATCCAGTCAATCATCACATTATTTTTGGTGGAAATTAATCTTTCTTTGCAAAGTAATATTTTGGCCCAGTGTTTGTTCCATATATTACGATGGCAAATCCAACTTGGTCTCATAGAGTCACGTTACTATACCTACTCTTTCACAAATTGATTTTTATTTGGCTCGTTGAATGTATTGCAACAGTTTTCTGGTTAAATGAACACTTGAAGTGCTTAAACGACATTGATTTTTATTCCCATTTTTCACAAATAACGAGTAAAACAACACATTATCAATATCTAAACACGTTTACTAGTGCATGGATTGTAAGGTGATGCATTTTAACGTGTGCATTACATAAGCGTGATCAAGTTGTGTAGTAGCTCAACTGATAAAGCGTTGCAAAGGACCGGGATATGAGTCCTGAAGAACAAACAAGACACAGAAGTGTCATAGAAGCACCACAAAATAATGTGGTTGCTTCAGCTTTTATGACACTATTGGTAAGGTATCGATTATAGAGGTCGGTTTTGTTGATTTAAACACAAACTCGATAGAGAATTAATCTTAGGCCACACCCACACCAATACGTTTTCATTTGAAAACACATCTATTTCTCAATGTTTTGGCCTTTCACCCAAAACAAAGATGGCGGCCATGTTGTAGCAGTATTGTTGTGCCTGCTATCCACTTTGATAGCGTTGTTAAAGATAAATGTTACTTTGTACAATCATCACAAATAATTATTTCAAAGGTGATGGGAAGATTACTCAGAATTGCTGTCCGGCGATGAAACACGAGGACAATTGTGTTTCACACCGCACATGGAATGGCGATTTTTCACATGCGCTTAAATGGGATTTAAGCAGTTACATTCAATTTTGTGTGGACGAGCAACTTGTGGAAAACACTTGAAAACGGCAGTGTGGACGGAGAGTGTTTTGAAAACAAAAATGCCATTTTTAAATGTATCAGGATTAATGTGGACGTAGCTTAAAAAAGCCGATCTGTTTGGGAGAACATTTAACCAGATTTTACCGTCACACAGTGGACATTTCATCTCGAAGCTGTCGCATTGCATATAATGAACCACGTAATCTATTTTAGCAAAATTTTCACCACAGTCACGTAATTTCCACTGTAAATCCCAATTCTGCTATTGTTTATGGACAAAGTTATCGATTTTCATGGTACTAATGACATTGTTGGGTCTATTGCAGTTCTTGATATGTGTTTAAATTTAAGGACATTTTAATTGACTTTTGCACAGTAAATTTTGGTACTGTGTTGGCTTGCCAGCAATGTAAAATCTGGATCCTGAAGCAAGGGACCACTGCTTTAAAGCTGTAACGTAGTTCAAGGGAAAGGAGGAGGCGAGAACCGGCTTGACAGTATAAATAAGGTTTTAATAATGAACTTAAAACAAAGGCCACAAACACATGACGACGGACATGTCTGTAAATGATCTCTCTCTCCTCGCACCACCTTCTGCCATCGGCCTTTATCCCTCTCTGAGGCTTGATTTGCCTGATACGGGACTGGGTGTGTATTATCACGACCCCGCCCTCCGGCCCCGCCCTCCGCCCTGCCACAAAGGCATGAAGAGGAAGGTACAATTCTGCCCTCAGGTCAACAGCCAGAGACGTTAGAAAACATTTCATGATTTGAAACTCTTGAGGCGGCCTGCTCTTTTTCTTTCCTGTGGTACGATCAAACCTTTTATCATCTCTGTAACCACCTTCTAAAATCGTATTAACTTTATAAATAGAACAAATGCATAAACAGCACTTAGTCGATTGTGGTCTTGCAGACCAGAGGCCATTTAAAAAAAGACAACTTGTTTTTCCTTTCGTATAACGAGAACTGTTCCCCGCTAGAAGGGAATCTGGAGCAAGAGGGATCTTTCAGGCAGGTCCGAAGGGGTCAAGGTTTGGTTAGTTTGCATGGGCAGTTTTTCCTTGCTGCTGTATGCCGTAACTACACCATTCTACAAAAGTAGCCATGTATTCAAGCAACACGATGAGACAGAAAGCTTGACATGAAGTCCCAGTAGCACTCTCAGTGCTCTCAATGGTGTTTGCTTGATGATGGCAAAACATTCTCCTTCAGTTCATGAAAAAGACACTGCGTCCTTAAAGACGTATCTGTCTGCAGGTGTGTGTGAGTACTGAAAGACTCCTTAAAAAAGGCATTTCGTCAAAATTGCTGAGGGCCTTTAGCACTATTACAACACATCATTGTCATCACTTCAAACATTGAGCTTAGTTAGAAAGTGCATCCTTGTCCGTGTCTGTTCAGCTGTGTCATGCACCTCATGACAATGACAATAGCTACATGAAGAGAAAAAGTTGCAGCTCAAAGCTTCCTCTGTTTAAAGTGCTGCAGAAGTCAATGAAAGCAGGGTTAAAGGGCCAAGATGTGAGATCACATTGCCGCAGCACTGATACATGACCTAATAATCAGAGAACCTCCTACATCCTGGCTAATTTGAGCTAAAAGAAAGGGTTTTGAGTAGAGATAATGATTGCTACACTCCTTCATGCTTGAAGAAAGCACACAATTAGGACATAGTTGTGGCTTAATCCAGTGTTGGAAAACTTTGAGAAGTCTTGCCCTATCTTTACTTCTCTACATCTTTCATTATGACATTGCTGAATTATTCCTGTTATACATGACCTTTTCAACTCTGTAACTTCTAGTTAGAAGTGAAACATCCACTCAAACCAAAGTAGTGAAATTATTTAAAAGTGTACTCAGCATTTTTTTCTTTTCATTTTTTATTTATTTTTTTTGCTAATTTCCAAAACTTTAAACAGAAAGAAATAGTAAAATATAAATTTTTTGAAATTTTTCAGAATTGAAATTCACCCATTGTTCACTTGTTTGTGAAATTGTGATGAAACAAATTAACATGATTTCTATCTTTATAACTTGTGTTTGATATTTTTCTACTATATAAGAAATATGGAAACAAAATATACTGCATTGTATGAATGATCCATGCATATCTGCGAGACTGTATTCCTTCATTTATTAAAGCTGTACTTGATCATTTTGAAGATGGATTTAAACCACCGGAGTCATATGGATTACTTTTATGCTGTCTTTATGTGATTTTTGGAGCTTCAACGTTCTGGCCACCATTCACTTGCATTGTATGGATCTACAGAGCTGAGAAATTCTTCTAAAAATCTTTGTTTGTGTTTAGCAGATAAAAGAAATTCATACACATCTGGGATGGCATGAGGGTGAGTAAATGAGAGAACTTAAATTTTTGGGTGAACTGTCCCTTTAAAAAAGGATTTAAACAAAATTCAAATGCGTTTTCCTCTTGTAAATGGTGATTAAAAATTAAAACTAACTTAATGGCATTGATGTAATGATCTTAATGAGAGAGAGTACAGAAGGTATTTAGAGATTGGAAAGAGAGACAAGTAGAGAGGGAGACAGTTCAAGAAGGAGGGAGAGTGAGACAGGTATGCAAAGATGGATAGAGTGACAGTTAGAGGGAGACAGATCAAGAAGGAGGGAGAGTGAGACAGGTATGTAAAGATGGATAGAGTGACAGTTAGAGAGGGAGACAGATCAAGAAGGAGGGAGAGTGAGACAGGTATGTAAAGATGGATAGAGTGACAGTTAGAGAGGGAGACAGATCAAGAAGGAGGGAGAGTGAGACAGGTATGTAAAGATGGACAGAGTGACAGTTAGAGAGGGAGACTGATCAAGAAAGAGGGAGAGTGAGACAGGTATGTAAATATGGATAGAGTGACAGTTAGAGAGGGAGACAGATCAAGAAGGAGGGAGAGTGAGACAGGTATGTAAAGACGGATAGAGTGACAGTTAGAGAGGGAGACAGGTCAAGAAGGAGGGAGAGTGAGACAGGTATGTAAAGATGGATAGTGACAGTTAGAGAGGGAGACAGATCAAGAAGAAGGGAGAGTGAGACAGGTATGTAAATATGGATAGAGTGACAGTTAGAGAGGGAGACAGATCAAGAAGGAGGGAGAGTGAGACAGGTATGCAAAGATGGATAGAGTGACAGTTAGAGGGAGACAGATCAAGAAGGAGGGAGAGTGAGACAGGTATGTAAAGATGGATAGAGTGACAGTTAGAGAGGGAGACAGATCAAGAAGGAGGGAGAGTGAGACAGGTATGTAAAGATGGATAGAGTGACAGTTAGAGAGGGAGACAGATCAAGAAGGAGGGAGAGTGAGACAGGTATGTAAAGATGGATAGAGTGACAGTTAGAGAGGGAGACTGATCAAGAAAGAGGGAGAGTGAGACAGGTATGTAAATATGGATAGAGTGACAGTTAGAGAGGGAGACAGATCAAGAAGGAGGGAGAGTGAGACAGGTATGTAAAGACGGATAGAGTGACAGTTAGAGAGGGAGACAGGTCAAGAAGGAGGGAGAGTGAGACAGGTATGTAAAGATGGATAGTGACAGTTAGAGAGGGAGACAGATCAAGAAGAAGGGAGAGTGAGACAGGTATGTAAATATGGATAGAGTGACAGTTAGAGAGGGAGACAGATCAAGAAGGAGGGAGAGTGAGACAGGTATGTAAAGACGGATAGAGTGACAGTTAGAGAGGGAGACAGGTCAAGAAGGAGGGAGAGTGAGACAGGTATGTAAAGATGGATAGAGTGACAGTTAGAGAGGGAGACAGTTCAAGAAGGAGGGAGAGTGAGACAGGTATGTAAAGATGGATAGAGTGACAGTTAGAGAGGGAGACAGGTCAAGAAGGAGGGAGAGTGAGACAGGTATGTAAAGATGGATAGAGTGACAGTTAGAGAGGGAGACAGATCAAGAAGGGGGGAGAGTGAGACAGGTATGTAAAGATGGATAGAGTGACAATTAGAGAGGGAGACAGATCAAGAAGGAGGGAGAGTGAGACAGGTATGTAAAGATGGATAGAGTGACAGTTAGAGAGGGAGACTGATCAAGAAAGAGGGAGAGTGAGACAGGTAGTGCAGGAATGAATCCATTCTTTGCTCAATGTGCTGAAATGTTCTTTGTCTAATTTAAATGTATTCATCCATAACAGTTAGCATAATTAGTAAACCACATGTCTAAAAGGACATACCATTAGGGCAAGCTGAAACACATTTGATGTGCACAACTAATTGCAAAAGCACGGGTGGTGCATTCATAGACATTAAATCTCCATGTATGATTAGGTGACAGGAAGTGTTTGAAATGTTCTTTTCATAAAAGCATGTACAGCACAACAGGAAGTGTCTTAATCTGACTGGGTTTTTAAAGGAATAGTTCACTAAAAGTGAAAATTCTGTCTTCTTTTACTCACCCTACAAACCTAAATGACTTTCTCTCTTCCATGGAACGCATACTATAAGGTGTTCCATAGTCACTCTTTTTTTTATTGAATATCAACTTAAATTTTGATCTTTTCGTCACATAAAGCAGTATCATATGGCATCAGAAGACTTGGAATATTGTGCATTAGTCGTGTACTTTTATAATACATTTACAGTGATTTTTGTCATTTTGGAGATTGACAGCCTCAGTCCCCATTCACTTTCAATGTAAGGCAAATAGTTTTTATTTAAAATGATCATCTTCTGTGTTCCATGTGGGTTTGGAACAAAATAAAGGTGAGTAAATGATGACGAACTTTTCATTTATAGGTGATCTATCCCTTTAAATATGTTCTGTCTCTTCTGAGAGTCTTAATTGGCAACACACTGTTGCACTTTGTACGTTTTTCCTTCAGAGTTTCACTCCTGAAGCTGAACATATAGGTTATCACACATTTCTGCAAATCCCAGATTACCGGGACCTGAAGTGCTGTCGTGGCAGCAGTGGAGGGAAGTTGCATCTGCTCTCTCCATTAACACGAGAGGATTAATGAGCTTGTCAAGAGATAATCTTACACTCAAAGCCAAGAGATCACAGAATTTCATGTGGGCCATTAAAATACAATCCATTCTTTTCTCATTCAGTTTCCATTTAAAATACCTCAAGTATTTCAACTTCAATTCAATATGATTTTAGAAAAAGTATTTTGACCCACAGTCCAGTTCATGAAGAAGCAGCTTGCCAGACACTTACAGTAAATTAATACTCCAAGGTAAATAAAAGTTAAATTGATAATCAACCAAAAAATGACAATTCTGTCATCATTTACTCACCCACATATTGTTCCAAACCCGCATGACTTTCTGTCTTCCTTGGAATACAAAACGAGAAATTTGAAGAATGTTTACAGTATGCCGGTCTTTTCCATTCAAGCATGATGGGATACAGTTACTCTGGACCAAAATGTGTATTAGTATTTTTATCCACTGATCATCTTCCCATCCACAATAGCTTTTAAACCTTATTTGCATTTCTGCATAATCAAGCTTGCCATGAACCAGTTGGTGAGAAACACAAGTTTGAGCAGATGATAAAATCATTTTAATTTTTGTTGGAACTTTTCTTTTAAACTTGCCCAACATTCTTCCACTGTAAATGCATTTCTGTCAACACTTTAAATAAATAAATAAATACATATCTAATTGAAGGAGTCCAAATCTATTCTAGGTCTCATGCCAGAGATAATACTGGTAGAACTTTACAATTATTTGCAAGTAACCCATAATATACTTTGAAAGGGCCAGTGGAGGCCACAGTGGCATAAACACTAGTAAATAAAGGAATCACATGTAAATGGCAGTGGCAAATCTTTGAAATACAAACAATGAATCTATTTACTAGGTGATAAGGGTGTTGTACATATGGAGATGGAAACACAAGACAAGGTGACAACAGACTTTTTGTTTTTGATGGTATAAACTGAAAAAGAAGAATATGGAGTGGAATTGAAATTAAGAAATAATTTGGTAGCACAAGATGATTAGAAAAGCACATTTGACTGGACACTGTTGTGGTGAGAGAAGATAGACAGATCTTTCTTAAGTCAGGCATAATTTACAATGGACCATCTGCTTTCTCAAGCATCATATATGATGGGCTACAGATGGCTCTAAAGTGCCTGATTTAGAGGTATGATAAATATGCTCTTAAACTCTTCAAAACCCTCTTTATTACAGTATGCTTTGTAAACATTGTGAAAATATTTAAGACTGAGGACACAGTTCTTAACATGCCCTTCAAACTCTGCTGTGCTGTTTTAATGCTTCAGTAGTTACACTCACCTTATTGTCTGCAGGGGTGAGATTGCTGAGGCTTGTATTGCTCACGTCAACTGATTAATTCTGACACACATTTCCCTTTGTCACATAAAATTCAGCACTTCCGAGAGCAGAGAAGTGGGGCAGCAAGTAAAGAGATGAGAGACAGAAAATAGAGCAGGAGAGAGAGAGGAGAGAGAGACTGAGAAAGAAATAGAAAGAGAGGGAGGTATGGAAACAAGAGAGAGAGAGAGATAGGTAGAGAAGAAAATGGGTCAAGAACGTGGGAGAGAGAGAGACAGGTATGTAAAGATGGATAGAGAGATGGTTAGAGAGGGAGACATGTCAAGAATGAGGGAGAGAGCAGCAGGTATGTAGAGATTGGAGTGAGAGACATGTAGAGAGGGAGACAGGTCAAGGAGGAAAGAGAGAGAAAGACGGGTATGTAAAGATGGAGAATGAGACAGAAGGAGACAGGTCAAGAAGGAGGGAGAAAGAGACAGGTATGTAAAGATGGATAGATTGCCGGTTAGAGAGGGAGACAGGTCAAGGAGGGAAAGAGAGAGGGACAGGTATGTAAAGATAAATAGAGAAAAAGGTAGAGAGGGAGACAGGTCAAGAAGGCCGGAGAGAGCAGCAGGTATGTAGAAACCTGTAGAGAGGGAGACAGGTCAAGAATGAAGGAGTGAGCAGCAGTTGATTGGAGAGAGAAACCTGTAGAGAGGGAGACAGGTCAAGAATGAAGGAGTGAGCAGCAGTTATGGAGAGAGAAACCTGTAGAGAGGGAGACAGGTCAAGAATGAAGGAGTGAGCAGCAGTTGATTGGAGAGAGAAACCTGTAGAAAGGGAGACAGGTCAAGAATGAAGGAGTGAGCAGCAGTTATGGAGAGAGAAACCTGTAGAGAGGGGGAGACAGGTCAAGAATGAAGGAGTGAGCAGCAGTTGATTGGAGAGAGAAACCTGTAGAGAGGGAGACAGGTCAAGAATGAAGGAGTGAGCAGCAGTTATGGAGAGAGAAACCTGTAGAGAGGGAGACAGGTCAAGAATGAAGGAGTGAGCAGCAGTTATGTATAAACTGGAGTGAGAGACAGGGAAAGCTAGTCAGGTCAAGAAGGAGGGAGAGAGTAGCAGGTATGTAGAAATTGGAGAGAGAAACAGATAGAGAGGTGGACAGGTCAAGAATGTGAGAGAGATGGGTATGTAAAGATGGAGTGAGAGACAGAGAGGGAGACAGCTCAAGGAGGGAGAGTGAGACAGGTATGTAAAGATGGAGCAAGAGACAGAGAGGGAGACAGGTCAAGAATGAGAGAGTACAGCAGGTATGTAGAAATTGGAGAGCGAGACAGGTAGAGAGGGAGACAGGTCAAGAATGTGAGAGAGATGGGTATGTAAAGATGGAGTGAGAGACAGAGAGGGAGACAGGTCAAGAATGAGAGAGAGTACAGCAGGCATGTAGATATTGGAGAAAGAAACAGGTAGAGAGGGAGACAGGTCAAGAATGAGAGAGAGATGGGTATGTAAAGATGGAGTTAGAGACAGAGAGGGAGACAGACCAAGGAGGGAGAGTACAGCAGGTATGTAGAGATTGGAGAGAGAGACAGGTAGAGAGGGAGACAGGTCAAGAATGAGAGTGAGGGGTATATGTAAAGATGGAGCGAGAGACAGAGAGGGAGACAGGTCAAGAATGAGAGAGAGTACAGCAGGTATGTAGAAATTGGAGAGAGAGACAGGCAGAGAGGGAGACAGGTCAAGAATGAGAGTGAGGGGGAATGTAAAGATGGAGCGAGAAACAGAGAGGGAGACAGGTCAAGAATGAGAGTGAGACAGGTATGTAAAGATGGAGCGAGAAACAGAGAGGGAGACAGGTCAAGAAGGAGAGAGAGTGAGACATGTATGTAGAGATTGGAGAGAGACAGGCAGAGAGGGAGACAGGTCAAGAATGAGAGTGAGGGGGGTATGTAAAGATGGAGCGAGAGACAGAGAGGGAGACAGGTCAAGAAGGAGGGAGAGTGAGACAGGTATGTAAAGATGGATAGAGTGACAGTTAGAGAGGGAGACATATCAAGAAGGAGGGAGAGTGAGACAGGTATGTAAAGATGGAAAGAGTGACAGAGAGGGAGAGATATCAAGAAGGAGGGAGAGAGCAGCAGGTATTTAGAGAGGGGGTATGTAAAGATGAAGTGAGAGACAGAGAGTCTCAGACTGTCTCAGACTGGTAGAGAGACAAGTCAAGAAGGAGAGGGACAGGTATTTAAAGATGGAGAGGCACATTTAAAGAGGAAATGAGATCAAGAAGGGAGAGAGAACAGGTTTTGTAGAGATGAGAGAGAGATGGGTAAATAGGGAAACAGGTCTCTCTCCCTCCTTGACAGGTATGTAAACATGGAGAGAGAGACAGGTAAGGTAGGGAGGGAGACGGGTAGAGATAGATAGGTAGAAGGAGGAGTAAGAATGCGACAAATGGGCAGAAAATGAGAGAGAGAGGTAAATGTGAGAGCAACTGGTAGAAAGGGAAATGGACAAGTGGAGAGGTAGTGAAAGAGGGAGAGACAGGTTATCAGGGGCAGTGACAGGTCAAGAGTAAGGGAGTGAGAGAGAGAGAGAGAGAGAGAGGAAAGGAGAGAAAGACATGTTGGCAGGGACAGAGACAGGTAGAGGGAGAATGAGAGATACAGGGATGGAGAGAGGGGTGAGAGGGTAACAGGAACTGAAGGGACAGTCATGCATAGTCAGGGAGCGTATGCTTACTGGAGAGAAAGAAAGAGAGGCTGTTATCTGAGCATGTTTTGACTTGCTGCCATCTAACAGATGGAATCACAAAAAAGGGAATGAGAGATGATAGGGACTGTGGGTCACGTTAACTGAGCACTCCAAAACTGAAACCAAAAAACAACGAGAACGGAGAAACAATGAGATTGTAAAGGAAGATCTAAACATGCATTGATTTTTACAGCATCTCAGGCCCCATTTACACATTGCATTAACATGCATTTTGGTGATTGGATCGCTATCGGATAGCATTTGACTGCATTTAATGCCAGATGTAAATGCACCCATGACACATTGTGATTGGACCGTGATTGAATAACTGAATCCACATTCTGAGGTCTTCAGGGACGGATTCTGACCGCATTCTAAGAAGGTGTAAGTGTAAAAGTGTTTTCATTATCCGGATACAAATGCATAAGTAATTAATTATGTGATGAGGTTATACGCCACAGTCATCTGCAGTTCAAAGAAAACAACAGACCCTGCTTAAAATCTTGTCATGTAAATAATGAGAAATATCCCATGAGTTTTCTATTGGAATACATTTGAAATATCTTGTCTCTCTCCTCAAAACTCCACTCGCTAGTGTCCTATTTTACTTACATGAAACCAGGCTTCACTCGGCTGTTTCAGATGAGAATCATATGTAGAACTTACACAGTGTCGAATGCGAGATTAATGTCAATAAATAAGCTTCGGTGACCGCATCGCCAAAAAATGTTCAATGAAAGAACTGGGAATTTTGATTGTCAAAATGATGGAATACATTTGAATTATCCATCAATATTTAAAAGATTCGCTAAAAGATAGAGAATTTTCAGTTACCACATCCTCTGATGTAATATGTAAGTACCATTTTCCATTTTGCATGGATAACTTTGAATGGATCTCTATTTGATCACAGTGGAGACTTTCATTTGACTCTAAGGCCCGCCTCCACCTGGTATTACGATGTGTTTCGGGTGATCTGATCACATGTGGTCAGGTGAGACACATCGCTGTTTACACCTGGTCACTTAAGTGCATCTCCTGTGAACATTTGTGTTCAGATTTGGAGGAGAGTGTCTCTGTTTCATGACGTCATACATCAGTCACTATGTCAGTGTGTTACTGCATGATAATAAAGCGCAACAACTCAGAAAAGACAAAGAAAGCATGAAAATAATGGCGCACTCTTTCTCCCAGATGCAGTATTATTTAATCCAAGCACAAACACGAAATGTCAATCAAAATTAGCCACTATTTTAGTGTATTACCTATATTTAAGGAGCTTCAGGTGTTCATGTTTCAATGCTGCAAATTATTATTACAGTTGGAAATAACTGTTTTATATTTTTATTTATTTTAAAATGACAGTTTTAACTGTTAAGTCAAACCCCCATTTTCAGCAGTTGTTACTCCAGTCTACTAAGAAAATAATCTAATAAATTATTCTAATTTATTACTCAAGAAACATTAATAAAGAAAATGTCCAAATAAAAGCTAATTAGCGCTGCTTAATGAAGTATGTACTTAATTTCATGCAGGTCACTTTACCTTTGAAAGTCACTTTTTGACTTTCAAAATGGCCAAAAGAAACAAATCTCTCTAGAAATGAATCGGTCAGTTGTTCTTTTGAGAGATGATGGTTATTCCATGCACTACTGTCTTGAAAGAAGAAATCAAACTGAATCTAAACAGGATAGAGAGGGAAGTGGATGGCCCCGATGCACAACAACAAGAAGACGAGTACATCAGATTCTCGAGTTTGAGAAACAGATCTCTCACAGGACCTATACTGGCAGCTATAATGACCAGCATGCCAAAAACCTTTCACCTGCAAAGTGAAGAGAAAGCACTGCGATGTTGAGACTTAAAAGACTGAGTGGTAAATTATTCGAATATATATTAGTATATATAAATATTAGTATTATGGATGCATGAATCCAAGTTTGAGGTTTGTTGTTAGAAAAGCTTGGATGGAAATTCCCCTTCAAGCCCATTACATCTTTGGGAAGTGCTGCAAAAAGCATGAAGAAAACTTCTGCATCTAGAAAGATCTAGAAAAAGCTGAATGGCTGTAAATTTCTTTCTGAATGTATTTTGTGTTGTCTTACAAAATGGTGTGGGAGGGGGTGGAGGAATCAGCCAAAAATAAAAGACAACATGTTCTCAAAATGCTTCAAAAATTCAAACCAACCAGTTTGAAGAAAATCATAACACCTCATCTGAATACACCACAGCAAGAGCTGGTTTCATATACAGATGGAGAAGACATGCTCTCCACATGACATATTTCCAGAAAAAGTCAGTATTATGAATTAACGCTGTCACACAACATCCAGGAGGAGGAATTCAGAAAGTAATCTGCCAAATCCCCTCCCCTCTATTCTCTGCCAGACACTTGGCTCCAAGCAAGTAGATGAACATCAATTCCAGCTGATTCCCAAGCAGTATTTCAATAAGTTTATGTGCCTCTCAGATCAGCACCAAAACCATAAAAACAAACAAACTGATATCTGATGTGCCCCCCCACCCCAAAAAAAATAATAAAAATCATTGCCTGTTTCTGAATATGTATACAGAATTTCCCTGTTGAAGGTACCAAGAAAGTTGTTCCTCATGGTTAAATTGTGCTTCTCGTTTTAGCATGGTATGTCTGTCCAGGAATGTATTCATACTACAAACCTGCAAACCCTTGAAACCTACTTCATCGAATTCAGCGCATCCTCTGAAAGTATGGAAAATCAGATGCCGCCAGGATGAGCAGGCTAGTTTCCTGCCAGTGAGACAAAGCTGTGTCTACAACTGTCTAACAAGAGAATCGTATGTGAAATCTGACTCTATGCTGTTTGATAGCAGAGCTCCAGTTGGCTTGCTCCCTGGTGCATAACAACACACTATCAGAGGAATTGTCCTGTGCTTGTTCTCGGGATAGGTGAGGTGGAACTGAGAGAACAGAGGCTTACAAAGTGTCTCAGAATTCTGATCTAAGATCAGATTTCCCTTTGTCATTGCCAATCTGACTCACCACACTATACAGTGTGACAATGGCCATCCAAAGGCCTTGGTTCCGGAAACATTTTCCCCATTCATTTACTTCATAGGGATTAAAATAAATTCTAAAATTAGGCTTTGAATCAAACCAACCAGCTCTGAAATTATATGAAAATCGAATGAGAAGACAAAGATAATAGACAAGTGTGATTGTGCGGAATGTAGTTCCACGGTTGGACCCTACACCCTACCCCAACCCCTAACCCTACCTTACAAAAATTAACCATGGTTTTACTACAGTAACCATAGTATCACCATGGTATTTTTCTAGTAACCACAAAATTAAACATGGTTACTATTAATTAATATATATATATTTTTTCTCCCAAATTTGGCATGCCTAATTCCCAATGCACACTAAGCCCTCGTGGTGGCATAGTGACTTCAATCCAGGTGGTGGAGGACACATCTCAGTTGCCTCCGTGCCTGAGACGTCAATCGGTGCATCATATCACGTGGCTTGTTGAGCACGTTAACGTGGAGACCTAGTACGTCTGGAGGCTCACGCTATTCTCTACGGCATCCACAAACAACTCACCACACCCACCATATTATAGCGACCCAACGTGACTCTACCCACCCTAGCAACCGGGCCAGTTGGTTGCTTAGGAAGCCTGACCCCCCCCACACACACACTATTAACTCAAATTAACAACATGTTACTGTAGAAACATCATGGCAAGTACATCAGAACTATATAGTTTCCACCAAAACACATAGTTACTACAATATTACTACAGTAAAGCCATGGTTAATTTTATCCGGATCAAATCCTTCTCTCAACTCCCTGACCTACTATGACCAAATCACTGAGGAATCTCTTTTATTTATTACTATAAGTAGTATTATAAGAAATATTAAGAGTAGAGACATGGGAAAAATGTATGTCATGGGGTGGGATACAAACCCAGATCTCCCGCGTGACAACACATATACATCCCGTCATTACACCCAGAGCTACTACAGCTGCACATGGGGGCACAGTTTGTCATAAAATCCTCTGTTTGAACGCAAATAGTCACTTAGTTATCCAATCTCGTAATCTACTAAATGTCGAACCCGTTAACCAGTTTAATGTATCTGCCCTATCGTGAAAAATTCAAATATGCCTTCATTTGATCAGCAGTTGACCCCAAATAAATCTGTTGTGGCTGTCTTGAGTTTGGTCTGAGCAGTTGTGGGCAGAGTTAGTGTAAATGCCTTCTGTCAACAGGATGGGCTATTTGCACTTAGTCTTTTTTTTAGGCATCGTTGAGTGTGTGCTGGTGCCTTTTACACCACCTATCATTTTGTGCATGGAAAATGCATCCACACAAGAGGTGGCAGAATCACAAAAAAGTGATGAAAAATGTCTGAAGATATCAGATGTACCCAAAGCATTCTTTACTGATACACATACTGTATATTAAAAAACAGCTGCAAATGTAATTTTTATAAAAAAAGCGAGTGCGATACTGTTTTTGTGTTTTGTGTGACCTTGTTGCCCCTTCTATAAAAAATCAAATAGAATTACAACACCCCTGGTTGTTTTGATTACTTTTACTGTGGTTATATAGTGTCACAATATATGTTGACAGTAAATCATCACACAATGTTTTTTTTTTGGGTTAACAATTCCTTTAAGATCTCAGTTCTTACTATTTAAAACACACACAAATGAAAACATATTTCAAATACTCATTCATCAGACCACAAACAACAGGCATCTCTCTGTGCACAGACTCTGGATCAGTGCAGAAGCCATGCAGCTGTGCAAGACAGCTGTCAGGAATAAGGCAGACAATGCACTTTGACATGTTGATTCACTGCTCGCTGGCTACGAGCAGGCTGTATGGCTTGAGTAATGCATGCATTAATGCAGGTTTTCTTCCATCCTCCTCGGGGAATCCAACATAAATTATTTCTGCTTGGAATACTCAGAAAACAGACATAAACACTGTAAAAATGGGAGAAGGAAGAAGCTAAATCACAATCAATTTGTCATCTTTAAACAGATAATATAAAGGTAACAGGTCTTGTTGTCAGCAAAAATCCATTATATTCACAACAAAAATGTAGTTTGGAAAGTGTTGAAAATTTATACTGTTCTCTATAGACACTGGTATTTAGGGCTGGACTGGGAAGAGAAATCGGCCCGGGATTTTACATGGCAACTGGAGCAAAACTGGTTGAACTTTTTGGTCCGTTCTGCGAAACGCGATGGCTCATTTTAGCTCATCGCGGCTCATTCAGCACGTTTCACGGCCGACCCACCAGCACGCTCGGTTCTCCCAATGGCCATTCCGCCCCTGATCGGCCCCAAAGTGCGTCGGCCCACTGGGAAAATGCCTGGTATGCCAGATTACCAGTCAAGCCCTGCTGGTATTGTTTCAAGATTTACCCAGATTTTTCACAAAACACGTTTAACCACATATATATATATATGTGTAGTTTTCAAAGATCAGGGTAAATCAACATCCTGTCCATAATGGCATCAGTCTAATTTGTCTACTTTCTACCAAACGCTGAATAAATTTGTGCCAAAACACAATAGAGTTTGATTGGATGCACAACGTTTAACGTAAAAAAACTAACAAACAAAAGATGTGTCAGAATGATCTCCTCCCTTGTAAAGTTGATAATACGATTTATTTTGCTATTGTAAATATATGGATAATTATATGGTTAGTTAGTTTTATTATTTGCATTTAGCATTGTTTTACTCTGCTGCCCATGACACTATCAAAATAGATGTGTGACCCATTTTTGGGTCGCGACCCATTTTGTATGCATTATGTGAAGATTTTACACTTCCCCCCTCATGATTTATCAGCATTTGTATGTTATCTCGATTTGGTTGCATCATAAACAATCTCTTGTAGTCAGATTTGACATCCTGAGCATTGCGTTTTTCAGTCAGGCCCCAGTTCACCGTCTGCCACTCTTGAACAGTCCAACCCTTCTTCATACACAATGCATAAATGCATTCAGTTCAGCTCAACTTCCTGTCATGGCTGTGAGCTCAGACAGCTTTGACATGTGAACTACCATGACAGGATTTGAACCTACCATATTCTAAGCCTCTTTCATTTTATCAGAAGATTTCAATGCAAGATCCATTATAGTGCGACAAGTTTGTAATTTCTTTTTAAATGTGCTTATCTGCTGACCATACAGCATTTTTATAATGCATATTTTATCATTCATACTTACAATTCAGCAAATTCTCTTAATATTTTTTTAGAGCTGTCAAATGTAACCTATTTCAATTAAAATATTTAGCACATACTATGTAAATTTTTCTTAATTGCAATTAACGCATTTACCAATTTTCACCTTCGATTCTGATATTTCTTCAACTCCATATGAGTTCTAGTATGTACGAGGTCATTATTACGTTGCCGTACAAACCCAAATGGCACATAAGTGACAAAAATCAAGTATTTTGCAGCCTCGGCGGCATGTGACGTTTTAACTGTAACCTAAAAGGAAATGCTGTGGCAGGCTAGACTGTTGGAGTTCTCCCAGTTCAAATAATTTTCACTTTGAATTTTAAGCATTTGCTAATAAATTACCAGACAATTCGAATAAAATATCATTATGTGGAGAGTGCCAGTGTTAATAGCTGAACAAGATGTTGGTAATTTTTGATATGGCATAATACCATACTACTCTTAGAATTTCTGTTCCCCGTCTGTCGCTCACTTCGACGTTGTGTCGAAGAAGCAACACTAGGGGTCTCTCTTGAGCGCCGAATATGCCTCTATTCTATGAAAAAAGGCCAATGAGAAGTTGGCAGACAGTATTTGCATAACCCCGCCCCCGGACATACGGGTATAAAGGCGAGGAAATACGTCTAGTACGTTCAGAAATTTTCTTCGGAGACGATGGTCGTGTATGCAGTCAGCTGCGAATCACACACCTGTTCCTCTTCCTCTTCAGCGGCTTTCTCCTTCTCTGCACGGCAGTGCAGTTTTCCCCATGGCGCTTCCAGAGCGCAGTTAAATGAGTTATTTTCTCTAAAAGAGTTAGTTTCTCTAAAAGAGCAAATACACAGCTGGAGTTGAACGTCCTTTTCAAGACGCGTCTTTTTAAAGATGTCATTCAGCCCCTGTGTAATTTCTGGATGCGGTGATTTCTCCACACCTCATAAAAGCTACCTCCCGTGCCTGGGCTGTGATCACATGCAGGCAGCGTTTTATGAATGGTTCATGTTCTCAGTGCGAGAACATAGCCATGGCAGCATTGCGGTCGCGGCTTTCTTTTGTCATGAGAGAAATCCACTTCAGCCGCCCCCCGCACCTCACCTCTTTCCTACGGGATTGGGGCAGGCGCCGCGGGCGATGAAGGCGATTTGGAGATAATGACGGGCTTCGCTCGCCAGGTAAATCCCCTCGAACCACCCGCCTCCCCGGCACACTTGCTTGCTTTCGTCCGAACACGGGATGAGTGATTTCTCTCCAATGGTTCATGTTCTCAGTGCAAGAACATAGCCATGGCAGCATTGCGGTCATGGCTTTCTTTTGTCATGAGAGAAAGCCACTTCAGCCGCCCCCCGTGCCTCGCCTCCTTCCTATGGGATTGGGGCATGCGCTGCGGGCGTTGAAGGCGATTTGGGGATAATGACGGGTTCAGTTTCGCTGGGTAAAATCCCCTTGCTTGCTTGCTTCCGTCCGAGCTCGGGATGAGTGCGGCCCGCTTCACGGCCGGCCGGCAGATCTCTTGAGCACAACAGACAGGGAACATGTAGGTTACGTATGTAACCTCCGTTCCCTGATGGAGGGAACGAGATGTTGTGTACTCCCGGCCACATCGCTGAGCTGAGCCACTGTTGTGGCCTGACCATTTTCGGCTCCTCAGAAAAATCCTGAATGAACTAGACGTATTTCCCCGCCTTTATACCTGTATGTCTGGGGGTGGGGTATGCAAATACTGTCTGCCAACTTCTCATTGGCCTTTTTTCATAGATCAGAGGCATATTCGGCGCTCAAGAGAGACCCCTAGCTTCTTCGACACACCGTCTCGTTCCCTCCATCAGGGAACGGAGGTTACATACGTAACCTAGACGTTATAAATAGATATGACAGAGGCAGTAAGGGTAGTATGGATAGTATGCCTTCCAGATACAGCCACTGTCTGCAGAGCTTTTCAAATGAGGTTTAAAAGTGGCGCTTGATGCCCTGATGCTAATTATTTGCATTCTGTATACAAAGTGGGAAGCCACAGCCTGCCGGCAGATAATTATTGTGGAGGATGAGGGTTTAAGAGATTTAATGGGCATTGCAATGAATATACAACTGATGGGGACTAGTTCTTTTATTTAGTCAACCTCCCACTTCCAACCAAGACTTTGGAAAATGCTTAATGTTATTTGAATTGGTACTATTTTGTGCATTTCTATCTTTAAACTGTGGTAGGCTTAAGGAAAATTACTAAAGCATTGTTGTTACATATTGTTTTGTTTTCTTTCCTAGAAAGGAAATAAATGCATTTTGCATAAATACATTTAGGTTTATAATTAAGGATGTCTCACAATTTTTTTCTTTAGAACTCCATATGTGGAATATCCATCATATTAAGCCACAAAAATGAGAATGTGTGGAACAAAATTTTTGTAACAGGTGCAGTTTCTCCAAGAAATACAATGACCAGTGCTGTTTATCACAAATATACAAGGAAAAAAACTACAGAATAATTCAGTTGTCATTTATATGAAATATATTAAAAATATATTTTTAAAGAAAATTATGTGAAATGCCAGAAATGCTGCCTAGTGTGTATCGAGGGTGCTTCAACTTTGTTCGTAGCACTTATGTGCAAGTGACCCTAGTTCGAATCTGGCTGTGGTCATTTCCCAATCCCTCAAAACCCCAGTTCCCATTCCCATTTTCACTTATATGTCAATAAAAATGGTAAAAAGCCCAATAATACAAATATCTGTATTATTAATAATAATGCCAATACAGTTTCTGGCTGCTAATAACTATTTGCTGCCAATATACATTTTCTCAACTCACCCGTCATTGGCAGGTGTGGCAAATAGTTACATTTGGACACTACAAGTACTGTAGCTCACAACAGAACACACACTGGATTCCATCTGTACCACAGAGAGAAAATGGCATTCAGAGAGAGAGAGAGAGAGAGAGAGAGAGAGATAGGGGTAAAGAGATAGTATGGGGTGATGGCATCTTACTGGGTGAGCTGCATGTAATATTCTACATTACAGGAACATATTTTACACCATAGCGATGAATGCACGACAGCTGTAGCTGAGAAAACTTTCTCTATTGCTGCTGAGAGGCTTCATATCAAAGTGCTACAGCAATTTAGAAACAAGAACGAGAGAAAAAACAAATTAACATCAAAGGAGTAGAAAAGTCAAACTTGGCTCTGCTCAGTTTAAAGATCCACAAGCTGTTTCTGCTGTGTGAGAGGTTTTGTTCTTTCCTTTCACTACTGAGACACATCTAGCCTGACATACACCATAAAGAGCTACTGTACTGCATTTTGGCAGGAAAATAAGTATATATAGAGTAAAATTTCAGCACTTTCAAAATTTGCGATTAATCACAATTATCTAAGAGAAATCATATGATTAATTGTGATTAAATTTGAATTGACTGACAGCACTAATTTTTTACATCACAAAACAGATCTGAAGCTGGTAATAAACCTGGATTTTCCAAATGCATTTTCGATTTCCTAGATTTTGAATAAAAAAAAAACACTGAAAAGGCCTGCGTACTCTGAAAGCCCCAGTGCAGGTTTTGATGCATAGTACCTTAAAAAAATGATTCCCCATTTTGTAAATCTACCTGACATGCATTAATAACAACACACACATTCTGTATGCTGTATTAACCTGATATGTACCAAGACATTTAGTATGCACATACTGTAGCCTTAGTAAAACAAATTACAACCCACCAAGCACCAAATGCAAGTAAAAATTGGCTTTGGCAAGTAAATGTTTTTTTTTTTTTTTTTGCATTTTTTTTTATCCCCTTTTCTCCCCAATATGGAATGCCCAATAATGCGCCATTACTCCCCTCAATCCGGTTGGCAGAGGAAAAATCTCAGTTGTCTCCACTTCTGAGAGAGTCAATCCGCGTATCTTATCATGTGGCTCATTTTGCATGACACCACAGAGACTCACAGCATGTGGAGGCTCGTGCTACTCACCACAATCCACCCACGACTTACCAAACGCCCCATTGAGAGCGAGAACCACTAATCGCAACCACGTGGAGGATACCCCAAGTGACTCTATCCTCCCTAGCAACTGGGCCAATTTGGTTGCTCAGGAGACCTGGCTGGAGTCACTCAGCATGCCCAGGATTTGAACTTGTGACTCCAGGTGTGGTAGTGAGCTACCCAGGCCCCGGCTTTGGCAAGTAAATTGAGTTACTTGCCAGATGGCCGGTAATTTTATCAACTCTTACATTACATGATTTAAATTTAATTGTAAAAAACCTTGTTGTGACATATGTGATTCAAATCAAAGACATACAAAACATCTAAATAAAATATTTGACTTAACTTGCAACAACCTTTACATTCTTAGTGGACAATTTACTATACATTTAGGTTTGTAATTAAGGATGTCTCACGTATTTTTTCTTCAGAACTCCACATGTGGAATATTCATCATATTAAGCCACCAAAAGGAGAATGTGTGGAACAAAATCACTTTGTCTAGCGAAATTTTTGTAACAGGTGCAGTTTCTCTAAGAAATACAATGACCAGTGCTGTTTATCACAAATATACAAGGAAAAAACTACAGAATAATTCAGTTGTCATTTATATGAAATATATAAAAAAAATTATGTGACTTGCCAGAAATGCTGCCTAGTGTGTATTGAGCGTGCTTCAACTTTATTCGTAGCACTTATGTGCAAGTGACCCAAGTTCGAATCTGGCTGTGGTCATTTCCCAATCCCTCAAAACCCCAGTTCCCATTCCCATTTTCACTTATATGTCAATAAAAATGGTAAAAAGCCCAATAATACAAATATCTGTATTATTAATAATAATGCCAATACAGTTTCTGGCTGCTAATAACTATTTGCTGCCAATATACATTTTCTCAACTCACCCGTCATTGGCAGGTGTGGCAAATAGTTACATTTGGACACTACAAGTACTGTAGCTCACAACAGAACACACACTGGATTCCATCTGTACCACAGAGAGAAAATGGCATTCAGAGAGAGAGAGAGAGAGAGAGAGAGAGAGATAGGGGTAAAGAGATAGTATGGGGTGATGGCATCTTACTGGGTGAGCTGCATGTAATATTCTACATTACAGGAACATATTTTACACCATAGCGATGAATGCACGACAGCTGTAGCTGAGAAAACTTTCTCTATTGCTGCTGAGAGGCTTCATATCAAAGTGCTACAGCAATTTAGAAACAAGAACGAGAGAAAAAACAAATTAACATCAAAGGAGTAGAAAAGTCAAACTTGGCTCTGCTCAGTTTAAAGATCCACAAGCTGTTTCTGCTGTGTGAGAGGTTTTGTTCTTTCCTTTCACTACTGAGACACATCTAGCCTGACATACACCATAAAGAGCTACTGTACTGCATTTTGGCAGGAAAATAAGTATATATAGAGTAAAATTTCAGCACTTTCAAAATTTGCGATTAATCACAATTATCTAAGAGAAATCATATGATTAATTGTGATTAAATTTGAATTGACTGACAGCACTAATTTTTTACATCACAAAACAGATCTGAAGCTGGTAATAAACCTGGATTTTCCAAATGCATTTTCGATTTCCTAGATTTTGAATAAAAAAAAAACACTGAAAAGGCCTGCGTACTCTGAAAGCCCCAGTGCAGGTTTTGATGCATAGTACCTTAAAAAAATGATTCCCCATTTTGTAAATCTACCTGACATGCATTAATAACAACACACACATTCTGTATGCTGTATTAACCTGATATGTACCAAGACATTTAGTATGCACATACTGTAGCCTTAGTAAAACAAATTACAACCCACCAAGCACCAAATGCAAGTAAAAATTGGCTTTGGCAAGTAAATGTTTTTTTTTTTTTTTTTGCATTTTTTTTTATCCCCTTTTCTCCCCAATATGGAATGCCCAATAATGCGCCATTACTCCCCTCAATCCGGTTGGCAGAGGAAAAATCTCAGTTGTCTCCACTTCTGAGAGAGTCAATCCGCGTATCTTATCATGTGGCTCATTTTGCATGACACCACAGAGACTCACAGCATGTGGAGGCTCGTGCTACTCACCACAATCCACCCACGACTTACCAAACGCCCCATTGAGAGCGAGAACCACTAATCGCAACCACGTGGAGGATACCCCAAGTGACTCTATCCTCCCTAGCAACTGGGCCAATTTGGTTGCTCAGGAGACCTGGCTGGAGTCACTCAGCATGCCCAGGATTTGAACTTGTGACTCCAGGTGTGGTAGTGAGCTACCCAGGCCCCGGCTTTGGCAAGTAAATTGAGTTACTTGCCAGATGGCCGGTAATTTTATCAACTCTTACATTACATGATTTAAATTTAATTGTAAAAAACCTTGTTGTGACATATGTGATTCAAATCAAAGACATACAAAACATCTAAATAAAATATTTGACTTAACTTGCAACAACCTTTACATTCTTAGTGGACAATTTACTATACATTTAGGTTTGTAATTAAGGATGTCTCACGTATTTTTTCTTCAGAACTCCACATGTGGAATATTCATCATATTAAGCCACCAAAAGGAGAATGTGTGGAACAAAATCACTTTGTCTAGCGAAATTTTTGTAACAGGTGCAGTTTCTCTAAGAAATACAATGACCAGTGCTGTTTATCACAAATATACAAGGAAAAAACTACAGAATAATTCAGTTGTCATTTATATGAAATATATAAAAAAAATTATGTGACTTGCCAGAAATGCTGCCTAGTGTGTATTGAGCGTGCTTCAACTTTATTCGTAGCACTTATGTGCAAGTGACCCAAGTTCGAATCTGGCTGTGGTCATTTCCCAATCCCTCAAAACCCCAGTTCCCATTCCCATTTTCACTTATATGTCAATAAAAATGGTAAAAAGGCCAATAATAAAAATATCTGTATTATTAATAATAATGCCAATACAGTTTCTGGCTGCTAATAACTATTTGCTGCCAATATACATTTTCTCAACTCACCCGTCATTGGCAGGTGTGGCAAATAGTTACATTTGGACACTACAAGTACTGTAGCTCACAACAGAACACACACTGGATTCCATCTGTACCACAGAGACAAAATGGCATTCAGAGAGAGAGAGAGAGAGAGAGAGAGAGAGAGAGAGAGAGATAGGGGTAAAGAGATAGTATGGGGTGATGGCATCTTACTGGGTGAGCTGCATGTAATATTCTACATTACAGGAACATATTTTACACCATAGCGATGAATGCACAACAGCTGTAGCTGAGAAAACTTTCTCTATTGCTGCTGAGAGGCTTCATATCAAAGTGCTACAGCAATTTAGAAACAAGAACGAGAGAAAAAACAAATTAACATCAAAGGAGTAGAAAAGTCAAACTTGGCTCTGCTCAGTTTAAAGATCCACAAGCTGTTTCTGCTGTGTGAGAGGTTTTGTTCTTTCCTTTCACTACTGAGACACATCTAGCCTGACATACACCATAAAGAGCTACTGTCCAAACCTACAGCATGTAAGTAAAGTAAAGGAGAGCTAAGAGGATCTGTATAACACTGTTATACACACACACACACACACACACACACACACACACACACACACACACACACACACACACACACACACTGCACAGGTAAAACAGATAACGTCTCGGTTACGTATGTAACCTCCGTTCCCTGATGGAGGGAACGAGACGTCGTGTCGAAGAAGCGACACTAGGGGTCTCTCTTGAGCGCCGAAAGATACCTCTGATCTATGAAAAAAGGCCAATGAGAGTTGGCGAACAGTATTTGCATACTCCGCCTCCGGATACGGATATAAAGGCGAGAGAAATACGCTCGTTCATTCAGGATTTTTCTGAGGAGCCGGGAGTGTTCCGGGCATCTCAGCGGCTCGGCTCAGCGACGTGGCCGGGAAGACACGACGTCTCGTTCCCTCCATCAGGGAACGGAGGTTACATACGTAACCGAGACGTTCCCCGTCTGTCGCTCACTTCGACGTCGTGTCGAAGAAGCGACACTAGGGGTCCACTTCAAAACTCGCCATGCGCTGAGCCGTGTACGTGTACTGCTGACACAGAAGCGGGCAGGTATTTTGCACGTGCGCAAGCGACCAACTGTGTTCAGGCTGCACGTACTCTTCCCCAATGCCCCGAAAAAGCGTCAGCATCCTTTTGGTTACCCTAGGGGGGAACAAGGTGACGCTCCCAACTAGGGAACGGGCCAAGCCTGGCTGGGCCTCTTTTCTCTCTATGTTTTCTCGGCATAGAGCAAGAGCAGCCGGGGCCCTTACCGCATCGAGGGAAGGGGGTCTTATTCCGAATTCCTATTCTTAGGGGGAAAAGACCCTGCGGAGGCCACACCCGCCCAACAGGGGAGGTAAAGGTGGCAAAAATACATCACATGGCCACTTGGGGCATGTGGGAGGAAATGGCGCGGTGGTAGATCCAACCTCAAGGAGGGGGGAGTTGCTACAACACGGCGACCGGAGGGCAGCAAAGGGCTGCCTAAGGGAGACGCGGGTCAGCTCGTAAGGTGACCGTACCGCGGAAATACACACAGGAGGAGTCCCATAGGAGGCCTGATCTGTGGAGCACTTATTCCAGTAGGGGTAGCCGGAGGTACCCGTAGTGGACTGGACCAGCACGTTCCTCCGATGAACTGCTGCAGGTCCGAAGTGCTAGGGAGGAATCAACCAGGGACCTGGGTCCTCTGGGACAAAAGCGCACTGTTTTGCCTCGGCAGAGGGAAACGGCGCTGGTACAAGCGGATCACCCGGTCAGATCGTCGACGTGTACCGAGTTCTACGGGCTCGGACCTGAGAGAACACGGGACGAGACTGACTCAACCCTGAGATCATAAGGGTGTTAGGTGCTGCCCAGCCCGCAGCTCTGCGAATGTCTGCTAGGGAGGTGCCCCTCGCCAGTGCCCATGAGGATGTCACGCTCCTAGTGGAGTGGGTTCGAACCCGTAAGTGGGGGGCATGGCCTGGGTGTGATAGGCCAACTGAATGGTATCCATCACCCAGTGAGACACCTCTGTTTGGAGACAGCGTTCCCTTTCTGCTGGTCCTCCAAAGCAGACAAAGAGCTGCTGAGAGCGCCTGAAGCTCTGGGGGCGGTCCAGGTAGGCACACAAGGCACGTACCGGACACGACAGTGAGAGGGGCTGGGTCTGCCTCCTCCCGGGGCAGCGCTTGTAGGTTCACTACCTGATCTCCAGAGGGCATGGTAGGAACCATGGGCACATAGCCCAGTCGAGGTCTTAGGATCACATGAGTATCTGCCGGACCGAGCTCCAGGCAAGTGTCGTTAGTAGGGGACGCTTGCAGGTCCCCGACCCTCTTGATGGAAGTGAGCGCAATCAGCAGGGCCGTCTTTTCAGGAGAGGGCCCTGAGCCAACTGATTCTAGCGACTCGGGGGGGATCTCTGAAGACCGGCAAGGACCACCGAGAGATCCCCAGGAGGGGAACAGGTTTGGCCAGGAGGGGTTTTTAACCTCCGGGCACTTCTTGGGAACCTGACGATTAAGTCGTGCTTACCCAGAGAGTTGCTGTCTACTGGGTTGTGGTAAGCTGCAATAGTGGCAACATACACCTACGAGGTGGATGGGGACAGCCTCCCCCCCAACCTCTCCTGTAGGGACAGGAGCACAGACCTAACTGCGCACCTCTGTGGGTCTTCTGCCCGGGAAGAACACCAATTCACGAACAGACGCCATTTCAGGGCGTAGAGTTGCCTGGTAGAAGGGGCTCTGGCTTGGTTGAACGTGGCTACGACCGTGGGTGGTAGACCAGCTAGATCTTCCGCATCAGGGACCAGATGTGGAGGTTCCAGAGGTCTGGGTGCGGATGCCAGAGCGTGCCCCGTCCCTGAGAAAGAAGGTCCTTCCTCAGGGGAATTCGCCAGGGAGGGGCTGTCGCAAGGAGTATGAGGTCCGAGAACCAGGCCCGGGTGGGCCAGTAAGGAGCCACGAGAGTGACTTGCTCCTCGTCCTCCCTGACCTTGCACAGCACCTGTGCAAGAAGGCTCACTGGGGGGAATGCGTACTTGCGCAGCCCCACCGGCCAGCTGTGTGCCAGTGCATCTGCCCCGAGGGGAGCCTCTTAACGGGCGTACCAGAGCGGGCAGTGGGAGGTCTCTCGGGAGGCAGAGGGGTCTACCTGGGCCTTGCCGAACCGTTCCCAAATCAGCTGCACCGAGTGGGGGTGAAGCCTCCACTCTCCGCCAGACAAGCATTGTCATGACAGCGCGTCCGCTATCACATTGGGGTTGCCGGGGATGTGAGTGGCACGCAGCGACTTGAGTCGGTGCTGGCTCCAAAGGAGGAGACGACGGGCGAGTTGTGACATGTGACGGGAGCATACGCCGCCTTGGCGATTTATGTACGCGACCGCAGTGGTGCTGTCCGACCTGACTAGGATATGTTCGTCCCGAATTAACGGGAGAAACTTCCGCAGGGCAAAAAGGACGGTCAACAACTCGAGGCAGTTGATGTGCCAACGCAGCTGGGCCCCTTTCCAACGGCCTGAGGCTGCGTGCCCGTTGCATACGGCGCCGTGGCGCCATGCTCGTCTCGGGACTCGGGTCTGGAGCCAGTGTTGGAGCGGTCTCATATGCATCAACCCCAGCGGCGCGACCGCCGCGGAGGACGCCATATGCCCCAGGAGCATCTGGAAAAGTTTTAAGGGGACCGCTGTGCCTGGCCTGAAGGCGGCGAGGCAGTTCAACACTGACTGGGCACGCTCGTTGGTGAGACATGCCGACATTGAGACCGAGTCTAACTCCATCCTGAGAAAAGAGATGCTCTGAACTGGAGTGAGCTGGCTCTTTTCCCAGTTGACCTGAAGCCCCAGACGGCTGAGGTGCCTGAGCACCTGATCTCTGTGGATTTTGCATAGTAACTCTCGTGAGAGGACAGAGACAGGCCAAAGGGGAGGACTTGTACTGATACACCTGGCCCCCGAACGCAAACCGCAGGTAGGGGCGGTGTCGGGGCAGGGTGGAGACATGAAGTACGTGTCCTTCAGGTCTACCGCTGCGAACCAATCTAGATGCCGGACGCAGGTTAAGCGTGAGCATTTTGAACGGGAGTTTGTGCAACGCTCGGTTGAGAACTCGCAGGTCCAAGATTGGTCATAAGCCGCCGCTTTTCTTGGGTACGATGAAGTAAGGGCTGTAGAAACCCTTCTTCATCTCGGTTGGAGGGACAGGCTCTATCGCGTCTTTGGCCAGAAGAGTCGCGATTTCCGCGCGCAGGGAGTGGGCGTGTTCGCCGTGTACTGCGGAAAAGCGGACGCCCATGAAGGGGGACGGGGGCCTGGCAAACTGAATTGCGTAACCGAGTCGGATGGTCCGGGCCAGCCAGCGAGACGGGTTGGGAAGTGAAAGCCACGCGTCCAACCTCTGCGCTAGGGGCACCAAAGGGACGATTAATTTGACGTACCCGGCGGGGCTTCGCAGCGGGGCGGAGCAGGTAGGGCAGCGTTGGGCGGCGACGGGGCGACCCGCAGCTGAGGTGCTGAGAAAAGACTCAAGCACTTACCTTGCTCCGCACACCCGGCAGGGGGCGGGTCAGCGACTGAGGAGGAGGTCCTGGGTAGGCGTCCTCTAGACTCGTCGGAACCGGCCGGCCGGGGGACAGTCGTGGGGCTGAAGACGGGTGGTCCGTGTCCAGGAAGCCAGGACTGTTGATATCTGGGGGCAAAGTGCCGTGAGAACGGTATTTGCGGGCCAGGTGACCCAGAGACAAAAGGAAATAGCTCATTACAGAGAATATGAGAATGTGAAAATTAATTCAACAAGAAAAGATTCTCCTCCCGGCCCTCCACCGGGGACGGAGCGGTCTTACCAGCCTCCGGAGCTAACATCTTGGTCCCTGGGTTGAACGTCTACGGACAGCCTGGGAGCCTTCCGGGTCCTCGAGGGGGTCCGTGAGACGGGGGCGTCCGTTCCCTGCAGCGTGCTCGACGCTGGGGCTGAGAGCTGGGCCCGGGTTGAGGCGGAGCAGGGTGTTTCATAGCCGCAGGAGGACGCCCTCGGCGAGCAGACGGGGCATGGCCCATGGCGGCAAGCTTGCGGCGGGGCAGGATGTGCAGTGGCCTCCGTCTGCCTCACCGCTGAGGACTGCTGGGCAGAGTCGTCAACGGTGGCGCCGAATGGACGGAGCTGGGAGACGGGGGTGTGAGAGAAGGTGTGCCTTGTCTGCCTCCCGCATTTCGACCAGGTCCAGTCCACAGGTGTGTTTCTGGACCACAAGGGGTGGCCATCGCCTGTTCGAGTGCCAGCGCTTCTGACCTCCGTGGCCCGGGGGCGCGGTTGGTCATCCAGCGCAGTTCCTGCAGCACATCAAGAACAGGACTACCCAAGGTGCAGGTTTTGAAGTGCCTTGGCCTGGCATTGGTTGCAGGAAGGGCCGTGGCGTGCAGAGTGGAAGCGGTCTGGGACCGTTCCACCACGAGGGTAGTGAGAGCGGAGGAGCGAAAAAGCCTTGGCTTAGCTCAACTCGTCGTGCACGTCCGGGAAGAAGGGAACGGGGGGGGCGTGGCTGTGAGCGGCGCACCTGCCCGCGGAACCGATCAAGTAGCCCGGGAAAGCATAGCGGATCTCCGTGCGTCAGGCTCAGGCTGGGCGGCAGACCCGAAGGTGGCGGCCCAGGCGAACGATCAGCATCCGATGCCGCTGTAACGCTCTCCGATGCAGCGGTGATGTCATCCAATTCTGAGGCAAGCAAGCGTGCCGGGGAGGCGGGCGGTTCGAGGGGGTTTACCCGGCGAACAGAGCCCGTCATATTCCCCAAATCGCCTTCATCGCCCGCAGCGCCTGCGCCGATCCCGTAGGAAGAAGGCGGAGCGCGGGGGGCGGTTGAAGTGGCTTTCTCTCATTACAAAAGAAAGCTGTGCGACCGCAATGCTATAACGGCCATGTTCTCACACTGAGAAGATGAACCATTGGAGAGAATACTCATCCCGAGCTCAGACGGAAGCAAGCAAGCAAGCGTGCCGGGGAGGCGGGCGGTTCGAGGGGATTTACCCGGCGAACAGAGCCCGTCATTGTCCCCAAATCGTGTTCATCGCCCGCGGCGCCTGCGTCAATCCCGTAGGAAGGAGGCGAGGCGCGGGGGGCGGCTGAAACGGCTTTCTCTCATTACAAAAGAAAGCCACACGACCGCAATGCTAGCAAACAAGCGTGCCGGGGAGGCGGGAAGTTCGAGGGGATTTACCCGGCGAACAGAGCCCGTCATTGTCCCCAAATCGTGTTCATCGCCCGCGGCGCCTGCGTCAATCCCGTAGGAAGGAGGCGAGGCGCGGGGGGCGGCTGAAACGGCTTTCTCTCACTACAAAAGAAAGCCACACGACCGCAATGTTGCCATGGCTATGTTCTCGCACTGAGAACATAAACCATTCATAAAACACTGCTTGCATGTGATCGCAGCCCAGGCATGCAAGATAGTGTTTTATGACCGAGAGAGGTGGGGAGAAAACACCGCATCCAGAAACTACACAGGGGCGGAAATTACATCTTTATAAAGACGCGTCCTGAAAAGGACGTTCAACGCCGCTGTGTAATGCTCTTTCAGAGAAATAAACTCTTTTATGGAGAGAATCACTCTTTCAACTCTTTTAACTCTGCGCTGTCGAAGCGCCCAGGGGCAAACTGCACGCCGGCAGTGAAGAGAAAAGCCGCTGTAGTGCGCCGTAAATCCAACAGCAAAGCAGAGCGTCAGAGGATCAGAAGCAGGATCAGTTGTGTTACTCGCAGCTGACTGCATACACACGACCATCGGCTCCGAAGAAAATTACTGAATGAACGAGCGTATTTCTCTCGCCTTTATATCCGTATCCGGAGGCGGAGTATGCAAATACTGTTCGCCAACTCTCATTGGCCTTTTTTCATAGATCAGAGGTATCTTTCGGCGCTCAAGAGAGACCCCTAGTGTCGCTTCTTCGACACGACGTCGAAGTGAGCGACAGACGGGGAACCTAGATTTATCCACAATTTTTCCAAAACCCAGGGCAGACAAGGGAAAATGTTTGGTCAGCAACAAAAAAGTTTACATGATCTTTTTTTACATTTCTAATCACAATGATATTTTGAGCAACTACTCTACTACAGACGGAGAAAAACGATACAGACTACTTATCTGTGCATAACCGGATTAATATTCATGATCTGTCATGGCATCACAAACAGCACGTCTGGTTTTTCTGGTTCAGGAATGTTTCCTGTAGAGGACCACTTGTCTTTCATATTCTCTGTTTCTCCTTTCAGTCACAAAATTTGTAAGAACCAATCATTGCATTTTAATTTTCAACATGATCACATGGGAAATAAACATGCTGCTCCTGAATCTTCATGCACCCTGAAATCAATCCCGTTCTGCAGCATTACTGACAAGCGCAATAACTCATAGGACATTTTTGCTTCAGTTCAATGGTTTTACCTTTCCATATGGTGCTTATGTGTGTATTAGTGGCGTGCACAGATCTCAGCAGGGACAGAGGCGAAAGGATAAAAAAAGGCACAGATTTTTAATTTATTGTTTTTTAATTTATTGATATTTAATTTAAGATATAGATTTTTTTCTAAGAGTAGTATCTTTGAGTACTATGATGGTGTCATGAAATATGAATATGATCATCATGTCTGAATCAGAAAGCTCCTTCAGTTAATGGCAGACGTATTAAAATTCACTGAAAACAATGCGACCACTCCCATTATAATAAGCTGTCTACACTGCAGTTGTGCCATGTGATGTCAGTAATGTGGTAGCAATCTAGTATTAATCTGTTGATGAATTTACAACACAATAAATAGAGTTGGACATTTCATCTGACCTGTGTTGGTTTGCATATAGTTCTGCATCGATGTGTCTGCGTCGTTCTGTGAGTACACTGCCAAAATGCTAACTATATGTTTCATAAATAACCAAAAGCAATGCAAGCATGCAATGCAAACTTTTGACGTTCAGTGCTGATAAAGAAATCATCAAAATAATGAATATCTATTCCCCTCAATAACACAAAATTGGTGTCGTTTTAAAGACTTTACATTGCATACTCCAGGTGCTTTTTAATATTTAATTTAATTGTTTTAATTTTCTCCCTTAAAGGGCAATGCTGTGCGAGGGGACGCCACTCGAAAGCTCGTTCCAAATGAAAATGAGAACATGAATGGGCCCTTCATGGCCCCCTTGGATGGGCCATGAAGGGCACATTCATACAGTAATACCGTGTTCCCTTCAGCGTACACATTTCAAGGGCTCTGCACTTTGGAGTGAGTAGGGCTTGAGCCCCTGCTGCCCGCGTTCTGTGCACATCACAGCGTGTAGTGCGAGCAATCTATGAGTCACGGGTGCTTGTCCTGTGCAAACCAGGAAGTAATCACATTCACATAAAAAATTATGAGCACAACTAGGTTGCATTTTCACTTTAAAATGACATTTTGACTAAGGGTTGGGTTTGGGTTAGGGAGTACACTTAATAAAATATGCATTTCTGTTGACAGTATAACATCATGTATAACTAGCTTTTTTGCCACCCTGTGGACATTTCACCTCAACAACACTTGCAGCTTTGTCCACTGGGGGCAGTAGTTAGAATTTCGGTAAGCACAAACCGATTTCATCTGAGGAACTTTCAAACTCCTGTCGCCAAATTCACAATGTAATCAGTCTGTGATTTTAGGGGTAGAGTTTGGTGTCATGCAGGAACAACATTCCTAAAAAACAATAACTACCCTCTAATTCAGGATTAGGGTTAGCTATTATGGTAAGGACTGATTTATATGTTTTTACAAGAATAAAAAATGTATATTTATCCAGGAGAAACATGTCCCACTTCTACTTCTCATTATGCACACACACACATATAAACATATTTTGCACATTTAAATCATTGCGTCTCGCTGCATTGTGCTGACAGGTCACTGGAAAGAATCTTGGTTGTCAAACCTGCTCCAAACAATCCTTTGTCACCCTCCCTCTTTCTTTATCTCTTATTCTATCTTTCTCTCCTTCCTCATTCTTTGCCTCATTAGCAGTGTTCAGTGCTGTGTTGTGGGATACATACTGAATGCATACTACAGCTACACAAACTTCCTCATTCTGATGGCATCAGTGCTTTCTGCCAGTGTCTGTCCAACTGGAAGGCTTTTGAATGAATGTAAAGAAGGAAGAGTGAAAGGTTGCACAATGACTTATTGCTGCCTCTACACCCAGATCCCATTCAGAAAACTTATGCTCAATAAACTCCTCACAAGCACCTTTACCACCAACAGAGTGCTGGTGCTGGAGTCAGTGCCCGTTTCTTGAACCACTCTGAACGTTTCCACTGCAGAATAGGCCTAAAACCTGTTGGTCTCGAACCAGGAACTGCTAACATCAGAGACCCGTGTGGGGGTTGAGTTTGATTTGGGAACTGGGGTGGTGGTACAGTATGTCAAATTTAAAATATGCTCCAGTCACATTATTTTGGGGAGACTGGGGCTATTTGTCACACAGGGAAGTTGTCACCAAGAATATATTGCAGTATAAAGATCATATCAATGCAGATTTTCACGTGTTTTAAATGTCAAAATGTATACAATTTATTCAACCTAGTCTCACAGAACGAACGTTACAACAACTACATTTTTGCAAACTGACTTTTACGGGCTGCGTTCTATGTTTCACCGCAGATTCCTGGTGAAATTAACACCAGAGGTGCTACAACAACTGTGTGTTTTATTTACTTTCAAACAAATCATGACTGCAACGGCTGTTATGGCTTTATAAACACAGATTTTTCCCACTATTACACTTAAACTGCTATGTTATGATATCAAAACACTTACTAAATCATTGAAAAACGACACATTTTTATGCATGTATTACAGGATCACCTACATTTACATACTTATTCCAATGTGATTAACTTGTGCGGTAGCTCACCTGATAGTGCATCGGACTTTGGACTTGGAAGACTGCAGTTCAAGACCTGCCACATATGCAAGCTGACACGTAAGCCAATAGTGTCATAAAAGTGAAGTGACATGGTTGTTACAGAAAATGTGCTTTTCATATTTAATTTGCTTTTTCCACACGATTGGTTAGTTTTAGGTGTTGGTTTAGGATAAGGATGTCTGCTTTGTGTCTACCTAACTCTTATTTGCTTTTACAACACTATTGGTTAGGTTTAGGTTTAAGTTTTAGGATAGGGAGGAATGTTTAACTCATTAAAACCTCTTTTATTTAATATAAAAAAACAGTAATATAAACATCTATTATTCACCTTACAAACCTCGTCTGATTACAACACAATTTCCCTCGCTTTTAGCGCCCCTTCTGGACATTTCACTGGGAAACTGCAGCGAACAATGTAAATAAAACACAATGAACTGAATTAAGCACATAATTTCATTTTGCTATATTTTTGCCACAGTCACATACATTGATGAGATCAGGCAGATTTCTTTTGATATAATATTTGCTGGTCAATATGTTTTCATATTTTAGCATGATACCTTTTCCAATTTGGTTGTTTAATGAATATTTTTTGAGTCTCTTAATTGTTTACTTTATTACTTTAGCTGAAAAACCTACAATAGTCTGTTTAATGTAGGCGTAGATTTAAAGAGAGGTGTAGATTTATTCTTGAACTGTTCCATGCATTTCCACAGCAGGAAAGGCCGTTCCATGACTGAAAACCTGGTTCCGCATCGCTCCAAAAGTTTGCTGGTCTTGATGCATGAACCGATTATTTCAGGGGCGGAATAATATTTCATCACCAGGTAACGTTTTCCCAAACAACAACAGAAGCTACCGTCTGCAGCAAGGAGTACTTCTTCACACTATAATAACAATAAAAACCCCACAAAAGGATCAGACATCAAAAGCATTCAGGCAATGCGGAAGAAACAAGCACTCTATTTGCAATATTCTATTTACGGAGATCTGAGAGAGATCGCAAAGGAAGAAATAGTCTACGAGAATGAAGATACAGCACAAAATAATGCACGCAAGCTTCAGTCGGACAACAGACCAAATCATAAACAAATTGAAAAACACTTAAGGGAGTCCAGGGACCATAAGAAGGACCAAAGCAAAAGCGACAGTGGAGAGAGCAACAATATTTTGGACTCAGACACAGACCAGCCAGCTAACTAACTGTGGCATTGAATTCAGCCAGTGACGCTCGTGATAAACATTCAATTGCTTGTGTCCGCTGCAGCTGATCTCAGTATGTTATTACATTTGCCAGCTTTGTTAGCTTTCCTATCACTGTTGTCATCTTCTTTTGTGCAGTGTTATGTTCTGTAACTGGACCAGCTACTCACTAAGTTTGGAAGATCGCGACTATCTGTTAAATAAACCTTTGGGATTCTCAATCTAGTCATTGGAAAAGTGCGGCCGGTTTATAATAGGCTCCATATTACCTGTGTGAACCAGAGAACCACAGGTTCGGTATGAGAACCATCGTACATCGTGGTGTAAAGAGGCTTACAGTAGACCCCCCGACAAGCACCATTTCATGGAAAGACGGTTACACATATACACATGCTAGCCCGCTTGGCTCTCTAGGCCAGCAGGAACCTGGAGCACTTACCCCTCCATGTGCCTGCAGACAGATTAGCATCCAGCTCAAAGCAGCAGCACATCAAAAGAAGCTTTGATGCACAGTATGGCTGTACAGAGGGACAGGTGAGGAAAAAGATGTCCCACACGATCAACGAAGATTCAGGAGAAAAACTCTGAGCTTTTAGAGCTGGAGAAATCTACAGCTATGCATGTCAAGCCATCATATGATGAATAGACGATATGAAGTCATCTTCGGGCTAAGCACCTGGTATTTGTTTTTATAATTGTGATAATTAACAGCACTAATCAAGAAAAGAATGCCAGGTTGTACACTTGCACAATATGTTGTTTACATTACACCTCCAAGGTGTAATTACTCAAAATTGTGAAACGTAGCTAAATAAAGCAGTCTGCTTGTTAGTCAGACTAGTCTCTGTCTAGTCAGAGATTATTATGTTTAATTACTGCTTTTATTACATGCACTGCCAAACACTGCAGTGAAATATTGTTCCCTTTTATGATCTCTTTTGGGAATAAGATGAAAGCTGGGATTTCACCTTGTCAGGCAACCTGTGATAAACAATGCACCTTTTCTGTGTCGTTCGCTCAGGGATTCTTTGCAGGTATGTGTATCAGGTAACCTTAAACCTTAAAAGAAGATTTCTTCAGGTAAATCATAATCCGAAGGTGATAACCTTTTCAGGCTTGGTCATGAACCTAATGTTTAAGAAAAGTCAGGCTATAGCTCTGAGGTGTTACTGTACTCTATGTGACATTATCGAATAAAATCTCTGAAATAACCTTTCAACTTTGCAAAAATGTGTGAAAAGTCAGCAAACCATTGCCACTGTAATATAACCTGCATTGGCTCCCTTGTCAAAGCCTCTATTGTTGTTGAAACACACAGTTAAACCAGTTTGAGCCAGCTAAGACCAGCAAACCATGTTTTGTTTTTTCAGAGATGATCCAAAAATTGCACAAGCCACCTCTTCTAGTCTGTAAACTGCACACCAACTAATGACACTGGTGTTGTGTAATAACAGTTTGTGCTTTTATGTTTCTGTACCCACCCAGAATGACTAAGACATCACAGATGGCAATGACATATGAAAGCGTAATCAAAGAAAAACAGCGAGGAAGCAATCAAGCATCCCCTAGCAATTATTTGATCACAAATGCATCAGGTAGCACTAGCAGTGTTGTTTCAACAGAGGGAATATGGCAGACACACTCAGCTGATCCGCTCTGTTTTATGTGCGGCAGTTAAAGCTTCTGCTGGCAAATATTCCCATAAGTGTTTGATAGTGTCTTGAAGTTTTTAATTATCACTTAAGCCTAGCAATGCTAATTAAAACCAGACAGATCATTACCACCAGGAAAGGTCATACAGATGCTCCTGTAGATGACACTACAGAGGCAAATAAAGAGGAAAATCTCAAGACCAAAATGTCGCCATACCGACTTTTGCCTGCATCATCAAAATGTCATTGTTATGCTGTTCTCATGACTTCCATCACAGGCTACGCAATCTTCGGATTTATTGCACTTGTTTAATATAAGTTTAATTACATTATACAATTACATTAGACGCCTTTCGCCCAATGTTAGCTGTGATAGGCTCCAGACCACCCCCCCCCCCCCCGACCCTGTACACAGGATAAGCGGTTGTCGATGGATGGATGGAATCATAGTAATATTTTAGATTCCCTAACCCAACCCAACCCCATACCTAAACCTAACCACTAACATACCAATAATAATATAGCTGCAAGCAGCCATTCCGGGGCCAAGCCCCCTAAATTGCCTACATGACCTACAGGACCTATAGGACCCTCAGAGTGGCAATGGTGTATTTTGCAAATGCACACTGGTATACAAATCATCCTAAACAAGGATAGAATCTGTAACTTTCCATATTACAGCTCTGTGCACAATCCACTGAACCTTGCTGCCTCATGGTTGACAGCCACCAGAGAGTCATACCATACTGATAGTATGCACAGCCAAACACAGCGGTTACCATGATCAACATATTCAAAATACTGTAACTTTACAACGAAGATGAAGATCAAAATTCAATTAGCCCTCCAATCATTCAACAAGCACAGTATAAAGAAATTAAACCGGATGACCTGCTTAGGTAGGGATTTGAATCCATGACTTTTAGTATGATAGTCCATTGCTTAACACACTGTGCCACTAAGTTGACATGCTAAATGAGTGGCAAAGAGACAAGCTGAGTTTAGAGTCAGCACACAAGTGTGGGTTTTCTTTTTAGCTATACGTGGGTGTGCTGTCTTCAAACAGCTCAGGTACCCTCAGAACTTAATGTCGAATACGCATCCCAATTTTCAATCCAACAAAGCATTCAAAAGATAACATTTTTATAATAATATTCAAAATGTCAGACAGCCGATATAGCTGATATCAAACACAACTGAAAGAAAGAACAGTCCAGATACAATGTTCATTGCAACTTTTAAATTGTTTTCAACTTGCCCAGATCTGGGCTTGAACTGGCACCCTTTCGATCTCCATACCACACAGGTATGTCACAGAGACCACTATCCTAAGCTGCGAGACAGAGGTTTTTAAATAATAATAATAATGAATTTAAATAATTTGAAATTTCTCTCTGCATTTTCTGAAAACTTAGAATAAGGACACAATAATACAACAAAATATTTTTACACCATGTTGTGCTGTCTCCAAAACTGCTCTGGTATCCTCAGGACATGATCTTGATGAAGCATACCAATTTTTTTTTCAAATCCGATGATGCACTAAAAAAATACAAAAAAGTTAAATATAATTCAAAATGGCAGAGGCACTATGGCCGATATGGGACAATAATGGTTTCATTGAAATCCTCATGACCCAAGGTGACACCAACTTCATGATTTTAGGACATAGGGTTCAAAAGATAAGGGCAAAAACAAAAAAACTCTAATTTCTTGACCTTTAGGTGGCACTGTCTCCAAACTCGGCATGTACCCTCAGATCATGATCCTGATTAAGCATACCAAGTTTAGTTTTGATAGGACAAAGTGTTGCTGAGAGTTAGACTTAAATCCTATTGCACACTGACCTCATTAACTTCATGATGCTGTAACTTTTCCGGCAGTTGCAAAAATTAAAATGAAGTAAAGTCTTACTTTACTTACTTTGCGGCTCCATCTGGAGATTATTTTGAGCCATTGATTGGGAAATCAATCAAGTTTAAAGGATGTGAAAGGTTTAAACTGTAAACACCATAATCCAAGATGGTGGCCATTGCAATGGGCAGAGTTTTAATGTAAGGGCTCCATTGAAATCATCTGGAGGAGAGTCATCAGACAAAAAATAAATAAATAAATAAATAAAAAATTATGTCTCAAGGACAAAGGGTTAAAAAGATATGCCCAAAAGTGGCGGCGCTTTAGAGAATGTCCTAGAGACCCTAAATTTGGTATGGGGGCTCTTCATGACCACCCCTATCAGTGTGTCAAATTTCATCATTTTCCTATGTATAGTCCTATGGGCTCCCTTAGACTCCCAGACAGAATAATAGTAATACAGGAAACAAATGGATGCAATAGGGTCTACAGCCTCTTCGAGGCATGGCCCCTAATAACCAACCAATGATGGTGGTATGGTAGTATGCCATTACCAAGGTGTTTATTCTGACACCTTCTGTTCCGTGAAACTCTCAAAAATCCATGTTCACATAACAGTATGTCATGTTTATATTATGTGATATTTATCATAGTAATATCATCTTTATTCATAAAAAAACAATGAGTAAAGATTCTGTTTATTTTATGTAAAAATCAAAAGTCTTAGAATCTTAAAAGTCTGTTTACTACTAAACTAAAAGAGGCAAAAACCTAAATCCATCCACCATCTTAGAGGCCAGTTTTCTACTGAAATAAAAGTTGCATTATAGTATCAACATTATAGTGGCCAGTTTTAAACTAAAGTAAATGACGCAAAAAGCAAAAATCTCAGCATCTTAGAGGCCAGTTTTCTTCTGAGAAAAAAAAGGCAAAAAGCAAAAGTCTCAACATTATATTGGCCCATTAAAAAAAAAAAAAAAAAAGGCAAAAACCCAAAAGTCCCAACATCTTAAGAGGCCAGTTTCCTACTCAAATAAAAGAGTCAAAACGCAAACAACTCAATGTCTTGAAGGCCAGATTCCTAATACATTTTAAGAGACAAAAAAGACTCCAAAGGCTCATTATCTTGAGAGGCCAGTTTTCTACCAAAAAAATAAATAAAAAAAGTGTAATTTGGACATTTGCACTTTCTGCTTTTTTACTGTGACAATTTACTATGATTGTCAGCAAAACACTTTAGACCAACAAATGAGATTTTACAGTAAAACATGACCACCCAGCTGGAAAAGTTGATAATGATACAGACTTGCTTATGATGGAACAAGATTACCCAATGTCCCAGATTAGCCTAATATACACTCCTTTAAGTCTACTAGAATCTTACTTGCTACCACATGTGAAGACACCCAGTTTACTGTATAAGTGCACTATGCAACTAGATGTATACACCACAAATCTTCCAACAGCTGTTACACATGTTCCTTTTGTCGAAACACAGAAGACTTAGTCCACACCTTTAAAGTAAACCCGCATGAAAGAATACATGGGGCATTCTAAAAACTGGTTACCCATCAGACACATATTGTATTCATGACAAATGAAAGCAGGAGGTATCACTTACTTCATAGGCTTGAACAGGGCTTGTCCGTAGTTCTGGAATGTCATGATAAGCTTCAGCTGAGTGCCACCTGACTTCATGGCTGTGAAAGGGAACAGAATTATTGCAATGCTTATTACTGACACAAACCAAACAACTTTATAAAAACAAGTAGGAAGGGATACTATCACAATGAATTTTAATGCACTTTATATTTGTCCATTAAGTTTACAACAGATTATTATTTGATTCATTTTGCAATACTTTTTTTCCCTTGATTTTTCTGTATTTTACTTGCTTTAAACATTTTTAATTTACAATGGCTGCAATGGATGCATTTTTTCAGACAGTAATCAAGTCTCAACTAACAAATAAGTGCAGAATTTCATGACTAGATAAACAAGTAACAAACATCACAGATGGGTTTACAGTGTACATCAGCGGAGAGACTGCAGTATAAAGATCTCACCGTATTATGAAGGAATACTTTATTCACAGAGTAATTCAAATGAAAATGTTTCTTGAGGGAAGTCTAGTCTTTATATAAATGAAAAACATGATCAATATCTAACCGAAAAGCTTAAGTTCTTAGGTAAAAATCAAACATTTTTAATGTCACCAACTATTTACGGAATTGTGTTAATTAATGGTGAAATTTATGTTGTTTATTTGGTTCGCACAGTGTTAAAAGTCTAAAGATTTAAGAGAGAAGCAACACACAGAAAAACTAAAAAAGTTTATTTTAACAGAACAAAACATGTTTGTCTTCTCTCATTAATATGAGTAATGATTATGTAATTAATATGATTTCATTAATATTATTATGATAAATATATTCACATTTACAGTTGGAATTAATATGAAAAAATATTTATTGTAAATATCTAAATCTTTACTTAAACTTTTTTTTAATATATACATTTAAATTTGAATCACAAATGAAAGGAACTAATAGTATCTTTGGCTTTGCTTGAACTGTGTGTATGTGCAATAGGCTTAATAAATTAAGTATAATTATCATTATTAAACATTATTTTATGTTATATGTGTGTGTATTTAGAGGTGGCAAATTGTGTGTATGAAGGTTATGAATTACTATCTGTAATTTTTTTATACCTAGTGTTCTAAGTATAACCCAACCAAAAACAAATGTGCCAACCAACTGACTTTTCAATGATGTTAGCCAGCTAGTATAGTTTTCACAGGCTTACAAATCATATATCAAAATATAGCTGATACCTATCACTAGTAACTAAAATTAATATATTTATTAATTAATTTTTTTCTTGGTATTATTTCAATAATTTGTTTTATTATTACTCTTTAGATATATGCACACCGATCAGCCACAACATTAAAACCACCAGTCTAATATTGTGTAGATCCCCCTCGAGCTGCCAAAACAGCATCAACCCACATCTCAGAATAGCATTCTGTTCTTCTCACCACAATTGTGCAGAGTGGTTGGTTTGAGTATTTATGTAACTGTTGATCTCCTGGGATTTTCACACACAACAGTCTCTAGAATTTACTCTGAATGATGCTAAAAACAAAAAACATCCAGTGAGGGTCAGTCCTGTGGATGGAAACACCTTGTTGATGAGAGAGGTCAATAGAGAATTGCCAGACTAGTTTGAACTGACAAAGTCTACAGTAACTCAGATAACCACTCTGTACAATTGTAGTGAGAAGAATATCATGTCAGAATACTATTCTCAGATGCGGGTTGGTGCTGTTTTGGCAGCACGAGGGGGACCTACACAATATTAGGCAGTTGGTTTTAATGTTGTGGCTGATCGGTGTATATAAAATAAAAAGTTGTTTTCACAATAACAGATTTGGTAGCACTTTATTTTTCAGTGTCCTTGTTATACATATTACGTTTTGACTATAGTAATAACAGTCAAATATGAATAATTACACGTAACTAACCTTTAACCAAACCAAACCCTTACCCTAAACCTATAGTAAGTACATGTTGTTAATGAATATTACTTAGTACTTACATGTGTAATTACATTGTAACAAGCACACTGTAAAATAAAGTGTAACCACATGTTTTATCATTCAGATGCCCTGACAGAGTCATTCAGTGTGGGTCAAGAAAGTGAACATTTCGATTTTACACTTCTGTGAAAATAATTTCAAAATGACCAGACATGAACTCTGTACCCAACCAACCCCGCTCTCCCCTATAGCTTTATTTAGCCACAACAAAACATTAAATTACTATATGTTTACAACAAATCGAAGAAACTTCCAAAATCACTACTGTCAACTAGAGCCTGTTTCTCAGAGCCTTTACAGTGAACTGTGTCAATGCATGCCAAACATTTTCATTTTTTTCATGTGTCAAACCCAGACAGACAAGTTCATGAGCTCCTAAAACTATCACATAACTGACCTTAGATCAGCAGAAGAGGTTTTCATATTTTGACAGGCTGATTAATGAGATTGGATGGGATAGAAGGCTGATACGGCTTTACGTTGAGTAATCCAAAAATTCTGTATCATATTTCCCTTGAGGGCACCTGTGCAATTCTGCAGCCGTAAAGTCTTTTTGAACTCATTTTTTAAGCAGAGACGTGTCAATTGGAGCGGAGCCATTACGCCACACAGCCTTTCAATTTATTATCTAGCATCTCTAGGTCTACAAAAATACAAACATGTACTGTTCAACAGCACATCTTATGATTTGCTACTGTCCCCAGAGGAACATTCTGTTTATTTCATTAAAACCATCCATTTTCTGTTAAATGTTTCCAGAAAAACATTTAATTGTTCCTAATGTGGCTAAAAACCTCCTCCTACAAGGTGCTTTTTGTTTCAGAGTCTCTATTGAACAATAGAGTAAAAACTGAATATGTGCAACTGTTGCCATTAGTAGTGACCCTTAAAGAAACACTTTAGTTGGTGTAGCCCAATGTACTCAAGTTAAATAAGTCATATTAAATAACACTGTTGACTTGTGTGTAAACACATAACCTTTAATAAGCCTAATAGAAAGAAGGTGTGTTTGCACTGGAAATAATAACAATTACTTATTTTACATCCTCATTGCATGGTGCTATTCCATTTATCAGTTGGTTTATTGTGGGTACTTGGTGAATCAGAAGCAGGTTTTTGTGCTGAATACTGCATACTTAAGTGGCGTAACTCTTTAGTGCTGTTGAATCTTTTGAATTATACAGTTGTGTCTGTCTAATGTGCTCAAGGCTAGAAGAAATAAGTCAAGTAAGATGTTCAGGTGGACTTTTAGCACAAAGGAAGAAGGAGTACTTGTCAATCACATACTCTTCTGAGAAAGAAAGCATGTGTATTGTGCGCAACTTCTGCTTTGACTTTGCCTACAGAAATATGTTTGATGTTCACTCGCTGAAGTGTTAGATTGCGCACGCAACTACAGACACAAACACATAAACATGTCTATGTGGATCATTCTGCACATCTCACAATTCAATTCCAACCAGATATTTTTCCAATATTCTTCCATACATTTCCCCACTTTAATAAATAATTCAGGTTTCTGTAGTCCTCATGTACACTCTTACAAACACAAACACACAGACATGGGCAGTGCATTGCATATGCATCCACTAAAGCCCCTTCAGCTTTAAAAAAATCTCTGTTATTCAACCGCAATTGCACTTTGCACACCGTTGACCTAGTTGGCTTATACCATTCCCAAAATGGCTTTAAACCACTTGGCAATAATTGCTTTTGGGATGACAGCTCCGGCCTATAGCAGTGGTGATTCTCGGATTTCAACTTTAGGGGGGTTAAGCCACTTGAGTTGTTGTGGCTTAGAGGAATATTTCATGCTTTAAGAATGAGAAGTTGTTAGTTTGAATCTTGCTTGACTGACAATATTTTAAATAGACCGAACAAAATTCCATCTGTTCATCAGTAGATGTTTATCAGTAACGGTGGTGCATTTAATTACACTTTATTTTGTGATTTCACTGGAACGGAGAGTGTTTGGTTGAAAGAAGGGATGTGCAAAACTGCATATTTTCAAGCTCGACTAGTCAGACGGTTGCCAGTCATTTTATCAGTAAGTACATTTATACATATTTACAAAATGATTTTGTGGTGAAGTTAGAAATTAATTGCTAATTTGAGTAAATTTTTCAGGTAAATAAAATAGATTTTACATAACTTTTCAAAGCTGGTTTTCCCAGCATGTGTTCCCAAGCTTGAATAATTAATGAGCTTGCATGATGTCAATGTCTAAAAATTTGTTTACATAAGGTTTATTTCATTTTTTTTCCTTCTCGATTTTGTTGTTACGTTTTGTAATTTCTTGTTTTGTGAAATCTGAAGTTTAGATTCTTCTAAAAAAATGGCTTGTTCGGGATTAAAAGCCATAACTGTTGATTCTTACATCACGTGTTTTGTGCACACGTGTTGAGGTCTGAGTGCGCAGCTCTGTATCTTGTTTATACCGCCAGTAATGCAAATAATGTAGTCTAAATGTCTATATGGAATGCATGAAACTTTCCTGTGGAAGGCATTGTATGTTAAGTAGAACATAATTAAACTTTAGTTCACAAGGAAAGTGAAAATGTACAAAATGATTGACAGGCAGAAAGCGTCAGAAACCATGACCCACGGACACATTTTTATTTGGTGTTTACAGAGTCTAGAGTTGTCACAAAGATCAGTGAGACATCTCAGGACATTTATTCCATTAATATCTTTCATTAATACTTAAAAGTGTGTTTTAGGAATGAAAACTTGAAAATCTTGAGAAAAAAACCCTAAAACCCTTTGTAGAGGGGTATAACCATGGTATAAGTGGATTAATTGACTCATTGGACTGTTAAATTAATAAATAATAATGCGCTTCGTCATGACTTATTCCTTACTTATACAACAGTTAGTTCTGGTCCTCGAATCTTTTTATTAGAGAGGCCAGTAGCGGTTCCAGCTTGTATGGCGCCCTGGGCGAAACTCGCTTCAGCACGCCACCAAAGGGGGTTGATTGTAAATGAGATGGCTGGTGAAGTTCAGGGCACACTGTTGTCTGTGTGGGCACCTTGTGCCGCCACCGGAAAGATGCTGCTTCCGGGCGACTGCATTCCAGGAGTGCTAATAAAGGAGCTTTAGTATTAATGCCGATCACAGCTGATAGTCGCGACGGACGGAGTAATGACACACGCACAGGGTACTCATACCCAGTTTCCGAGTTGGGAGGAGATGTAAACTTTCGACATGGCAGAGGATAGTACAGTTCCCCAAGAAATATACAAGAATAAAACTTGCATCCCCCAAACACTTGAACATGAGTGAAACACTCGTAGGATATTTCCGATAGCACGTCCGATGGGCAGCATCACTCCATGATTGTTCGGAGGGGATTACTTCCACACTACAGGAATAGAGTTAAACTAACAGCTTTAGCATTACTGTTAATCACTGACTAATAATTTAGTTTGAAACTTGCAAAATAACAATCTTAGAAACGGAAAATGAAAACAATCAATGTATTGAAAGTGTAATAGCAGTTTAATTGCATTGAACACCATAGTAAAACAAACAGTATATATGCATATATACACTAATGGCCTAAAGCCTTCCCGGTTCAGTTGGACTATGACATTAAACAGTAGAAGGCCTTCTCCACCCTTACTGTGGCATGAGACAAACTCACCTACGCTTGTGATCCTCTGAGAGACCAGGTCCTTCAGCAGGGCCTCTATGACGAGATTGTGTCTGGAGTAGAGCTCATACCGGTTAATCCCGATGTGGAAACGCAACCAGTTGGGGTATGACTCAGTAGTGGCCTCCCCTGTCGGACTGTACTCCTCCTCATTCCCCTCGTTATGCCTGTCGGTAAGGATGGTGGAGGACATTAGTCACAGAGTTCTGGTGGAACTGTTTATCGGGTATATTTTAATACCGTAACAATATTTGAACTAACGGAATTGAATAGAGTATGATAAAGTAAGAATAAGCAACACAATTAGATTTTGTTCAACCATCATGTAATTATTTTCTTCTATATATGTCTTAAAATATGAGACATAAAATAAAATATGAATGGTTCTTTGTTATTTTCATGCCATAATTACACATTAGAAGACATCTGTTTTGTAATGTCAAAATCTGTGACTTTTAAGCAGAAGCTTGACAGACAGAGAATATGTCTTGAAAATCACGATGTTATGTGATGAGTTATGTGAAGTTCTAGTGCAAGAGTTTTACCGCAAGCCAGATTAACACATGCGTACAGTATTTTTTTTAGCTATCGTAACTCATCTCAATAAAAACAGACCTAAAAACTCACCACACTTGTGGATCTTGTTTGTAACACAAACAAGCCTCTCCTCCATTCATTTCAATTATATTTATAATGGCATTTTGATGGAAATTTTGCTGAATAAATTTAACTTGTTAAAAAGTTTTAAACTGAGCATTGTGGGTATCAAATGGGCCAAAATACCCAACAAACAAATATGAAAATAGTGATGGGTGTTCCAGTTCTGCGGAAATGTATGCAGCTTTCTGAAGAGTTCTGCGTGTGTAGATTCTGTGTTACTCTGTAACGGTCCTGATTAAAAATAGATTTGATGCTATCTTTAAAAATAAATGATCAGCTTCAAACATAAGCTTCATTGGGCTTAAAGTCGTCTAGAGAGAACTGTTTTTTTTATTACTATTTCATTTATCTATTTATAAAATTACTGGCCGCGAAGAATCCCTTAACTGATCCTTTTAAATTCATAATTTCTTTGATGACTGTGAAAGAGATGTAGCTATTTCCGAACATTAATATGAATGTGAACATGTTTGAATGCTACACTGATGCCAAGAAAATATTTTGATGGCAGTGGAATGACTGAATGCATCACTTCAGCTGTACTTCCCTTCATTTCCCTGAGGCCCCTGATCTAACAACAACACAACTGCATGGAAGACATGACTTCAGTCTATTGCAACATTTAGTGTTCTTTCAAAATATGAAACCAATAATGTGACATCAACTGGCTGACAAGTTTGTCACGTGAATTCTAAGCTTTTCAGAAAACATTATACTCAAAAGTATTCATGTTTAGTCAAATCTGTCAATGTCTGGGTCACTCAGGCATGGTTAAAAGGCATGTTTAGTTAATTCCGGCATGGTCTAAAAGCTGCTCCTGAGATATCTCTGGAGGACGCAAAAGCTCGCCGGGTAAAGACCATATAGATGGTATAGAAAAACAAACAAAAGGCAAGGTATGGCTCCTCAGTTTAATGCATGTGACAGCTCTGTGAAAAGCAACACATCACACTAGAGGAACATAGATGAGTCCAAACAGCAAAGCTTTTAACACTTAACATGAGTCAGTATGAGCTGAAATGTGAGAAGTGAAATTAAGGGAATTACCCAAGCTACAGTCCTCATAGTATGTCTTTTTCCAACATGTGCCCTCTTATTTGACCTTGTGTATTTGTTTTCATTTAGTACGTGTCATTCTTATTTTAATGTATTTGTCTATATTGTGGTTATTAACACTTAAAACAAGTGAAGTGGATGAAAAATGAAATCTCAGAATTGAATACAAACCCTCAGGGGATGTGAGAATATGTAACATTTTGAAAATGCATTGCAAACAATTGGGTTCAAAAGCTTATTTTTGGTATTAAGGTACTTGTGACGAGGAGGAGGGCGTGACCGGGCCGTGATGTTTACTGTTTTAACAGTAAACTTTATGTTTACTGTTCAGCCAATTCCCTCCTCCTCCTTGCCCATTTTTGGTTTCCTACTACTTTGAGATCAGATCTAAGCAATCATCTTCAATCTTTTCTATATAATGTCTCTACATACTATTGTAATCATGCAAACAATTGGGGTTTAAAACTAAAAACTTAATTTACATTTATATTCAGTAGCCTATTTTCCCAATTTAAAGAAATACTTGCCTCTGCATGTAACTACATGAATTTAGCCCATTTGTTTTAAAGTAGCATACTTTAGCCATTCATCCTTTCCAATTAGGATGAAATCTGAACAATCGCGCTTTCCTTTATATCATTTCTCTATATTATAATAAATAATCAAAATAATTGGGACTTAAAAGCTTATATACACCTCTATATTAAACAATATGTATTGGTCACATTTTAAATGTACTTGCCATTCTTGGTTTCCTGCAGTTTTGGGATAAAATCTGGGCAATCGATGCTTTTCTGTATAATATATCAATACAATATTGTAATAATGCGAGAAAAAAAACGTTTTTTTTTTTGTTGTTTTTTTTTTCACATGTATTTGAAGACAAATGTGTTCAACCTTCTAATAATTTCTATGTAGTATTTAGAAAACAATGTATATAACTGGGATTTGAAAGCATATTTTTACATCTACATGTAAACGCATGTACTTAGCACAGGGGCGTAGCATTCGTTATAAAAGTGGGGGGACCCAGCTGCCAGTAGGTGGCTCGCACAGACCCAACACTTACAGTGCAGAATGAATATATTACGGTATATATTAAGATATACCGTATGAAACGTGTGAAAAAAGCTTGGAGGATTATCAAAGACTCCAGCCACCGGAGTCATGGGCTGCTCTCACTGCTTCCATCAGGCAGGCGGTATCGCAGCATCAGGACCCGCACCACCCGACTACATGACAGCTTCTTCCCACAAGCAATAAGACTATTGAACACATGATCTCTCACGATCAACAATCAGCACTGCACTTTATTAATCTTATTATCTCACACTGGACTGTCAATATATTCTCCACAATATAACAACTGCATATATATTTTTATATACTCTAATTTTCTTATTATTATTGTATGTGTATTCTATATTGTGTGTATTTTTTTACTGTACATTGTATAATAGAATTGTGTTGTGTAAGTATATGTACAGTACATTTGATTTGTAAATTGTGTTGTGTAAATATGTTGTTTATTGTAAAGTGGTTTATGTCTCGTCACTGTCATGACTGCAATGTTGCTCGGAACTGCACACAAGACTTTCACCTGCTGTTGCACTTGTGTATATGGACGTGTGACAATAAAGTGATTTGATTTGAATACATATAACTATTATATTAATATATATGCATTATTTACATTTAATATTTGTAGTATTTTAAATATTTGAGTATTGCAAAATTAGCTGCAAAAGTAAAGGGCATCTTGTGGAGCACTTGCTTCTGTTTCACACATGACAATTAAAGCTGAGCACAAAATGGTCTTGAATAAATTATTTAATCAATTACAATAATGACAATTGTGCATGTGCATAATTACATTTTTTACTCTGTGCTTGTGCATTGTGGGATTTAAATCCAAGTAGCTCGAGTGTTTTGACTACATTCCCCATAATTCTTTCAGATCAATTTAATGATTCAGTGACCATTTCTGGTGATGCCAGAAGAGTGTCATGTGTGAAATTAGTTAGTCACTGAATCAACGATCAAAAGAAAGTTGTAATCCTTTTAAATTTGTATTCTTTGTATTAGTATTCTAAGAACACAGCAGATATATCTTTTTCCCTACAATTTGTCGACTGCACACCAACAAAGGGGTAAAAGCCAGGAGCTGATATTAAAAATAGCTTTACATATTTAACACAGATCTAGTAATCTGCTTAAATTGGCAAAAACAACTGATCAAACTATTCCCCTCACAATCATAATATAAAAAGCATAACTTAATGAAGATTTGTGCTCTGATAGAAACTCCACTTTTAATGTATGCTTAAAAGAAGGATTGTCCTTTGAATTTTTTTCTGCAGCGCATTTCGCTAAATATTGCCAATAAAGAACGATATGCCGATAAATAATTCTCATTTGTGTGATCCTCATCTCTAGATGTTTAATTTAAATCAACATCAATGCTGATAATAAACATGGATAAATGAACATTGTTGAAAGCAGTTTTGTAGAAATGAATAGAGCCGCGTTGATTAGACTGTCTGACTGACGACCTATTACTTAAGGGTTGGTTCGGCTCATGAAACTCACCTGTGATTGGCTATATGATTGCTCAATCAGCTCAAAGCAACAAAACGCAAAGAATACTGTATACAAATCCACCATTTGGACTCAGTATGGGTTTAGCTTGGAAAAGTGCAAGGGACAAAAATCACCTTTTTAAAGAGTGCGGGGGATGTGTTGCCCACGTCCCCTGCGGCTGCTATGCCCATGACTCGGCACTTACTCAAAATAAGAGGATGAACAATCACAGTTAAATTGTAACAGATTTCTGGGGATGAAGTTTGAAAAAGTCATATTTTACAACAGTTGGGGCTTTAAAGCTTAATGCACATGTACCCACATGCTTTTAATCCTGTTTTAAAGTGCCACTTGGCATACATGCTTTCCTGTTGGGATGAAATCAGAGCAGACATTCTTTTCTTTATATAATCTCTCTAATAAATAATGATACAACAAATAAATGGATCTTAAAAGCAAACTATGTAACACTATTTTAATTATAGTACTTGCCATTCTTGGTTTCCAGCAGCTTTGGGGTCCAATCTGATATCAGTGTTGAGGTTGAATAAGGTGTCATCATCAGAAAGATGCGGCAGGTCAGTCTTATAGAGCGGATTCTCATAGAGCGCCTTGAGTCTGGAGGAACCCTGGACAGCTCTCCCATGTCCGTTCAATGCATCCTTCATCAAACCGCGTTTCTCAGAACCCAATTTTAGCTGCTTCACTTTCTTCAAAGACTCAGCTTTCTCTGTCACTTTCTCCCTTGAATGCGAGCTGAGATTGGAGTTGGGCTCATTGCTGAAATCCTGCAGTAATCTCAACGAGTGTTTATTAGGCCACCCCGGTTCCGCGGCGGCTCTGGCGCGCTGTTTGGCCCAGGATCGCGACTCCCCGCCCGGGTTGTGAGCGCACGAGCAGCCGCCTCCTGCTCCCGCCGCGCCGGAGCTCGGACCGGCTGCGCGCTTCTCCAGTTTGGGTAACAGGTCTATCATGATGTGCATGGTGCAGGCGACGAGAAACACCATTAATATCAACACGCGAAATTTGCGGAAGAGGATCATCTTTATTATGATGGACAGTACCTAAAGCACGTTAAAAAGTGGCTCTTATGGTTTGTGGAGAGCCACAATATGACAGACTATAATAAAGGATATTCAAGGGTGCATGTAGTGTTCCTTTTAAGACTATCTACGGTCATTTCCAGTGTAATCCTCCTTTTGATGGGCGATCCATAGGTGCAAAATCTGCCCCGTGTTTCCTAGAGGGATCTTGAAAAAAATCTTTTCATAGTAAAGATAGTAACAAAGATGATTTTTGGTGGAAATCACATCTATTGTCGCATCCTCACAGGTTCAGTACATAAAGCGTATTTGTTCCGTCCACCGCTCCACACGCTTTTTGCGCAAAACGGACGCCAATCTAAAAAGAATGTCCCGGTAATTATGTCAGAACGAAGAAATCGCCGTTTGACTTCAGAAGAACAGCACGAATCTCGGATCATCAGTCCTGTGTCATGTCTGAATAGCTTCTGCATTTGAGGAGTAAGATAAAGTGCATTAGTAGTTGTTCTTCATATGGAGCAGTCAGTGACAGGTGTAGATGTATCAGTGCAATGTGTGTTAAATATTGGGATCCTGCCTCTCCTCGTCACAGGATTCAGATTGGCTGAGTCCACATACAGGCAGAGCCGGAGACTCGAGGAAGAGCGGCTCGATGATATTCTGCTTGAAACGCCAGTGCAGTTCGCTCCCGAGATGACAGAGGGCGCTGATGTGCGTTAGGCTGATTATGCTGGTGATGGGTCTCAGAACGGGTGCGTCTCAATCAGCTCCCTAGTTGTCAACCCGAATTCGGCCATTGGCAAGGGTGTTGATACGCCGAGCATTGGGACACTTGATGACTTAATCACCAGTGACACGATTACGAGGACGTGCTTTTAAACGCAGCTGTTATCAGCAACATCGCTTCATAAATGACACTATAGTGCATTTTCGGTGTAAATATAACAAAGTATAGTGTTATTGTGAAAGATAAATGACATGAATGAAGAAATAAATAAACAAAGGAGTGTTTTTGTATTTTGTATTTTTTTATTTAACAACTCTAATAGGCCTATTTAAAAGATCGTTTCACTTTCATGAACGTTTTGGATTAAACATCATTCTTTTTTTAAAGAGAAAGTGCCTAGAATGCACATCATATAGTTTCACTTGCACTTGTCCTCTATGAGAGACTTCCGAAGACATGAAGACATTTCCATTAAAGGAACATAGTAAGCAAAGTGCTCCCTGGTTTTTACGGTGCATTCTGGGAATTTTTAGGGAGCGGACATTTTAGTGCACTGGAACGATTTTGCGATTGAGGCAACCCTAGAAATGGCCAGCGCCCTGACTACTAAACTAAAATAACTTTTATTAATAAGTGATGAACACTTTATTTATCCATCTAACAACTGATTTTATCCAGAGCAATTTACAAAAGGGGAAAACACAAGCAATTTTTTTTTTTTTTATAATGGAGTCATTATGAGCAGTGCTGCAATACCAAATGTCAAGAATAACATAAGTTGCATTCATAACATATGGCTAAGATTATATAGTTGTTCAGACATTTTTTTATAAATTTTTTTTAAGTATTTGAATGCACGTTTGGTAATGATATGTTAAGCTCTGTGTAGTAATATTATCATTGAAAGATATTATTGAGTGTTACGCTTCTGTCTCAGTGGCTTGTGGGATTTGTTTAGCTAAGCTCCATAATTCAAAGTTTCAGTAGAGTTCTGAAATGCACTGAGATTAAGACAATCAACTTCAAAACTATTTTAACACTAGAGTTAAGACTTTACATTAATTTTCCATTTGTAAAGGGTTTATAAAGGGGTTAATTAATGACGAGGTGTGTAACGGTTCACTCATCTCACAACATGGTTCGGTTCACGATACTGAACTCACAGTTCAGTTCACAGTTCTTGAAACTAAGCCTAAATCAAACACTATAACCAGGCTTTTGAACTAAAGTTTCAAAACCATAATGCCATTTATCAAAAAGCACACCCATTTCCCTAAACTATAAACACTGATCCCTGTTTTGACACATGAGTCAGATTTGTTGAACTGTCTCTAAAACTCTACACACAAATCCCTACATTTCTAATTGCCTACACAATGTGGTCATTTAGAAATCACTAGCATGCAATATTGTTCACTCAATCTGCACATCTTGAGTACAAACAGAACACCAATCAGAACCTTCAATAGATATATAAAAGGGTCCGTTTTGGAACTATGGATCCAGAGTGACATGATGGAAGAGGTCAAGGACACTGGAGAGGAGGAGGAGGAAGAGCAGTAGGGAGTGAAGGAAGAGGAAGATTATAGATATATAATTACAGTTCCTTTTCTTTAAAATTTAGCTAGAAGTAGACTACAACACTTAAAAGTGCTAAATGATCCATCAGTACTATGTACTGCAACTAAAAATCAGCCTAGAACAGGGCAATGGTAACACCAAATGGAAATATACATATTTAATGGATGTGCATGCTTATCCAGATAAATAATAATCATTTACTGATGAAATCAAATCAGACATGACATTTAGCATTAGGATTATATTCCCCCATAGCATTATTATTACATACATAATATTCAGCATTATTTACAGTAGATTAATATGGTTAATACGATTATTAATATAATTATTAAAAATAATATGATTATATTGTAGTATAATTTATGGTCAGTCAGGATCTTTTCTCTAGGAGATTAATAGAGATAGGGAAAAAAAAAAATCAAAGATAGAATCCACATGTTGTTGTACACTCTGTGAGGTTTTGCAGCAAGAATGGAGTAACAGAAATAGTTAAACTTGCATAAATTGCAATGTTAGCTTTATGCTAAGCTAAAATTCTATTTATAGCTCTTTTACATTCACAAATAACCAGGCATAATTTTCTGTCAAGAATATCCTCTATATATAATTGTATTCCCTCTAGTTATCCCATTGATATTAGGGAAAAGATGAACAGTAAAAATCTTATTCTTGTAGAGAATTGTTGTATTGTTTTTCTGTAAAAAATCCTTAAAATAAGAGACACTTACTTTATTTTGTTTTAGAAGCAACACTGCATTCGATACGTATTTTGTCTTATTGTACTGACAGATTTTTGCCACTTATTTTTAACATGTTTACAGTCAAAACAAGTGAAAAAATCTGAAGTAATCCAAAGTATTTAGATTACACTTCTGACTTGAGTAATCTAATAGAATACGTTACAAATTACATTTTACTGCATGTATTAAATGGTAGTGAAATTAATTTTAAAAGCAACCCTCCCAACCCAGATTAGAAATGCATTATAAACGTGAATAAAAATGCAACTTACTTGCAATACTTTCCACATAGTTAGCATTTTATGTTATAATTCCTTAATAAATACAACTATATATACTTTTATTAATTTAAAAACATAAAATGCTCTAATTTATCATTTATGTCACAATTTGGGAAAAATAGACTATTATTTTGAGATTAAAAGGAGGGATAATGTTATTTTATTACAGTCTACTTTGTGTTTATATATTCATTACTGTAATGTCTTGTCCTTGTCATGTTCATGTCTAAAGAATGGTGCTTCACCGAGTGCTGTCCCAACTTTCATAGCATATATCATAAAATAAAGCCTGTTTACCATTAAACCGGTCAAATTGGTCACTGATGTTGAATAAGTGTAAGTATAAGAATAAATAAGATGTGAGGAACAATGGATTTGGCAGGTATTACATGAAAGTCACACTTTTTATTCATGTTTTTATAAATGGATATCAATGTATTTGTAAATTAATTATCATTAATGAATGCCTTTATAAACCATAAACAAAGCAAACATAATTGTAAAGTGTTACCACAATAATGAATTTGATATTGCAGTTTTGTTTCGTTTATGTCAGGGGAATATGTTTTTTGATGAGAAAACATATTACTAACTCAAAACAAGTAGATGAAAAATGATGTCTCAAAGTTAATTAAAGTTAAATACAGAGCCCTGGGTGATGTGTGAAAATTATGCATTTTAAGCATGCAAATAACGAGATTTAAAAGATTACTTTTGTAAAACGTATCAAAAAATAAATATGCAATTATGTCAGATATGATAGGTAATTGTTGAAATGAGACAGTCAGAACATGCAAACATGTGAGAGGAGTTGAAAGTAACTTTACACCACTAGACCATATTATGGAATTTACTGTATGGAGGGTTCAGGATCTACAGTACATCTGCATTCGTTTGTAAGAGCATAACAAAACTGGTGTGACCGATCACAGTACTGTGAGATCTATAATCAATATATTGATAAATGTTTTCTCATTACTTTGCTGTCATTCCATGCATTGACATTTTCATGACATTATGTGTGTGTTTGTCTGAGATAAGTGAGGTGTGTTTCTGCAAGAAGTATTGATGTTTGACAAATTGCCGACCTTGAGTGTGCGTGTGTATGTGCAAACAGATGTCTCATGACTTGTGTGGTCACACCAGTGACCCATTTAGAGGGTATAAAATACAAGTACAGCTGTTGTTTTGCAGATCTCTCTTCATTTGTATATCAACCAGTGCTTGCTTGAGGTCTAATTAAAGCCACTCTTTGGAGCCCTTCATCCTCAGCCTCTTATGTCTTCTTCTGGTTTAAGAGAAATATCGCTCTGCTCCAACATTATTGGCGAATTCGGCATGATAGAAGATGGTGAAGGAATCTGGGAAAAAATTACATTGAAAGACTACAAAGGTTCTGGAAGCTACAAAGGTCCAGAGGAACTGGAATCACTGAATAGTTTATGATGTCTGTGTGTGAGTTGTGAGTTGCTGACAGTTTTACTTAGATTAATTTCTCTCTTTCAAAATGAGCAAAAAGGGGACAGAGAAGCATCAGGTCCAGGGATGAAGAGACCTTATCTCTCCTTAGAGGAGATATAAACATTATGTGTAGAGCAGGTAAAAAAAAAAAAAAAAGAGTTTAAAAGAAATTGAGCGAAAGATGTTAGCTGATATAACGTCTTGCAAAAATATAGGCAAAAGGTGGACAACTCCAGAAATTAAACAAGCATACAAGAAAAGGCCAAAAGGGGGTTTTAATAAGACAACTTAGTTGCAGTGGGATTTTGACATTCTGAGTCAGGTTTGTATGTATTCAGAGGAACAAAAGAAGGAAAGTGACCGTAGGGATAATACAATTATGCAGACTAAACATAATTATGCTGACAGAAACATAAATTTAAAGTGGCTATGGCCGATTTCTTAGCAGATCCCACCACCTCTGATAATGAGTGGAATGGATGGACAGCGTCTGTATTTTAAAGATTTGAGAAAAAAGGAAGGCTGTGTGGGATCAGAGTGATGTTTCTCTATTAAGCCAAAAAGAAGACAACATTAGGCCAAGGAGGACGGGCTTAAAAAGAGTGGCTGTTATTAGAGCTCAAGCAAGCACCAAACTGGTATACAAAAAAATGAAGACGAGAATAGTGCTGCAAAATAACTGCTGTTCATATACTTATGTATATTTTTCATCAATATATTTACTATAGATCCATCAGTTGATTGGTGAAAAGTTACTGAAATAAAGCAAAGAGGGGGGCATTGACGAGTACATTGAACGATTTAGGGAGTCTCTGATTGCTCACAGTGGCATGGTGGCAGATGACGAGGAAGCACAAACTGCTTGTAGAACAGCAGGAAATGAAGGCCCATATCTGCCGCTTATGCTATTAGGCCTGCTCCCCACCATAAAAGCTGCTCTAATATAACTTAAACTGTCTCTAGGAGAGCCGCCTAGTAGTACGGAGACTATAAGCATCTTGAAATTGTTGCGTCCCAATTAATGGACATGCCCAACTTGGAGCCCCCCAACAGCTCTGTGCTGAGAGGTGGAGGGATTTTTCAAAGAGGGCCGACAAAAGGAAAATGGTGGTTTTGTGGTTTCTATCTTTAGGACAGGCAACCTGTGTAACAGCACCACGATAGGTGCAGTGGTCCACAGTACTAGAGGGGTCAACTATAAATCAAATATACACTGAAGGGTCCTCATTCATGTATGAAGAGACACATGGGCTGGCTGGTGGTAGATGATTCTGCAGTAGTGAGGGCGGGGCCATTGCCAGCCAGAAAATCAGCTCAGGTTGCAGAATTAAAAGCTGTCATTGAGGCCTGCAAGATAGCAGAAGAAGAAAGAGTTAGTATTTAAACAGACAGGCGATATGCTTTTGAAGCAATGCATGATTTTTGCAAACAATGGAAAGAAAGAGGTTTTCTAACAGCTGCAGGGATGCCCATATCGAATGGTGAAGAAAATGACGAGCTCTTAGCTGCGCTCACAAAACCATTAGAAGTGGCAGTTCTAAAAATTAAAAGCTCACACAAAAGGGGATGCCCAAGCCGATTTAGCAGCAATAGTAACTCCCATGAACAACCCACAAACCATACATGGTACAACCAACATAGAAGTTTGATTTCAATACAACAGCAGATGTTCAAAGAATGCAGGAGAAGGTTAATGGAGAGGAAATGTGGTCCTGGATGGAAAATGGGGGGCATTTAGGTAATGAAAATATTTGGAGGAAAGACAATAAACCGGTCTGTCCAAAGGTAATAATGCCCTACGTCTTACAACAAATACACAATTTAGGTCAAAGGGGGCTGGATCAGATGGTACATCAATTCAGGCAAACCTGGTGGGCACCTGATGTAAAAGCTAAGGCAGCAGATATTTGTAATAGATGTATAATTTGTCAAAAACACTATGGTGCCATGACACCTGTGATCATGAAAAGTCTACCCGTACCACCAGGGTAAGCGAGAAGTGTTATTGATTGTAGACACATTCTTCCGGTGGGTTGAGGCCTTTCCAGTAAATAGAAGTACTACCATAAAAATATTGGTACAAGACTACATACCACATTGGGGTTAACCAAAAAAAAATTACTCAGACCAGGGTATGAATTTTACAGGAACGGTGTGTCAGGATTTTCATTGCCCTAGACACTCTCAGTCGAGTGGTATGGTAAAGAGAGTAAATCGAACCATCAAAAATAGATCACACAGTGATGGAATACAATGGTATGAAACTCTCCCTATGGTTCTATACTTTATTAGAGGGGCACATAACAAATCAACAGGGTTTAGCCCCTATGAGGTGGTCACAGGAAGGTAGTTATATGTGTCTGGATAGATTGATCTGAGAAAAGCTGATGTCCACCTCACCTTTGACACTTAATCAACTATTATATGCGATTAACAGAAGCAATGAAGCGAGTTGAGGGGCAAGTTAAGGCAGCAAAAAAAAAACAAACAAACAATGCGAGTGCGGCTCATGGGTTTTAGCCAGGACAACAAATTGTGTTAAAATTCTTCAAAGAGATGTGATGGGGCCAGGACCATATACAATTCTGCTAATCACTTCTACTGCGGTAAAGATTCAGGGAAAGATACATTGGGTACAGGGCTCTCATTGTCAGTCAGTATGAGGTGGGGAAAGAGACTCAAGGTACGAGAGAGCTGTCAGGAAGAACTCACCTATTTAGAGAATGAGGAGCCACCCTGCACGGTGAAGAAGTTCAACCACTCCATGTCTCTGTTTGATTGCTCTAACACTGCTGGTGTTAAAATAAATGAGGGAAAGGCAGGGAGGAATGAATACACTGGTCAAATCTCTGTAAAACAAATTACTGCATATGTTTGTGTTCTTATGATCACAGGTAAACCGTCAAAATTAAAGCAATTACGGGGAGTTGGCCAACGGGAAGGACAACACAAAACACACCCTGGAATTGGATGTGCAGGCTGTTTGGACACAGGCCTGACTGCCAGACCCTGGAAGGCTGACTTGTTCACTGGCGTTAAATTAGCAAAGACTGGATCTCTTGGCTGACCACCCAGAATCAACTCACAACAGTTCCTAAAAGAAAGATAAAACCGAGGGGAAACAAATCTTGTATTTTTCCACCCATGGTCTTTGAATGAGCCTCGACTAAATAGACTAGAATTGTGAAATTTACCAGAAGTAGTATTGACAGAACCATCCAGCCGTGCTTCAACACAGAAGCTTATTTGTACTATTGCACATTTTGATACTCCAGGGATCTTAGGGGGGAAATGTGAGATCTATAATCAATATATTGATAAATGTTTCCTTATACTGCTGTCATTCCATGCACTGACCTTTTCATGACATTCTCTGTGTGTGTTTACCTGAGATAAGTGAGTTGTGGAAACTTGTGTTTCTACAAGACCTTTGAGCGTGTGTCTGTGTGTGTGTGTACGTGCAAACAGATATCTCATGACTTGTGTGGTCACATCCGTGACCCAATAAGAGGGTATAAAATACAAGTACTGCTGTTATTTTACAGATCTCTCATCATTTGTCTATCAACCAGTACTTTCTTGATCTCTAATATAAGCCACTCTTTGGAGCCCTTCATTCTTGTCCTCTTGTGTCTTCTTCTGGTTTAAGAGAAACATCACTCTGCTGCAACACATGTCTGATAATCCTGCTCTATGTGTTGCCTTACAAACTCTGTAGCCCATATATCTCCCTGTCTGCTCTGTAGATCTAGCAGCTATTGCTAAAATTATCCCAAATAATAATATTTTGTAGATCTGCAGCTGAGGTGTCTGAAGGAATATCTTTTTGAGGAGAAATCTTAAATTTTGTGGCTAAACATCTGTGAAACATATCCACACAAATCCAGATTTAACAGTAATTTATTATAATAAAATACTGTTTTCAGAATTCAGCTAAATTCAGGCTATAGGAAATTTTCTGTCACAACACAAAAAATTACTGTGGAAAAAAATAAATTTGAATATCACACTGCATTATGGAAAAATTGTGTTCCCCTTCTGTCACTCACTTGAAGTTGTGTTGATGTGGTGACACTAGGGGTCGCTATTGGGAGCTCAGTCTGAGGCCGACGCATAGCTGATGGCTATGCTTGCCCGGGCCGCCGTGTCGGGCTGGACTGGAACCCTCCACCTGCCCCTTAGCACTCGCGGCTTGATGATAGTCAGTGCTGAACTGCCTGCACTTATTCAGGAAGAAAACGGCAATTCCACTGAAATATTTTCAGAGGCTCCTGGGGCTTATGGCATCCTCAGCGGTGGTCATGCCGCTCGGGTTGATGCATACGAGACCGGTACAGCACTAGCTTCAGACTCAAGCCCAAGATGGGCATGGTGCTGTGGCACACATTGCGTGGCTATCATGTTGGCCTGCCACCACTTCTTCAGCCCTTGGACAGACCTTAAGTTTCTGCGACACTTGCTGTTGGGGGACTTGCTGTTGAGTCCCCCACAGCAAATGTCCAGGAGGGTTGTGGTTATGAAAGACGCCTCCAAGTCAGGCAATGGGCATGCAGCTGCTGGCTCCTGGACAGGACAACGCCTGCATTGGCATATCAATTGCCTCGAGTTGGTGGCAGTACAGCTTGCCCTGCAGAAACTATTACCATTGATCCAGGGCAAAGCACGTGTTGGTCCGAGCGGACAACATGGCGACAGTTGGTATATAAACCGCCAAGGTGGCTTACACTCTCATCACATGTCGCAAATCACCCATCATCTCCTCCTCTGGAGTCAGTGGCGACTCAGGTCGCTGCGGGCTACTCACATCCCCAGCAATCTCAATGTCACAGCAGGTGCACTGTCGCAGCTCAGGTGACGCTCAGGGGAGAGGGGAGACTCCACTCTCAGTTGGTCGAGCTGATTTGGAGTTGATTCAGCAAAGCACAGGTAGACCTGTTCATTTACCGGGAATCCTTGCACTGCCAGCTCTGGTATGCCCTGACAGGAGCCCCCCCTCGGGACAGACGTGCTGGCACACTGCTGGCCCTGGGGGCTGCGCAAATACACGTTCCCCCGGTGAGCCTAGTTGCACAGACCCTGTGCAAGGTCAGTGAGGACGAGGGACCCTTGTGGCACCATATTGGCCCACCCAGACTTGGTTCTCAGACCTCACGCTACTCACGACAGAACCTCCCTGGCAAATTCCCCTGAGGAAGGACCTTCTTTCTCATGGACAGGGCACCATCCGGCACCCACGCCCAGACCTCTGGAACCAGGGACCAGAAGTTGAAGACTTAAGTGGACTACCGCCCACAATGGTAAACATGATCGCTCAGGCCAGGGCTCCTTCCACAATTCAGCTGTACACTCTGTAGTGATATGTGTTCACAAACTGGTGTTCTTCCCATAGTGAAGACCCCCAGAGATGCGCAGTCGGGTCAGTACTTTCCTACTGGGACCTGTCCTTGGTCCTGTTGGGCCCTCGTAGAGCCCCATTCAAGCTAGAGTAAGTCGAGTTAAAGGCTGTCTCATTAAAGACTGCCCTCCTGACTGCTTACCAGACACAGGCTGTGCCCACCCCCTTGGTTTTTCGAGCAAACTCTACAAGGAGTGTGGCATTCTCATGGGCACTAGCCAATGGGACATCTCTAGCAGATATCTGCAGAGCAGCGGGCTGGGCAACACCCAATACCTTCCTGAGATTTTACAATCTCCGGGTTGAGCAGCTTTCTGTCTTTGCTTAGTGTTGTGTTCTCTCGCAACTGTTTTCAGTCCCCTCTGTTAGGGGTTCCCTGGTGTCCACCAGGGGCCACCTTATATGTTCAGTGCTCACTTTGTGTGTTTGGTTTTATTTGGGGTTTTGTAGTTCTTTGCCTTGTCTTTGTTCATTGGTTCTTGAGTTTATTACTCCCAGGTGTCTCTTGTTAACCCCATTAGTTCTTGTGTATACAGTATATAGTATGCCCTCTTCTCCCTGTTTATGTCAGTTCTTGATGGCTGTAATGTTTTTTTTTTCGTTTTCTAGTGTTCTTGAGTTTTTGTGTTTCCAGTGTGTAAAACAGTTCAAGTTCGCGGGCAAGGAAGAGGTGAGAAACCGGCTTAACATATAAACTTAAAGGTTTAATGAAGAACTCAAAAGACAAACACATAATAAGACGGACGTCCGTAATTGAGCTCTCTCTTCCGATCACCGTCCGCGAGTGGCCTTTATCCCTCTTGACGGCGTAATTAGCCTAATACGGGACCGGGCGTGCGTAATCACGCGCCGGTCCCGCCCTCCACCGTGCCACATTCCTCCCCCGTTCTTTCAGGCTGGGGACCCCCGGCCTGACGTACATCCCCTGGGGGGGGAGCGCCTCCCGCGCAGTCTGCCGGCAGGTCATCCCCATTAACCTGGACGAGGGAGGGGGCAAGGGGAGGGAAACAAAAAAACAACAATTAAAAATGGGGGGGAGGGTTCCTGCACTGGGCGGTACCTCCCCTCCCACAAACACCATAATTAAAAAAAAAGGGGCAACAATTAAAAATGGGGGGGGGGAGGTTCCTGCACTGGGCGGTACCTCCCCACCCACGAACACCATAATTTAAAAAAAAAAAAAAAAAAAGGAGGGAAAAGGCCAACGCAGAGCGGTATCGAGAGAGAGAGGAGAGAGAGATTAAAGGAAAGAAAGAAAAAAAACGTACTCGCCGGTTCTCTGATACGCCGTAGCTCGTTCCTCAGCCACTTCTCCACCCTCTTCAGGACAGCAGCCGCGCCTCTCCGGGCAGATCGGAGGCAGTCCTCAGCCCCTGGCGGACGGAACGCCCCGCTGCGTTCCCGGGGTATCGAAGGGGCCTCCCCCCGCCCCTGGCAGCGGTTCTCCCGCTCCAGGCGGTCGGCGGCGAGCCCCTCCCCGCACGCGGTCGGCAGTCTCCAAATCCGCCGCGGTCCAGCGGCTACTAGGGGACTCCCCCGCCCCTGGCAGCGGCCCTAACCGCTCCAGGCGGTCGGCCAGGAGCCCCTCCTCCCCTTGCGGTCGGCGGCCGTTCCTCCGCGTCCAGGTGGCTGGGCTCCTCCGTCTCCCGGCAGATGGCCGCGGCTGCTCCATTGAGAAGTGGCGAGAACTCCGCTACGGCGTATCCCTCTTCCTTCCCGGGTTTCGGCACCAATGTAAAACAGTTCAAGTTCGTGGGCAAGGAAGAGGCGAGAAACCGGCTTAACATATAAACTTAAAGGTTTAATGAAGAACTCAAAAGACAAACACATAATAAGACGGACGTCCGTAATTGAGCTCTCTCTTCCGATCACCGTCCGCGAGTGGCCTTTATCCCTCTTGACGGCGTAATTAGCCTAATACGGGACCGGGCGTGCGTAATCACGCGCCGGTCCCGCCCTCCACCGTGCCACACAGTGTTTATTTTCTGTCTTTATTAAAAGGCCTGCATTTATATCCAGTCTCACTCGTCTCATCTCTCAGCAAACATTACAGAAGAACTGACCACAACTATGGATCTATAGTAGCAGCTGCTTTTTGGGAACTATGTCAAGACTTCCTCTTTTGGAATATTCTTCTCACTTTATTGTTTTGAGGACTTACATTTAAGGTCCATATACTAGATCGGCTTAAATTATTATGTCAATGTGGACTTGCAAGAGGTGGGAGATCTCACATGGAGGGAATATATTAACATAGTTCTGGAGAGTGTTTTTCCTTCATGAGAGTGTCCCCGCCTGCTTTGACCTCACTTCCTGAATCCCTGGCCGCTTTTACCTCAATGCAAGAGTCTCCAGCAAGTCCCTGGTAAGCTTATAATAGTTAAAAATTTGTATTTAGTTTTTATTTGTATTTAGTTTTAAATGTATTGCTCCAATTTACAGTAGTTTTGTTTTAATTTTGTTTGTTAGTTATATTTTAGTTTTAATTTAGTTTTTACATTTTTTATAGTTTAGTTTTAGTTTTCATTACATTTAGTTTTTATTTTAGTTTGTATATCAAGCTATACATATAGAATGGGTAAAACAGGCATTTGTGCAATGTGGGTCATATAGCTGGACACCCAAAATTACAGTTTGTAAATAATACTTATATTATTAAAAATCTTCATTTTAATAAGACCAACTAAATTTCATTACTGATATTACAGTAGAAGAAAACACATACAGTAATTTTGATTTAAGAATGCTTCTTTTTTATTGAACTTTAGACAAAGTCCTCTTTAGTGCATTTGACATGAGAAAGAAAGTAAGAAAGGAATTTGCAATGCATGCATACATGCATAGGCTATTTACGCTACCTCTGCCCACCACTGCTCAGACCAAATTCTAGACAGCCACAACAAATGTATTTGGGGTCAACTGCTGATCAAATGAAGGTGGGCATATTGGAATTTTTCACAATAGCGCAGATACATTAAAATGGTTGACAGGCTAGACATTTAGTGGATTAAGAGACTGGATAACTAATTGATTATTTACGTTCCAATAGTCTGGTGGAAACACAGGATTTTATGACAAACTGAGCCCTCTTGTTCAGCTCTAGTAGCTCTGGTTGTAACAACGGTATGTGTATGTGTTGTTACGCTGGAGATCCGGGTTTGAATTCCACCCCATGACATACATTTTCCCCATGACTCTACTCTAATATTTCCTATAACACTACTTATAGTAATAAATAAAAGAGTGTGGCAGCGGGGGCATGGTCAAGCGCCCGTCCGGGGAGAGAAAGCGGTAAGGGCGCTTGCACCTGAGCTAAATTATTTCTAACACCTGTCTCTAATTTCAGTGAGCATGGGAAGAGCGGCATATAAACAGCCACAGAACCTCCAGATGGGGAGAGAGCCAGAGACGTAGATAGACCAGTTGTGAAGCCAAGTTAAATTCTGAAGTTTTGAAGAGCTGAATTAAGTTGTAAAACATTAAGATTGCTGAGCGAATAATTAAACCTTTGTTTGGAGCAACCTGCCTCCCGTGTCCTCAGTACGTAATCCTCCACAAAGAGATTCCTCAGTGATTTGGTCATAGTAGGTCAGGGAGTTGAGAGAAGGATTTGATCCGGATAAAATTAACCATGGCTTTACTGTAGTAATATAAGAGTTGAAAAAACAAGGAATTTATAAAAAAAACCAAAAAAAAAACCACACAAACTACCCTGTAGTGGAAAATGTAATCCAGGCTAGAGCATAGGGTAACGGGGAACCAGGACTGAACGGACAGAACAGGAACAGGGCTAACAGGAACAGGGCTGATAAACAGGACTGACATGAACTAGACCAAACACACAAGACCAACTGGAACACACAAGACGACATACGGTCATACAGGGCAGGTGAAACAGATTAACTAATAATGGGCACTCAAGGAGGTAGACAAGACATGGAACATGAGTGTCTGGATCCCGACACCAAAACCGAAACAGACAGGAAGTCAGGATCCAGACACCATGCTCCAGACATCGGGACACACATTGTAAAACCAGGACTGACTGCTGGCCAGCCTAGTTTTCTAACTTTTTTGCTTCTCTCAATGATGTACTATAGTGATTCCCTCCTGCTTTGTCTTTGCTAATGTAATGAGGGCAATAGGCCATTACCTAGTGGCATCTTCATGTTAAGGTCTTTTTCACAAAAAAAAAACTACAACTAAATATTTTTTACGAATATTTTTGAATTAATGAAAATTAATTTTTGTTTAATTTCAGTTTTTCTAATTGTGTTAATTTTTATTTGTATTTCAGTTTAAGAAAATGTTTTTTTTACATTTAGTTTTCATTTTAGTTTTTGATAATTTATAGTTTATGCTTTTACATCACTGCCCCGGCAAATTGACCTCACTGTCAGTGCCCCCCCATCGCTGTCAGCACTCTCAGCCATGGAGGCCATTTCCCTGCTGCTGCCAGCGCTCCCGGAAGCCATTCCCCCTCCGCTGCCAGCGCTTTCAGCTGCGGAGGCCGTTTCCCCACCATTGCCAGTGCTTTCGGCAACGGAGGCTGTTTCCCCATCTCTGCCAGTGCTCTTGGCTACAGATGCCATTTCCCTGCCACTGCCAGCGCTTTCAGTGGAATCATTGTTATGATTGTTTCATGTCTACTTAAGTTTACTATTATCTATTAGGATATCTATTTCTTTATGTATTACAAGAGAAATGAGTTCTATATTCATACAAATAAATACTATATCACACTGAATGATCAACAGTGGTGAATTATCAGTATCCCATATGCGTTTACACATACAAATTATACATGTTGTTTCTTACTCAAGGTGGCACTGATGTTTCAGTGATTGATTTGATTAACATTTGACATTGCTAGCTGACATAAAAACAACATTGATTAAACTGTAGCAAGTGTAACACATGAACAGTATGATATGACTATTGCCATTTGGGAGAACTACAGAAATAATTTAAGTTGTTCATCTATTTAGACTCAATAAGTGCCTGAGAAAATACATATGTGTAACGTATGTGAAATTTAGGTGTAGCTGATGTGTATCTTACAGTATGTGTTTATTATGTGTTTTGTGTAGCTCAATATGTGTTTGACAGCCAGTCACATCTCATGAAATCTCAGTTTGAAAATAATGAATCATATTCAAGATTTGTCCTGATTAGTTAATTATCTCTATAATTTACAAAAAATAAAATACCAAAATGTATAAAAATATTTATTTTATTATTTTCACATTTTCTTGAAAATATTTGGAAATGTTGGCACTATATGGGCATTTTGTACATCCATTTTTGATAAATACAAGTGCCTGGTCTTCGGGTGAGGAGAAAAACTAAATTTGCACAATTTTCAGTTGAAGGTACACTGCTTTGCAACAGCCTACCAGCTGAATTGAAAATGCAAAAAGGGTTGAACATCTTTCAAAGAAATCTAAGTGGTTCAAACAAAAGTAGGTTTGTGAACACTGATGGTCGTGCACAGTCTCAGCTTTCTTTTATAGTTATATTTTGTACTTTTTTGTGTGATTATTGTTTTATTGTTCCATTGTGCCTAACCAGGGACTGGAGCTACAAATGAGTCTTTGGCTAGAAGCCTGTATGTGGAGCATCGGCTGCTTGAAATTGTAGCAATGTTTCTGCATTGTCCCTGATAAATAAACTAATAATAATAAAAAAAGACATTAATATGTAAGAGTGTTTGGGAAAATTACCATTCATTTAAGGTTTAACATATAGTTTTCATTTTCTTGTATTATCACTATGGTTTAACTATAAATATCAAGGTTACTGTAGAAAAACCATGATACATTTTCTTGGAGGGCATGAAAATCTTATTGTGAGGGAACGGAAAACTTTTTTAGAAAACAAATTCCGTCACTGTCCTCTACTGTAGTAACCATGATATTGTTTTGTTTGTTTTTTTTGTTTTATTTTGGCACATACTATTGCTTAAATTTATTGTATATTGTACAATATTGTAGACTGTAGTAATTATGTTTTTTCCCCTTTTCTTTTTGCAGAAACCATGCTTTGGATACAATGAACCATAATTTTATTACAGTCACACATATATATCCATATAGTAATCATGGCAAATTTTGTGGTTACTTTGGTTTTATTGCAAATACCATGGTTAAACTATGGTTACAATAGTGAAACCATGATACAAGTTCATAAGAGTTAACCATGGTTTTACTGACGTAACCATAATTGAACTTTGGTATTTGTAATAAAACCGAAACCACAATATTATGATCTTATTACAATAGTTTCGGATTCCTGTATTATTACTATGGTTTCCCTATGAAAATCATGGTTAAAATATAGTCACTGAAGTAAAACTATGATAAATCTTGTGGTTATAGTTTTACTACAAATACTTTTGTTCCACTATGGTTGCTGAAGTAAAATCATGGTTAATTTATTGCTATGGAACGCAAAATATATAAGAAAGGAACGCAAAATTTAATGCATGCGAATGCAAAACTACTTCAGAAAAAAATTCCCTCCTTGTACTTTAAGGGGCTCCGCATGTGTGGTGTTTGTGTGTCCAAATACATTTGTCAATGTAGTAATATGCTAAAAATTGTGCCCTATGCATGAATAGTTTGCATTCATTGTAGACGACATAACCTTTCAGTTCAATACCATATAAAAAGTCCTATTTATAGATTAATTATAGGGTGAATTCATGATCAGCACAAGAGTTAATTAAATCTGGATTATATGTAGGCAAGGATCCTCTTTGTTAAACTGTAAAATAGCTTTAATGAACCTTTCCATATTTTGCACTGCCCACTTTAATGTAAGCCAATTTTCATCTCGCTTTCAAAGAAATAACAAAGGATATGGAGCAGTTAAGATGTTATCCTTTTTTCCTTCTACCTCTGTAAATGCTCATCTGACGTATTTCTGCGAAATCTGAGAGCTTGTAAGAACACGCTATTGTGTTTATTATGGACTGAAATATAGAGCGCTTCATTAATAGCTTGCCAAAAGGAGTGTTACAAAACGAGGACAATTATTCTCTCTCATCTTTTGATCTTACAACCTCATCATTTGCCTTAATATTGAATATGTTTACCGTGTGGCTTGCGATACTGTCCATGTCATGTGTAAATGCACAAAGGTGTTTCCCTATTTGCAGTAGAGCCAGGAAAAAATGTACGAAACAAATTCCATTGTCTCAAAACAGTTTGATGGTAAACAAAGTGTCAGCATTTCACAACTCTACCTTGATTAACATTTCTTTTTTATTAAGTTTATTCATGACAGCGCTAGATGGATATTTCATTGCATGCATGAAAACAGTGTTGAGTCGGTGAACCGGCCTAAAATAAAGCATTGTAATCATCCGAGCTGTTGCAACAAGATTTCATTACTTCTCCATCAGGCCTGTGAAAATCGCAAACACATGCATTTCCTTGAAGCCTCCAACAATGAACAGGGCTGTTTTTGTCTTGCCAGAATGTTGACAGAATGTAGAGTTTGGATAGCAGGATTTTGCCCAAAGAGAAATGTACAATTATCTCTCTCCACATTCATAATATTAAGCAGTATTATCATTCATATTCACTACCAGTAAAAGTGTGGACGCACCTGACAGAATATATGTTTCTCATGACCTAAATCTCAATGTTTATGCTTAAATGCTTTAAATTCATTTTGTATGTCCTTTGTTAAAGTTTATAAATGGGTTCATTAATTACTAATAAGTCATTTATGAATGCATTATAAATCAATGATATGCGATTATAACGGGATGAATAAAAAGAGGGACTTTCATGTAATACATGACAAATATGTTACTCTGAGCATAAATCATATAATAAATAGGCCTGATGACCTTTTAAGCATACTGAACATTCTGTATAGGTTTCTAACTCCTAAATAAATTCTTCATGTATGTCTACTTTACAATAAGTTATGAACGTTAAATACGTGTTATTAAGCATCTATGACATGAGGTGAAATGGCTTACTGTTTGAAAAGTATGTTTATTCATGTTGTTATAGCCACATATCAATTATTTATAATGCATTTGTGCAATGGCTTATTAGTCGATTAACCCCGTTATAAACCCATAACAAAGATAATATTCAAGTGTTACAATACATACAGTTTGTGTACATATTATTAATACCATAATATTTTCCTATCAAAACTAACAAATTCCTAGTATACAAGGGATCTCCGTCAGCACTGTTTGGAGAGTGGCACTTTGAAAAGCTAAAATATACGTTTAAATAAAAAAAAATTGGCAATTATATAGGCTAATTTACCTACTTCCATGTGTGTTATTTTATTGTTTTGATGACTTTCCAAGAATGAATGTGTCCAATGTGCGTGTCAACACTTTTGAATTGTAGTTTATATTCGTGTACCAGTTTAAAGGGAAGGAAAATTATTTTTATGACTTAACATTTTGCAAGGGAAATGAAACCGGTTTGGCTGCTGAAAAGATAACACGATTTTTACATTTTCTTCAGAAAATGCAAGTGTTGCTTGTCAGTGTGTGCAAACAAGTCACTGCCACGATGCTAGAGTGTTGTGGGTATTTGCATGAGATTGCTAAGATGTTTTGAGTGCTTTTGCTATGCAGTTGCTTGGGTCTTCTGGGTGGTTGCTCTCAAGACTATATGATATTGTGGTCTTGAGATGTGATTCAGGTCCCTCCTTTCAGTGTTAATATTTGGGATATATATATATGTTTGTATTTTTGTGTGTGTGTGTGTGTGTGTGTGTGTGTATGTATGCTAGTTTCATCGTCCATCAGATGGAAAAAAAAATTACATGTAATAGCACACAATTTTAGATATCATTCATGATACATGGTGCTTGTTTCCTTTTTTTAGGAAGCACAAATGGATGTTGGAATGAATGATTGTACAGTGGATCTGTTTAATGACGGTGAATCCAGCTTTTAGCATCAATGCAGGATATATAATGCCCACTTTTGTAACAAGTTCTCATTAATGTACAGCAGAAAGCTTTTTATGTATATACTGTATGCATACAAAAGGCAAGGTCAATTTTAGCATTTTTTTCCCCCCCATTCATTTTATGCCAATTCAGCTATAGTCGTTTCCTGGACAATGTTGGCGTGTCAGATTTATAGTTGCTCTCACTAAAGTTGAATGACCTTTGGTCTGCAAGAATGAAAGTGAGCGCAGACAATGTGTGTTTGACCTAGAGGTGAGGTAGTTCATTCTTGGCATTGATCCGAGGTGGACTCGTAGGCTTTGCCAAGTCAAGGGAGATATTTCAGAAATTAATTGTTCCCTCCCTGAGAGCAGATGATTGGAATGTGTGAATAAAACATTGAGAAGGTTTAGTATCACTGGATCATCTAGGTACAGTTGGTACTGTATATGACTGCGCATGTGCATGTATTTGTGTGTAAAGCATGTGTGAAAACATTTCATGCAGAAATCATGATTTATCAAGACGTTCACACATAAATGTGTCCAAATGTAGGATCAAATTTGAATCAGCTGAAACCCAGGAAACCTAAAAACATGGAATACATTAAGTTTGTTACTGTTTTTATATATATTATCTTTACAAATGTAAAAACTAAGTGACCGTACAAAACGTCTTTTTTATTTCAGAGTCACTAAAGTTATGTTCATTATAGATCGATCTGGATATGTTTTTAATATAATGCAGCCGATTATGTGCAGTGTTACTCCTACTTAAAAGGTGATTCTAGTGGTCATGAGAATGACAGATTGGCAGATTCATCAGCCAGTCAGATTGGTTTATTTGAACTTGGGGGGTGTAGTCTGTTAGATATGTAATTGCAAAGGCCTTCTAGCAGGCCTTGATGTACACGGTCACTCTAACTGTCAGTGATGTATTTATTTATTATCTGATGCTGTCCTGTGTTTTTCCTGTCTGCAATTCACTTTCTTTTGAGTGTCTTTGCAGAATGTGCTTGCCTTCCCTTAAAGGGACATTCAGTAGTTCTCTAGCTAGCGTTAGCATTGCTCTTCTTTGTGTACTTTATATACCGATGTTAAAGTGGTGTTAGATGCTATACCGCCATCTTTTGACGTGGATCAACATGACCGTCTCTGCTGCCCTCCTCAGCTTTGGAATATAATTTGGATCTGGAAAATGTCTAAGTTTGAGGTCATTTCTAAAGTTATTTATTACTATAATGTAATTGCTTTGCCTAAAAATAAACTTCAGAATTCAAGTGAACATGCTTCTACAGTTAAGGACAGATTATTATTGTCCCTCATATCAATAATCTTTGTAGACTGTCTACATTTCACATTGTTTCTAAAGACAGTTTCTACATTTAATAGAGAACTGCTTAGCATAAAATGCACCTCAATTATCTAGCAATACAGAATGTTATCATAAAGGAAAGATTAGAATTGTTTTTGATGATCAAATTTAGCATGTCCATGAATACTCTATTTGAAGAACTAGTTTTATTTCCAAGCAAACCAACGTCATGGTTTACACAAAATCCACAACAATCACTGTGCCAAGTTACTTTGTACTAAATAAATGAAGACATAGATGCCTTACCATTACTGATGTTTACTCTAGTTTTTTTGCCTTTGACATTCTTTCTGTCTTTCAGACCTATTTTTGCTTCTTCTGCAGTACAGCTACTGAATCTCCCGTTGTCTCCACTACTAAAGCACGATAAACGAGTATGTTCCATTGTGTTCAGTTGCCATGAATAATTCCTTGTGTGTCTAAGCACACTTGGCAATAAAGCTAATTCTGATTCTTTGAGGCACCAAACCACGTTCTAAACATAACGTATGTACACAGGTGACTCTTCTTTGACGTTTAGTGAAATACCGCGGGTCATGTGATTTCAGCATGGCGAAACACACTGATGGGGGTGACCCACACCATGTAGAATAAAACACTTTTTATAGTACAGTCTTCATCTCATGTGAGTGTACACCATTCAGATGAAACTTCACAAAAACACAATTAATTTGTTAATGTGTAAAAATTTTAAATTGGCTCCAAACTACTGAATGCACCTTTAAGGGGAAAAGGTGATTTGGAAAACAGTGTGGACATTAATTGAGTATCAATTAAATGTTTTTGTACAGTGCTTTTAATAATACATACTGTTTCATATTTGCTTTACAGAGAACTTTGAACTTTTGTGTACAATGTTTATAATGTATGTAGTTCTTTTTGCACGGTACAGTTTATGGTGGCTGCTAATTCATCATTATTTCCTACACAAGAACAATAAATTCAGTCTATCAACAGGATCAGTTTCTCAGTCAACACTAAAACATTTAATGTTGATTATAACATTTAGATAAGGAGATTATGTATGTAAATTAACAATTATAAAGCTAGCTTGATCTTACTACACATTCATACCCACAAAATATTTGTATTTTATCCAAAAAACAGCAGCATGACCAGTCTCATGTAATACATGAGCATCCTGCTGTTTAGACCTCCCCTGTATCTGCAGTAAGAACATAATCTTGAAAAAACAAACTCTTCAGGTTCTGACTAGACTCAATATATGCTTTAATATACCCATAATTATCTGCAGTTCTACATGTCCAACTTTACAGCTGTGAAGGCGCTAATAGGCTACATAGCTTTTAAGGTTAGTCTGCTCATGATCTTCCATCGATGGATAAAGACTCAACCAAATAACTAAAATGCTTCTATTTGTGATATTTGGCCATCATCCTCAAACCCATAATCATTAACAGATAGGTGGGGAAGAACAATATCGCCTTGCTATAAATCTGTGATCATTTGTTCTCAAGTTTCTGTCCTTTTTAATGCTGCTAGTACATAACATAATGATTGTTTACTCTTAACTGGAAGTTCTGCCCACATCGCCCGCAAAGCATCATGGGATGCGGGAATATTGTGGATAGGGCATCTTATTCTTAACGGCATGAATGTATTGGAGGCCCAGATTTACAATGCATGTGCCGCCACTACTTTACAATCAGGTTGGTACAAAGGATTCTGGGTTTTAGGTATGTTAGTTTGACTGACATCTGGACTGTTTAGATGCAAGTCCTAGAGTAAAATGAGATTTATTGCAGCATGGCGAGGTGGATCATTTTGTTCATGTTTTTGTTGCCTTTTCTTTTTGTCACATGAAGCGTAGTGTTCTTTTTTCCAGAGACTTTGACATGTTCCCTGGGGTATTTCAAGTCCGCTATATGAGCTGTCTGACAGCTTGATTAAGTCTAAGGAGATATTGTAGCTAATCTTCAGATGTTGTCAAAAAGGAATAAGGGGAAAATTACAATTAAATGAATTTCTCTTAGGCTTGCATTACTGTGAGGTTTGCATGACAAGTAAGCCTGAAGAAAGTTTAAGACAATAACTTTGCCACAAAGGCTTCTGCCATTTGTCTTTGGCTGTCATAGTCCAAAATTAACATATCAACCAAATTTGACCACCTGGGAACAGCATTTAAAAGTAGTACGACTGCAGTGACACACAATATTTTAACAAGTTTAGTAGCATAAGTTGTATTTAAATACATAAATAGAAGCTTTAGTATAAGTTCTGCCAGGAAGACTCAATTGTTACGTCACTCATTACCTTCTCATCTATCCAATCGCGTTCTAACACTTGCAGTATAAAAGATGGGTACTTACACATGTCTGAGTTCACAGATGCTGACGCTTTCGTTCTCCTCCACCCTCCCCACCACCATGATGATCTCTTCCTTCCTACACACCACCACCAGGATGGTCCCTTCCCATACCTCACTGGGGGTCGGCTGCGCCCCTGCCTTCATCGCCAGGCAGGAAATGCAGAGTCCGGACCCCCGGATTGCGAGCTACGGATGGGGCCTACGCCTAAGAACTTTTATCTTTATATTGTTTGCCGAGCTGTAAATAAATGGATAATTGTTCAGTATTATTCTCCCGAGTCTTTCTGGTAGAAATAGTTTTATGTTGAGCAGTCCAACATATACAGCATAAATAATGGTGACCGGCACTGCTAGCTCATTTAGCATTTGAAGCTAGAAATGTCCCACCCCTTACTGAAACGGAAAATATGACTGGTTTGCAAATATCCAATCATGTCTGAAACGAACATTCTGATTGGTTGGTCAGCTGAGTCGGACTGTCTATCTTGCCCATGCCTTCAGTTGCGGTCCCGCCTCCCACTGCTCCCTGATCTCTGTACACTTATCAAAAACACAAACACACAATTCACTCAACGGTTCTGTGGCATCACCTCAATAGACTGAAAAGTTACGGGTCAATATCCTTCTCATTGCTCTGGTGGCCATACGTATCATCATTCATTTAAAGTGAGCAAATGCAAAATCCCTAGAAAGATTGGTGGGCGTACGGCGTATACCTGTGTATGCCCTAGACTACACTACTTCCATGCGTCAGACAAATGCTTTTGGAGAGTCTCACTTTGGTAGCCTTGTGTCTGACTAGTTTTCAGTGTCTCTAGTGATAAGTGCTGTGTTTTTAAGACGATGAGTCAAGTTAAATGTAGTTTGAAACTTTTGAAAAAAGTCTTATGTTGTGGTCAGTTCAGTGTTCTGTGGAATGCTGTGTTACCTGCTCCCATGGTTTGACAAGGCACATTGACTGTATTAGTTGTGCTGACTGCCCCCTACTGCAAAAGATTTGTAAAAACATCAAGATGGAACATTAAGCTTCAATTGCACCGACAGTAGGAATTTTTTTTTATTATGGAATTAACATACATGATGGTGGCCTTATTAATTGCTTTATTTTTCATAAAACTAATTGCTAATTTAACATGTTAAATTGACCAGATTTAACCAACAAAAGTTAACCTACAAAAAACACAAATTCTTTAAACAGTCCTGTGAGACCCTATAACAGTCCAGTTTGAATCAAAATATGGATGCTTATTTCCATTTGTCTCAAAAGAAGAAGAAAACAAAAATCTCAAGAACAAACTATCTCAAGGGTTCAGCTTTCATTTTGGACTGACAAATGTCTCTTTGAGTTGATATTTATTTGTCTCTCTGTAAATGATGATCTCAACTTGAGTTTCAGCCTGAGGCAGATGAATTCTTTACATTATTGATAACTGCAGTGTCTGACCTTTTAGATGCGCACAGACACATCCACAGATCTTTAATTATTTACTAGCTAAATATATTAAATGTGGGTTGAAATAATAAATAAATAAAAACATAAGTCTGGTGCAGTGGCAATTCAAACTGCCCCCTCAGATTTTTCTTGTGTTGTTTGAATTTTGAACTTTCAAAAAAGAGCCGCACACGTCATTATATGGACGCCAGAAGCAGACTTCACCATCAGTTTTGCAACACGGCCAGCAAGTGCATTACTTTCAATGAGAAACCTTCTGATGCAAAGGGCAGTTGAGTTTTATCATTGTGAAATATTTTTTTTTTTTGTCATTGTGTCACTCAGCAACATTTATTCACAGTGGTTTATGTTTAAACCCTTAAACGCATACCTCAGGTCTTTAGAGACCCAGGACATCATTCCACCTGCTGTACCATAACTCTGTACCAGAGTTGTGCCCACAGCTCTTTAATATTCCTCAATCTCATAGTGGGAGACACAGAAAATGCCAAAATCGCAACACATTTTTTTTTTATAATGTTTTTTTATAAGTACCAAAAGTGTATAGGGTCTCTATAGACCCCGAGGACTGTAAGTGTCATTTTTTATTTTTTTTTGGCACTTCCATAAATTATATATTTTTTATGATTATTTCATATCTATTTAAGTTTACAATCACAGGATATCTACTTCTTTGTGTATTACAGGTGAAATGAATACTATATTAATACAAATATATACTATATCACATGACCTTTCTGTACAACAATGAGCTATCAACAATGGTGAATTATCAGTATTTTATATGCTTATACACATACATACGTAATCTACGTTGTCTACATATCATTTCTTCAAGGTGGCACTGATGTTTCAGTAACTGACTTGATTTACACTTGACATTGCTATGTGATGAAGAAACCACACTGAATAAACTATAGCAAGTACAGTACATAAAAAGTATGATATGGCTATTGTCATTTTGGGTGTACTACTGAAATAATGTAAGTTGTGAATCTATTTAGACTCAACAAGTGCCTGAGAAAATACACATAAACTACACATAAATTACACATAAATTACACATGTGTAGATTATGTGCTTTGTGTAGCTCAGTATGTATAAAACATCAAAATATATTTAATTTTATTGTTTTCTAATTGTCTTGAACATGTTTGTAAAATTGTACAATTACTCAGTAACTATTTAATTTCATAACACAAAATAATGCATTTAAGGGTTAAACAGCAAAATTAGTTTGCAGTGGTTAATGTTGGTCAGCTTCTTATGCAGCGTTTCATTCCTTTCAGGGAACCAAGGTTACAGTCATAACCAGAATGATATGGTTGTATAATGTAACTACAATAATATATGTATAAGTGTAGGTGAAGCATATTGATGACACTCTTATTGGATTACTCTTTAGTCACTTGTCAGTCTTTCATTTTGTCTGCATTCATATTTTATTTCTTTGTATACAATAACAAAACAAATGTGTTCCCCTCAGGTCCAATAGGTCGAACATTTGATTAGTCAACACTTGTCACATGTCAATTTTTTTTTGTCTGAATTCATGTTTTTTGTTTTAATTTAATTAATTTTATTTTTCTTTGTGCATGATTGCAAAATAAATGTGTCCTCCTTCAGGTCCTGTATATTTATTATCACAGTAACATCCCCCCAAACATTTCACCCACCCCACCTCTCACCATTATCTTGATATCAGCATGTGATCTCGACACGGCCATGTGTACAGCACAAAACAGCTGATAATGCTGCTGATAGGGGTGGAATTTGGTCTCTTTAGACATCAGCGGGTGGTCGCCGGAGATTAGCTTGTATAGATCTGACACTCTTTTCACTTAAAAGAGATTAAAAGATCAAATAATTTCTGAATGGTATTGGTGTTAATCCATTCGATTGGCTTGTAAGGGACGTAAGGTATATAGAGATGTTAGTAGCCACAAGAGGAAATGTAATCATTTTTAGATTATTGATCAAGAAAACTAGTGGTTGCAACAGACGGTGCTATATACAGTAACAATATACTGTACATGAAAGGGATAGTTCACTCAAAAATGAAAATTCTGTCATTATTTACTCACTCCTGTGTTGTTATAACCCCATATGACTTTCTTTCTTTTTCTTAACACAAAGGTAGAAATTGTGAAAACATTTTGTTCTCAGTGATGTCATTCAATGGCGGTTTATGGTGACCACCACTTCATGCTTCAAAAGGACACAAAAGTGTCAGAAGTCTAAAACATCATGACATCACAACTGATAATAACTTCTGGAATCAAATTTGTAAAAAACATATTCAGTAAATTAAAAAAGACAATTATCTTCATGCACTATGGCCATGCCCAACTTTAGCATCATACCGGAAAGAAGTTATCACCAAAATAACAACTTGCTTCAAAAATAATATTCCTATGACTCCATCCATATACATCTTAGGAAACCTTTCATCAATAACCCATACAGTTGAACACACAACTCCACTTCTTTTGTCTCTAGCTATCACCAAGAAAGCTATTGTCATAAATTGGAAAAAAATTAAAAAACAAAATCTCTGTCACACAATGGCTACTATTACTAAAACACCATACACGGTAACTAATGAGAAACAAACTGCTTCATGTACAAGCCAACTACCTAAATGTACACTACTATTCACTGCACTCCTCTTATCACAGTGAAATCTGTCAACTGAAATAATTCCCCATCACACTGTATTATACTATAAAATAAACAGATATTACTTCGGTGAACTGATGCCCTGCAATACAGGATTTTGAAAATTCCATTCTATTTTAATCATTTATAAGTGTGTTAGAATATATTAATATGTGTCATTATATATATTTCATTATATTATTACTGCAACATTCTCTTATGCTATACGAAGGTACCATTGATTCACTTTCATCTCATGAGTTTTCATACCCCTTGTATATATTCTTATCATTGTGTGGTTATGTGTGTGTATGTTAAGTACTGCCCCTCGAAAGTGACAATATATTGCATCATCCCACAGAGCACAAAGGTTGCAGACTCCCCTGGTTGTCGTACTCTGGTGTTTGCTTGCCCTTGGCCCTTAGCATGATTTGTCACCTCCTTGGGGGTCGATGAGTTCTGCACTTTTTTCTTTTTTTCTATGGGTCCCTCAATTGCCCTGAGTATCGGAACTGGGTCTTGATATTATTTACTGTTGGGAAGAACTTCAATTGTATCCCAATATTTCTGAGTATCAAAGCTGGATCTCTACATAGTGATGGCACTGGTGGGTGGGCACAGAGGTGTGCTGAAAAAACTGGAAAAACACAGACACAGCTATTAGGCAGCCTTTGGGTGCGGTACACCATACTGGGAGCCAGGGCGTGAGGAATTCTGGGTGAGGTTGATTTTGTGGCTCAGCTGCTAATTTGATTCCTGGGGGTGCTGGTATTATTCTGTTCATGAGATATTGTCTTTGGGGCAATACTGCCTATATTTTAACTGCCCTGTCATATATGCATTCATTCAACAACACTTTTAGCATATCACTTTTTTTAACCTTTATTTTTCCCCCTTTATTATAATAGCTAGTCATACACCAGAATTAGTTGTACCAGTTATCTTAAACGCTTCAACATATTTAAAAGGAAATCCAGCTGTCTGCTGCTGTATGTCGTCTATCATCAGCATTGTATGTTGTGCATTCCATATCGCTCCTTTTTGTACGTTTGGTTGTTATTGTTGTTTTTTTGTGTCCTCAGTAATGTATATTATTTATGTATGTATATGATACTGTATTGTCTATGTAAGTGCTTATGTATGTTTTTCTTCTGTTGCTTTCAGTTATACCCTTTTTGAAGCATCACATAATATACCCAATGCCTTTTGGAAGTTTTGCTGAATTAAATAAATAAATTCCATGAGACTGATAGTTATGAAAGCATCGATAAGGTTTGGTGCGAAACAAACCAAAACCAAATGTATTATTTAGTGAAAGTGTTCACTGACCGTTATTCTCCTGTGTGCATTTATGAGTCTGTATGCAAGCTTTAGCGCTCTTTGCACGAGAGCAACAGTAGTTCCCCTTCTGTCACTCACTCGACATTGTGTTGATGTAGTGACACTAGGAGTCACTCCTGAGAAAAAGAAGCTGCCTAATGTGTCTGGGCAGCGATTACACTGAAGCAGCATTTGTGGATGGTTCATGTTCTCATTGCAAGAATATAACTATGGCAACGTTGTGGTCTCGGCTTTCCTTCTTCCAAATCAGTAACCCCTCCCATTCCCCGCAAACCTCCCGTAACCCAGCATGCTCGTTTGCTCCTTTCTGGTTCCAAAATGAAACCAGCCTGCCTCATGTCCAGCTTGACGTCTCTTTTGGGGCTTGTGAGCAGGATGAGTCTTCGATCGCTGTATCGGAGAGTGCACTGGCAAAGTCGGATGCTGAGGACTCGACTGGGCTGCCACCTTTCGGTCTGCACGCCAGTCTGAGGCTGACTCAGAGCTGACCACCTTGTCATGGGCCAACGCGAATATCGAGTTGGACTGGAACCCTCCACCCTCCCCTGAGCGCTCGCGGCTTGATGATTGGTTCTTGGGGTTCAGGGCGCCACTCACGGCCATATGAGGGCAACGAAGATCATGGCGTGAGCACTCGGCAGGCGATGTCCACATTGGTGGTCCAGGAGCTAAACCTGTGGCTGAATCTGGTCGAGATGAGGGACGCAGACAAAGCACACTTTCTCAATTCGCCCAAAGCGACACCGTTGAGGACATCACCCAGAAATTCTCGGCAGTGAAGAAGCAGATGGAGGCCAGGATGCTAGTCAGTTGCAGGTGGTATTAGAGGAGGGACATTCTCATTCTAGAAAGCATTTGATTGGACCTGTGTAGTGCAAGATGAGTCATCAATTTTTTTTTTTTTTACTTTTTGGAAAATTGAGAAGAATTCGACCATGAAAAACATTTTGAACAGACAATTAATAGTTGATTTGATGACATCAAAAGTCTCGGGTACTTATAACACAATGGTTCTCATTCACTTATAATTGCAAGTTGCGTACTTATCTTCTGTAAACATTTCTAGTACATTGAGAAATAATATAGTTTCCCAAATGAATAGAACTGGTCACAGTCATGTTAGCTGGTCAGGTCTTAAACGTTCTTGTTCAAATGTGCTGATTCAGTGGTGAAATAAATTGTTGTGTCCTGTCAGTGTACTTTAGCTAAAGCCTCGGATAAAGAAAAGCATAGAAATCCCCTCAGCTGAAGTTAAATCCTGACATTAGAACCTTTCTCAGATTTCCAGAAGAACATCTGTGGTCTATGGGGAGAGTAAAAGGGTTTCTTTATGAAGGGATTACAAAACTTGAGAAACTCTCAGTGGTTGTTGCCCATGCAAGAGTTGTCATCATGATGCTAGGGTATTCTGTGTGGGAAATTGCTAAGGCATTGCTATGTGGGTTTTAAGTTCATGTGGGTGGTTGCTATAGTGTTCTCGGTGGTAACTTACAAGTCAAAAGAGCTCATCCCTAAGTATCTATGATACTCTGGTCTATATAGCTCATATTCCTCCAATGTAAGTCTATGAAATTGTTTTCGCCCATTTTATCATCAGTGTCCATTTTATCAAGTCAGATCTCTTAGAATACTAACAGCACACCTCTCCTAAAAATGCCATGATGAGTCACATGGAGATTGGCGAGATAACAATAGGAGTGCAGCGCAAACATAAACAATGGTAACAGACTGAAACAGGCCATTCATTGAGTAAATCTGCCCTGTGTATGTTTGTGTATGTGGCTTGCTGTAAAAAAATGTTTGCCCATATGCATGCACTAAGAAAATTATTAAATAAACAGACTGTTCCACCTGACTGTTCTGATTTCTGATTTTATTGTCATTTATCATATTTTAGTGGATGAATAGTGTTTTTTTGTGTCTAGTGTAGACTGATTGCTTGTCACTGGAATGTCACATCTGGTTAGGATATGGTGTAAGAATGAGCAATAGAAATAGTGATGCTAGCCCTTATTAAAATGCTGCTAATAATTGTGCTAATTGGTTTAAACAAAACTGTAACATGTAATGTAGCAACTATGTTTAAAATTCTTTCAAATTAAGTAAACATTTTTGTCTGTCAGTTTTCTGCCTCAAATAACTGAATGGAAGAGTTCTCGAAATAGAAAAAGTAGGCGTTTTGCAATAACTAGTAAACAAATGCAATTTGCATCCACTCCAATCCTTGTAAGGTTGCAAAATGTACCATTTTAGCTAGGATGTCCCGTATTTTGGCCAAAATGATGTTCCATATGGGATACCTATTGTGTATAAAGTGCCAAAGTGTTAAAGCTTCCCTTATTCCTGTGTTGAAAAGAAACTATAAATCCCTGGCCTGCCCCCCTTGTGATCTCCTCATGGTTGAGACAGATGGTTAAGTACATAGTATGATCTTTTAAGCATGTTCCACTCACTGGATGGTAAGACATGCACACACTCAAGGGTCATAAACAGACATGTTTGATTGAAGGACAGATTGACCCAAACCAAAGTGCTGTCTCAGTCAGAACTTCAATTTGTCAACATTTGCCCTGATTAAAATGGTCATAATAATGCAGTGGGCACCTGACAGATTACAACCTGATGTGGCGATTTCAAAGGCTGATGCACCCATTTAGTCCCAAAGATATTATCATTAACTATGTAACACTTTACATTGAGGTTTCATTAGTAAACATTAGTTTAAAACATTAGTTAACATGAACAAACAATGAACAATACTTTTACAGAACTTGGATAATGTTAATTGCAATATATAGTATAGTAAGACATTTCTAAAATCAAAAGTTGTATATGTTAACATTAGTAAATGGACTATGAACTAACATGAACTAACAATGAACAATTGTATTTTTATTGACAAATATTAACAAACTGTTGTTGTTGGGATGTGGTTAAGCACCGGTTTTAGAATGGAGAGCGAAATCAGGAGATAAGAAAGGTATGAATCATCACCTGGCAATGATTGAATGTGACTTATTACATTATACATTGCATTACCTAATAATACAGTATAAGGCCAGTATATGTATATATATATATATATATATATATACATACATACACATAATAATCATACTAACTATATTGCACTACTCTCTCCACACCCCACCCGGATTTACGGATAAACAAATCAAAGCCAACCCGTCTTCCCTATGACACCTACCCATCTCAGTGCACCACTCTGGATATGGGGTGCACCCGCTGACCCCCAACCCCTCAAAATAACCTGCCTGGCAATTATCACACAGGTCAGAACCAATTCTCTATATGACTGTCCCACACATCAATGACCGCCCCATTGCCCAGAACACAAAGTCTAGGGCAAAATGAAACCAGAGTGCCTACAACGTCAGACACAAAATTCTGAATCCTCAACCAGAATTTCTGGATCTAAACACACCATCAAAAACATGGGCCAAGTCACCATCCTCCAATTGGCATTGCCAGCCATTGGCATTCCCACCTGCTGGCAATGCCAATTGGATGATGGTGACTTGGCCCATGTTTTTGATGGTGTGTTGAGATCCAGAAATTCTGGTTGAGGATTCAGAATTTTGTGTCTTTAAGACCAAGCCTATACAATCTAGAAGGGGTCCAATAAAATCTATGCAAAATTTTTAATTGCATAAGACGCACCACTCTAGATGCAGTTTTTAAGAATCCTAGCCCACACCCTTTCCTCCAATACCAAGTTGAAGTCTTTCCACCATACTCTGTTGAGAGAAGTTAACGCTCCATCACCCAGACTCTGAATTAACAGGGAGTAATACACTGATGCCTCATGACCTTTTCTAAAATTAGTAATCACCTCTCCCAGAGTATCTGCTGCTTAAGGGGGGTGTGTGCTACTCATAAAAACAGTACAAAGCAGGTGGTGCAGTTGTAGATTCCTATAAAACTGAGATCTGTGGATCCCAAAATGTTGAACCAGATTTTCAAATGATCTCAACACTCCACTCTCATATAGGTCACGGAGTATAGTAACCCTCTCTCAATCCACTCTGACCATCAGAAAGGGGACTTACCGATACACAATCTTGGGTTCTGCCATATGCTCGAGGCAACATTTAAATGAATGTCCAATTTAAACATTCTGGACACTTTTGTCCATGATGAGTGTACATGCGAAATAACAGGGTGTGACTTAACTTCTCTGATTAGTTTGATGGTGAGGCTTTGCAATGGCGAAATAGGGGCAAGAATGTCCTGTTCAATACTAAAACAGGGAGGGGCTCTCTCAGGTGGAAGCGACAAATGAGCCAAATGTCTGAGACTGAATGCATAGTAATAAAACAAAATCTTGGGTAGGCCTAGAACACCTTTGTCAATCGGCCTATGTAACTTATTGAAATTTATTCTGGGACTCTTACCATTCCAAATGAAGTACTTTGCGATGCTATCAAATTGCTTGAAATAAGAGAAGGGGACATGCATGGGAGAGATTGTAGCAGGTAGTTACATTATTGAATACAATTAATTTTAATAACATTAACCTTCCCAATCATCGATAATTGTAATGAAGCCCACCTGCCCACATCGCTTGAAAAACTTTTTATGAAAGGGTCAAAATTAACACTAACTAAATCAGACAAATTTGCTGGGAATAAAATACCCAAACACTTAATGCCCTTTTTCGGCCACTGGAAGGCGCCCGGCTGGAAAGCTGTTACTGGACACTTTTTTGACGTTGTACCCTGTGAACTTGGAAAAATAATTACTAATTCTGTGGAGGCAAGGCATAGATCTAGTAGGGTCAGAGACAAATAATAAAATATAATCTGTGTAAAGCAGAAGTTTATGCGCCACACCTCCCGCCATCACCCCTGCCGGGTGCCCCTATTCAGAGTAAAATAATCTGAAATTAATCCATTTGTTTGTACCGCTGCTACAGGGTGAATATAAAGCAACTTAAACCAACCAATAAATATACTCCTGAACCCATACATTACCAAAATCTTAAAAGGATCATTTTAAAAGGATGATCATATGTCTTTTGTGCGTCAAGTGAGATGGCAGCGTCCAGACACTGATCATTTGCTACGGTGCTACCGTCTCTGTCTCTCTTACCCACACAGCGCTAGTCACGATTTCCATTTGAATTAGACACATAATTATTATATATATTCGTATGATATGGGAACCTCAAAGACTCTGTGTTTCTCTTATTATAATTAAATTAAATATTGTTTTTTTGTGGAAAATAAGTAACTTTTCTGGAGGTTGTTTTTATAGATTCTACCTGTGTTTAGAATAATTTTGTTTTAAATTCCATAATTCTTTTAATGTTTTTTTATTTTTGGTAACCATTATTACATCTTTGGTAATGAGAAACATGGTTTTACCTGTGAATACCATGATATTACTAATGCCACAGTTAAACTCTGGATACTATGCAATAACTATGGCACGAGTGTTAATCTCGTCAAAGAAATCATTGACAAATAAGTTTGTTGACGAAGGGTCTATTTAAACCACTGGAGATTTATGGATTACATTTATGCTGCCTTTATGTGCTATTTGGACTTTCAAAGTTCTGGCCACCATTCACTTGAGGACCAACAGGGCTGAAATATTCTTCTAAAAATCTTTATGTTCTGCAGATGAAATAAAGTCATACACATCTGGAATGGCATGAGGGTAAGTCAAAGATGAGAGAATTTTAGGACCTTTAAGGAGTCCTTCTGTTTTTAGGAGGTTTTTCTCCTCTGCAAATATTTTCAGTTCTAATGAGCTTAAATAGAAGGAAACAGATAATTCAATAATTAAGAGCCTGATGATAGATCATAATCAGCAAAGATGTCCTACTGTCAGAATGTTTTTTAAAGCCCTGTATTAAGTGTTAAGTAAACATTTTATAAATACCATTGTTGATAATATCAGAAAATGTACATCTTTATCCATGCTTAATCAATACTGTTATATATATATATATGCATATATTCTATTTGACAAATAAATATGCAGTAACAATATTGTTAAAAAGCATTGTGATTCAGTAATAGTGTCTTTAATTTTGCAATTCCATTGGACACAAGTGGCACAGAAATGACACATTTCAGCTTTAACTAAACTAACTTAAATTAACTAAAACTAAATTCAATATCTTAATAACCCTGTTTGAAATTTTGTAGCAAGGGCCCATTACAAAACAGGCTTGGCTTGGCCACAACTCTCATAGGCTGCTTCCTGTTTTCTCTCTGTGTGTTTATATTTGGGTGAGAGTGGGACAGCTTCACCTCCAGACTCACATTCTACATCAATGCCTAGACGGATGATGACACGAGCGGAAGGTCTGCTGAAAACAGGGCCTCTGTTTCTCATATGTTGCCACTCACTGGTGTGTTATCCTTGGCTTAGATTCTCCCTCCTGCCCCAAATGACCCATAATTAGACAGGAGCGGATATTCTCTCAGTAGGAAGAGGTTAGCATGGTGTTTGCGCTGTGGTTTTTGTGGAATGAGAGGGTTGAGTTGAGTCGTTGTAGGAAGTGACCGGAATTGACAATATCCATATTTGCTGAAAAGTAAGGGGTGTGGTTGAGAACTGATCACTCAAGGTTCACAGATCTGCTGTAAAGGATGTTGTAAAACTTAAATGGCATCATTTTAACTTGTGGGTTTCTTTATCCAAGCCCATTTTACAAAATTTAATAAATGTTGAACAAAATAATTTCATCTTGACACCATGCCCAGTGTCCAAATTTAACTCTCGCCAAGCACCAAATCTAGTCAAGTTTTACATCATGGTAAAGTTATCATCAATAGTTTATCTAGAATTACTAAAGTTATTTTTTTCTACAGAACTGTATGTGGCAACATTTACAGATTGTGGAATGTTCCTCACATTAAGAAATGCTCAGTGCTATTTTAAACATCATATTGAAAGAAAGAAAAAAGAAAGCTTTATTTTTTAACTTGAAATGCTCTCAAGATTTATTGGCAACTAAAGACAGTGACAAATGCACTGATTGCACATTTGTTTAAGCAATTGTGCTCAAAGACTATAGACACCGATGATTCATTCCTTTTCTTTTTATTACAAATCAGTGTCTTTTGTTATTATTTGAAATTACTATTATAGGTACTCTTCCTCTGCACACATCAAGATGTAATTGGAGATTTATGTGAAAAATTCGTACTTGTGCTTTTATATTTAATTTGGGTTTAAGGTTTAAAAACCGCTCCAAACAATGTGAGATGGACTTCATCTCATATTGATACTGCATATCTTATTAACCTGATGTCATCTCTTACCTCTCCTATAAATCAATAAATATTAAGTCTATGCTATGTTTGTGCATGGGAATGCCATGGATTCCTTCTGTATTTAATGAATGTAAGCGAACCAACCAACCAACCAACTAACCTAGTTTTGATGTATTCTGATCAGCTTGTTTTGACTGTATTGACTGAAGTTCACTCACAAAAGAAAATGTTCTGGTTTCCATTTCACTGAACCAGTAGATCAAACCCCCTTATCGGTCATCCTGGCAGTCATGGGTCATTATGTCTCGGTCACCACAGCCTGGACATGGATCAGTTTGTAAACAGTAAGCAGAATTGGTTGGCTCCTGTGGCTATTACATCACTTTTCAGTTAGATAAGATCATCTGGATTTACTATACAATGCTGTAATAGAGCTGATGTTGGATTAGCCATAATGAAGATGAAGATATTTATCTATATTTGTTGCTCTTTGCAGTCTTATTTTCGTATTTCATTAATGGGAAATGTAGTCTTTTCATATATACTGTATCCTAATCAGATGGAATGCAATAAGATGCAGTGAATGACCAGGAATTTGTCCATTCACACTGAATGTGAAAATGTTGCGAGACAGCCACAGCCAATTAGAAAATATTTCATTTTTAATATATATCAATGAAAAAAAGGAGTAGTAATGGTACAGAAACAGAAACCAAGCAACCAACTAGCTTTCATTTTTTACCTTTAAATAAAAGTGATGAAAAGGGCTAAAAATACATTAACAAAGATTTAAAACTATTAAACCATTACACATCATATATGAATTCAGATAGCAGGACTTTCTCAATTCACAGGCACTTCTGTTCCTATGAGCATAAGAGGACTGTACATACCAAAGCCCAACAGTTTTATAGGATACAAAAAAGTATTTATTTATTTATTTGTTTGTTTGTTTATTTAATAAATTATTTGTCGAATTTTTCTATTTAATTTAGTTTAATTTTAATGTTTTTATTCATTATTTAATAAAATACTAGTTTAAATTTCTAAATTAATTTAGTTTAAATTATTAATTATTATAATTATGTTATTGTATTTATTTAATACATCCTTAATACAATTTTTATTTAATTTAATTCTAAGTTTAATTAATGCATACATTTATTTAATAAATGATTAATTACATTTTTATTGAAATTAGATAAATTTTAAAGTATTTGTTTATTTAATAAATTATTTAGTTTAATTTGTATGTATTTATTTAATTAATACATGTAATACATGTTTTATTTAATTTAGTGTAATATTTTATTTATTGTATTCATATATTTGTATTCATATTATTTTATCAACATGATCACATGGGAAGTCGGGAAGTGTTTCTGAAAGTTAAAGTATCCACATTATGGTTATTAGGATTGGCCACATTATGCCGACTGACAACAGCCATCTCCTTTCAGACATTTTTGCATCGGCTTGAGCGTGTTCAACTTCCCGTGTGTGATGTTTATGACTGGAAGTGTGTTGCGTCAGCAGTGTGGAAGACCAAAATTTACACAACGCATTGACACCAGGAAGTAACTGCGTTCGCATAATCAGTGATGAGCGTATTTCAGAGGTTCTCCCTAACATTAAATGTTTACTCCATGGATGTTTAGGTTTAGGTTTGGGGGTTGGGTTGGTACATTTTATAAAATATGCATTCCTCTTATCTGTATTACTGCCTGTTCAGCTGAAAACAACTCGCTTTTAGCACCCCTCTGTGGACATTTCAACCAGAAAATGGAGCTCACACATGGCCATAAACCAACAACACTTATCGCTTTTGCCACTGGGAACAGTGCTTCGAATTTCGGTAAGCACAGTTCAATTTTAGCTAAAGAAAAGACAACCTACTGTTTCCGATTTCACTGTGAGACCAGTCTGTATGTTAGAGAATTTCATTTTTGTGCTTCATTATGGTAAAATAAATGTACAGGAGAGAGTCTAATTGGTGCCCTTGAGCCAGAGAGGACATGGACATTCTTAAAATGCTGGATTCTGACCAATTTGCGGACCTGTGGATGAAAGTACACTTGCAGTTAAGTGTAACTCATTAACCACAAGGTCATGCTAGTTCAAAGAATCCTGATACAAGCAAGGTCTGAATACATTACCCCTTTATACTATAGTTACTGAGTACTGAGTTTCCCTTAGAACTGTTTGTGATAGCCCTCACTTTTTTTTTCTTTTTTTTATCACATATACACAACAAATGTAAACTTGACATGGTTAAAATAGATTGTGGTTAATTCTAACCTGAGGCTAACATTTTGAATTTACATGATATGCTTATAAGAGCACTTAATTCAGCATGAAAATAAGTAACAGCATGTTTGAAGTGATTGTTTGACTGTCTATAGCTGGGTTTCCATCCAACTATTTTATGCATATTTTGAAATTGCACTTGTGAAATCCTGAATGGAAATACCCGATATGCTAATAAACTTTCCAAATTCGCTTAAAAGGTAATGCACTAGGGGGAGGTGGATTATTGCATTAGTTAAAATGCGCATTAAGGTGATGGAAACGGTTTATTCACAAAACGATGTTGTTTTTTGACCATTCGTGCATGTGTAATGAGTGTGTGATAGCTTGATGTGACTACCCCACCAAAAGGTACGACCTTGGCTCACAATTCTTTGAACATAGCTCTTGTCATTCGGAAGTGTTTAACCCACAGCTGGTCGATATAGTGGATTCTCACTATCCGCCAGAACAATTTTGAGTGCAGGCGCTCCCAGGTATGTGGAGATTGGCTGTGTGTGGGAATCGCAGCTCTTTCAGCCCACATTATATCAGATATTACACTTATTTCTTGGATGCATTAAATAAAATGAGATACTTGCTTCAATCTTGCACATAAAACTGTCCCCAAAGCAGGGAGAGGGCATTCAGCTGATCCATCATGACGAGGCATCTCCATCATGATAATGTGCATTACATAGTGGATGGAAACGTGCAACAATTTGTATTTCATTAAAAAGACATATATAGAAACGCGCTTATCAAATGCTAAACATTTTAGATGGAAACCCAGCATCTGTAGCTGTGGATTGGTACTAAAAAAGTGCAACAATGACAGCCCGTATTTTCAGTGGCCTTGGTTCCAAAAAGAATTTCCCCATTCATTTTCTCCATTGGGATTTCAAAAAAGTCTTCAATAAAGAGTTCTAAGCCTTGAACCAAAATCAGCCAACTCCAAGATGAATCAGAGCATTACACGTCTTTTATGAGGGAATGAATTTCAGTTTCATGAAACTGTACATAAAGTTGAAATCACTATAACTTGTGGCTTCTACGGTAGCATCCCTGGAGCATATGGTAGGTCTGTGTTGAAAGGTGTGAAAAGTGAGAGAATGACTGGGAGAAATAAATAAGCTTTACTTCCAGAACCTAACTGTATCACACTATAGTGTTTCCTATGTGCATCATCAAACTAAATCAATCAAAAGTTAATTCTCTTTTTACATGGAACACGTGTTGTTTATTGTCCCCTCTAGTTGTCATGTCCAGCAGAATGTCAAAGAGAAATAAACATGTCAATATGTAATGGTTCATTCAGGTTTATGTTTGTCTCCTCATAATTGTGAAGCTCTTTCTTGTGCTCAAATGCACCACCAGCTGTTGTTCCCGTTCAATCAAAAACAATCTGTTGAGGGATTGAATAAACATGTGAGTGACAGCTTCAACAAGACAAAAGTGAAGAACCAAATCAAACGCAAAAAAGTGAAGCTTTGACATATTCATGAAAGCAGCAACATGGAATTGAGAAGGTTGATATTGAAATATGGTAATGTCAAGGCAAGCTATTTTGTCTTTCAGCATTTATGAAAAATGAGGTTTGTTTGATTCAGCACCACTTCAGTACACAAAGACATGCCTCTCACTCTTGAACATTCATTTCATAACTCACGTCAAAATGTGCTTGAAAGATTTCGAGATCCTCCACACACTTAAGAGGCCAATTTCGAACCAGCTTACAAACATGATGGTTAGCCCAAAATTTCTATAGACCTATTTTTTGCCATCTTTGATTTTTGACATGAATGAAAACAAGGCTGTCAGGGATAGATGTACAGTCTCTTCAATGACACTGTATAAAGCTATCAAAAAGCTACTAGATCACATTTAATTTTCAACAACTCATGTTGTCTGGAGTTTTTTTGTCTATTGAAATGTCTTGTCTGTATATTTTCTTTTCAGTGTTTCGTCAACAGAATTATCCAAAAACACCTTAAACAACCGAACAACCAACTGAAGAGACTGTACGTCTATCCCTCACAGCCTTTTTGTCATTGGTGTCAAAATCAAAGTACTGTTGGAAAAAAGGTCTAATGCTCATTATTCAATAATCAAACCCCTTTCTAATGTATAAATAAATAATACATATTTGTAGAATTGTTAGTTAACTCAAACTACCATTCACTTTCATTGTATGGATGCTATGAAAGCAAAAGGTGACAGAGGTTTACACTCCCTAACAGTCTGCATAAGATTTCCTTTTGTGCTCCATTGAAGATAAAAAAAAACATATTTGCACTAAACTGTTCTTTTAAACTGAAAAAAGTTCAAGTATCATTTTAGAAGGGCGTCTTTGGGCTGCTTATTAAGGGCTAATTGGTTCAGATTAGCACGCAGTGAATATGGTTAATGGCCTTAATTTTGTTAAGAGCAAAGCCATTAATCCTTTGCCACTTTCCCCAGCCTTTTAAAAATGCTCAAAGTTCTTTCTTTGTGCTTCTGCAAACACGCTACATAATAATAATAATAATAATTATAATAATCTATTTGTACTTGATCTAACTCATAAAAAATACTTTTGTTGATGTAATCTAATTGTTCAGGTTGATTTAGTCAGATTAAATAATATATTTTTTTAACATCCAGTTAGACGTTACCATATGTTTGGTAAATGCAAATGTTTTAGGCTACCTGGCAAAACATTTTAACAGTGCACAATGTAAAAATGTAGGTTATTACTTAATATTCAAAATGATTCTTACTATAAGTATTCATTACAAGTAGCATAATAAAATAATTATATATGCAATACGGAAGCCCTGAACTTCACTTTTCTTCTAAAAATATTATCTTTTTTCCTCAATAATTTTTTTCTCCTCGAGGCAACATATGAGAAATAAATTACATTGCAATATTTAACAAATGCAAAGTTATCAATGCTTCCTCTTATTTCACAGTCCAAGGGTCTACCACACAGCCGGACAATGTTTGAACATGAAGCATACACTGTTTCCACAAGCATCTTCCTTTAAATTGACACGGTGGGCAACGCTAACAAAACAGAAAAAAAATAAATAAATAAACTCACCCAAAAAAATTTTTCAACTATTGATTGATTGATTTTTATTTAGTTATTTTTTTGTGCAGTTCAGGGCTTTTTTTTGTCCAACGAGTTATCAAATTTTTCTTCACGATTAAAAAAAAAAACATTCTTTCAAAGAGGAAGGACACAAACTGCTGTGGTGGGGACTGAAGACCAGCATGAGGAAATAACATGAAATTGTTCTGAATAGGTGTTTCTTTTGCAGGGAGATAATTAGAGAGAGGTGCATGCTAGGATCCAGAGGGTGAGAGTCCACACTGGTATGAACTGTGAGAATCTTGCTGGAACTGGTCTTCCAGGAGACAAAAGAATCAGCGTATAATCACAGCATGATCTCGTTCTCAGTGGATTCTATAAAACAGACAATGGGAAGCACAAAACAGGATTAGTGAAATGGAGAATTTTCTCACCACTTCTTTCTTTGCTGTCCTTGAAAAAAAAAATTGAGAGACTGCAGTCTTGGTGTAACAGTCAATGCCAGTTCTTGTGCGATAGGCCTACTGAGTAGCCTACATACTATCTGTTTTATTGTGTGTATTTAGTCTGTTGCCATCCTGATATAATGACAATTACATGACTCTGGCAACATTTATACAAAATTATATTTAGTAGCAGGGCTGCCAACTTTTCAAAAAACCTTGGAGTGAGATTTGGTGGGGCCAACCAAAATTTTGCCGCGTACAAAGCAATTTGTTTGGCTCATTCAGCATCATTACCGTACAGCAAAAAATAAAATAAATTATAATAAAAAAAACACACAAACACACACAACCATGACACATAGCATACCTTAGCCTCTTGGTCTGACATCCAACCAACTGAGGGAGCGGTCATTGAAAATCTGTCAATTTTAGTGGTGGATTCAATGGCCCGTTCTTTTTCCAGGTGGCCCTTGCTCTTAACATGTCGCAAAATATCTGAAACACCCTGGTGGCAACATGTGTTTTCCACACGACATACGGAACACCAGTAATGTGTGCTGAGGCTACCTTTAGTGATGAATGGCCATTTTGTGGTCCACTCATTCTTGAATGTGCATCTATATGTTGCAGCTCCACACAAGGCTCTAATCTTCGACCTCTGCTCGGGCTGCTGCTGTTGGTGGTTTTCTGCCTGTCGTTCTGTCTGTCTTTGTTCTAAATCAGAATCGGCAACAAGCAAATCTATCTGTCGCTGTTCTGTCTGTCGTTCGGTCTGTTCTGTCTGTCACTGTTCTGTCGTTCGGTCTGTTCTGTCTGTCGTTCGGTCTGTTCTGTCTGTCGCTGTTCTGTCGTTCGGTCTGTTCTGTCTGTCGTTCGGTCTGTTCTGTCTGTCGCTGTTCTGTCGTTCGGTCTGTTCTGTCGTTCGGGCTGTTCTGTCTGTCGCTGTTCTGTCTGTCTGTTGCTGTTCTGTCTGTCGCTGTTCTGTCTGTCTGTTGCTGTTCTGTCTGTCCTGTCTGTTGTGTGGCTCTTTTTTGCTGTGGCTGATCTTTCAGTAAAAAAAACAAAATGTCTTTACTCCTCTTTTCTCCTGGCCTTGCCTTATTGCGGGGCATACTTGAAACCTTCAGGAATTTAAATGATCATGTTTAATACATACACTAATGTATCATTTACAGCATGTATATAGCCCTTACTAAAATGTGACCCTGGCCTGGACCACAAAACCAGTCATGAGCCGCACGGGTATTTGTGGAAATAGCCAACAATACATCATATGGGTAAAAATTATAGATTTTTCTTTTATGCCAAAAATCATTAGGATATTAAGTAAAGATCATGTTCCACGAAGATATTTTGTAAATTTCCTACTGTAAATATATGAAACATTTATTTTTGTAAGTGAATGCAGCACAATTGCCAACATAAATGAACAAATGTAAAGGCAATTTTTGGTAAATCAAGTTATACATGTGATGAAGATATTTTGTAAATTTCCTACCGGAAATATATAAAACATTTATTTTTGTAAGTGAATGCAGCACAATCGCGAACATAAATGAACAACTTTAAAGGCGATTTTTGGTAAATCAAGTTCATACACGTGTAACGTTAGTCTGGTTTTGTGCAGGGTCACAATTATGTTCACAAAGCTCTCGAAAATGCCTTTAATATAACAACTGAACTCACATAATACGAATAAGCAAACGTTATAAAGTTTAAGAGCATAAATACTCAAGCATATACTTAATAAATATAAATACTCAAACCATACATACCTGCAGCCGGGGGGAAATGCGTGGGAAAATGCGCCTGGGATGGCTTGTGAAGTAGCGATCGCATATGTGAGAAAATGTCGCAAATTCCACAGACAGGGCGGGGCGCTCTTGAACCCCCTCACCGAAAGCATAACTAGTCGATCACGAGTGGCTCAACAGGTAGATCATAGATAAACTCATCTTTCAGGCATTTGACCGACCGGGTTGACACTTAAGCGTGAGGAATCGGGGGTGTGGCGTGTGAGCGTGTGAAACCAATCAAATGCGTGTGTCTCACGGCCAATGCGTGAGAGTTGGCAGCTCTGTAGTAGTTCCTTATACGTATTGCGGCAGTTCCGAGGTGACCACTGTGTGGCGCTAAAAGCAAGTACAATTTTCTCCTAAACAGATAATGGACTATTCAACAACTAAATCAACAAACCCCACCTCCCTACCTTAAACCTAAATCTAGCAGATAATGTCATAAAAAGCAAATATGAGATGAAAAACATAATGGCTGAAGCAATCACGTAATTTTTTGTTGCTTCTATGACACTTTCAGCTCACCCGTCATCTTGTGTGCTCTTCAGGACTCATACCAGTCCTTTGAATCACAAGTGCAACTCTGTCAGTTGAGCTATTGTACAAGGGTGCGTTTCCCAAAATCATCGTGTGTCAAATCATGTTCTTAATGCGGAAAGGAGGACACGGGGGTGAACAATCGAAGTAAGACACTTTTATTGACACATTTCAGTGTACAACAATACTTCTTCAATTTTTAGTATCACATACAAAAAGCACATTTAAACTCATCGACACACACACACACACACACAGTCAGCTTTGTGCGTCTCTCTCTCTCTCGAACTGCAGCTCTGGCTCCTCATCTTTCTCCCAGTAGATTGCAATCATTCTCCTCCAGCCATCCATCCTTATGTGGTGGGGGCTAGGAGCAGGACAGGCTCAGATGGGACAGTCAATGTGAACATGACTGGGTCAAATTGAGCAGTGGCCACTAGGGGACAGGACAGGGTTAGGTGGGGTGGTGGCCGCTGGTTATTGAACAGACTGGGTGGCGCCACAGGGAACTGGCCAGCCTGGCAGCGGCCACTGGGGGCTGGACAGGCTGAGCGTTGGCTGCTGGGGACTGGATAGATTGAGTGACGGCCGCTGGGGACTGGACAAGCTGAGAGGCCTCTGTGGCCAGGAGTGCTGGCAGCTGCAGGGGAGTGGCCTCCGTGATATAGATTAGTGGTTGCAGGTAACATCTTCCGACATTGCTTACTGCATTCATGCACAGAGAAGAAAGCTATAAATGACTGTACATTAGAAAATATATATATATATTTTTTAAATGAAGGCAGTGTAATTTGTGAATTAAATAATTTGTATTTGTTTTAGGATCATTAAACATGATTTAATCTAATATATATTTGAAAAAAATCTCACTTTATGGTTAAACCTTGCTGTACATATAAAGAGCACATGCACAAGACATGATCATTTGATGCATATAAAGTCCAGATTCAATTTATAATGCTTTAAAAATATCAAGGAAAAATAAAGGGGGCACATGGTATCTACTAATATAATAATTATTATATAAATAACCACTGTCCTTAATATGGCATTTGATTTTTACATATTAAAGCAACAAAACTGATAAAAACATTCACTGCTCATTTCTGGATAACTCTGATAATACACTGTAAAACTGAGCAAAAAATTACAAAGAGAAATTGCTCATTTCAATTTACAGACCCAAAATCTGATAGCATTAAATCAGAATCAGAGGGAGAGGGACTCACAGACTAAGTAGGAGGGACTGTCCTGCCAGGGTCATGACATATATTTATAATTATTTAAATATAACTATTTATAATTATTGAATCATTGTATATTGAATTATTATTATTTGAAGAGCTTTCTACTCTAATGTTTCTGCATGCAATTAATTGTGATTAATTTTATTAATTAATCGGCATACAATGTAACTTATTTGATAACAAATTTTAATCGATTGACAGCCAAAGAAATTTAAGAAATATTACTCTACCCCCTGCCCCTGCTGAACATCTTTAATGACTGCTCTATATAGTTGAACCAACACATTGGTTTGAACATTGGATATGCAACATAGTTAAAACAGTTTCAGGAAACAGTGGTGTCTAGCTAGTTAATTTTTCCAAAGATCCACAGTACTATTGTGGATTTAAGCAGTGAGTTATGTCATTGTATGGGAAACGCACCCCAGTATGGTTGTGTTTGAACAAGCTTGGAGATCAAGATGGTTTGTAAGTGTGTAATTGCCTGGAGTTGATGGCTATATCCCTAGCCCTACGGAGGTTTCTCCCACTAATCTGAGGCAAGCACGTCTTGATCCGTTCAGACAGCACCGCGACGGTAGCGTACATAAGTCGCCAGGGTGGTGTGCGCTCTCGTCATATGTCACAACTCGCATCCGTGAGCTTTCTTGCATCAGTGCTGTGCAAGATCAGGGAGGACGAGGAACAGGTCATCCTGGTGGCCCCCTACTGGCCCACCCGGACCTGGTTCTCAGATCTCACGCTCCTCGTGATAGCCCCTCCACGGAAAATTCCCCTGAGGAAGGACCTTCTTTCTCAGGGACAGGGCACCCTCTAGCATCCGCGCCCAGACCTCTGGAACCTCCACGTCTGGCCCCTGGATGGGATGTGGAAGACCTAGTGGATCTGCCACCTGCTGTCATAAACACGATCAACCAAGCCCTAAAAGTGGCGCCTGTTCGCGAATTGGTGTTCTTCCCGAGCCGAAGACCAGCAGAGGTACGCAGTTCAGTCAGTGCTTCTATTCCTGCAGGAAAGGCTGGAGGGGGGGCTGTCCCCCTCCACCTTGAAGGTGTATGTAGCTGCTATTGCAGCCCACCACGACGCAGGAGATGGCAAGTCCCTAGGTAAGCACGACTTGATTAGCAGGTTCCTGAAGGGCACCCGGAGACTGAATCCTCCCTGGCCTAGCCTATTCCCCTCCTTGGATCTCACAGTGGTCCTCTAGGGCCTCCAGAGACCCCCCTTCGAGCCGCTTGATTCAGTTGAGCTCAAGGCCCTCTACCTGAAGACGGCTCTCCTGATCGCATTAGCCTCCATCAAGAAGGTTGGGGACCTGCAAGCGTTCTCTGTCAGCGACACCTGCCTGGAGTTTGGTCTGGCACATTCTCACTTTATCCTGAGACCCGACCGGGCTACGTGCCCTAGGTTCATAAGACTCCTTTCAGGGACCAGGTCATGAACCTGCAAGCGCTGCCCTGGGAGTAGGCGAACACAGCCCTTTTGTTGCTGTGTCCAGTGCTTGCTTTGCATAACTATTTGGACCACAATCTTTAGATGTTCTGAGCAGCTCTTTGTCTGCTTTGGCGGATGGCGGAAAGGGAACGCCGTCTCCAAACAGAGGTTAGCTCACTGGGTCGTTGATGCTATTTCCTTAGCCTATTACACCCAGGCATCCTCGTGGGCACTGGCCTATGGCACCTCCCTAGCAGACATCTGTAGAGCACCCAATACCTTTGCCAGATTTGACAATTTAAGAGTTGAGTCGGTCTTGAGTCGGCCTGTAGAACTCGGTACGCGGCACAACCGACCAGGTGTTCCTCTTGCGCCCTTCACCAAGTTGATCCAGTGAACCTTCTGTCCCATGTTAGCCACTGAGCGTTGCTGCCTGGATGTTATTTCCTCCCTAGCCCACTGGCCTGCGAATTTAGTGGAGCAATTACAGGCCAGACACTCTACGAGTCACAGGTGCTCTGTACTGGGGTCGGGCTCCATGGGCATAGTTCCCTCTTCAGGCTAACTCCCCGTGATGTATTTTCAGTGGTACGGTCCCCCTGTCGGCAGACCCGCGTTTCCCTGTGGCAGCCCTGCTGCCCCGGTCGCCCCCCTCATTAGGCTGGACCTACCACCACGCCGTGTCCCACGTCCGGCTTCACAACCCTCATGGGGTATTTGCCACACATTACCTCCCCCTAGACTGGGCAGGGTGTGGCCTCCGCAGGGTCTTTCCCTCCTGAAAGAATATGAAATTAGCAGACTCCCTGGATGCAGCTCCCTCGCCTCCGGCCCCGCACTGCAGCCCCGGCACACCAATGCTGATGAGCTCCGAAGACGCTTCTCTAGGCCTCTTCCTCAGTCTCTAACCAGCCCCCTGCCGGGTGCGCGGAGCAAGGTAAGTGTTTCGAGTCTTCTCTCAGCACCCAAGCCTCGGGACACTCTTCTGCCTCCTGACATGCTATTTCCTGCTCTCCCCAGGGAAAGACCGCCTTCCCTGACTTAAGATAGGCCCCAGCCGCTTCACGTCCTATTTTGAGAGACGAGAGAAGAGAGAGAAGGCCGCGGTCATGTAGCACCTGTTTCCCCCCTCAGGGGTGCGGGAAACCTAAGGTCTATATTTGAAATCTCTTTGGGGGCATTGGAGAGGGCTTCGTGCAGCCGGTACAGGTGTCTCTAGCATGCAATAGCCTGCTTTGCACCTGTTTTGACAGTTCACGTAACACGGTCAGTGCGTGGCGCTTTTATATGGGACCCATTGTGTCACTTCTGCCATAGCACTAGACCTAGCACTGTAAATGGCCGTACCTTATTTTCGGCTCCTCAGTGCAAAATCCTGACTGGCATTCGCTACCCCGCTTCCCTTTGTACTCCTATGTCCGGGGTGGGGTATGCACATTCTGACTGCCAACTTGACATTAGCCTTTTCTCAGGTTCAGAAGTATGTTCGGCATTCCAGGAAGACCCCTTGTGTCACTTCATTCGACACAACGTCTCATTCCCTCCCTCGGGGAACGGAGGTTACAACAGTAACCATGACGTTTTTTTCGTCAGACTGATTATGCAACATCAAGCACAGGGATAGAGCAATTGCTTTTTAAATAAACATATCTAAAATGACAATGCAATGATGAGACTTTGATGCCAAGATGACTAAAGTTTAAAATTTATTAATGAAAACGTGCTCGGTGATATCTCAAGTTCCCCGTCTGTCACTCACTTCGACGTCGTGTCGAAGAAGCGAAACTAGGGGTCTCTCTTGAGCGCCGAAAGATGCCTCTGATCTATGAAAAAAGGCCAATGAAAGTTGGCGAACAGTATTTGCATACCCCACCTCCGGATACGGATATAAAGGCGAGGGAAATACGCTCGTTCATTCAGTAATTTTCTTCGGAGCCGATGGTCGTGTGTATGCAGCCAGCTGCGAATGACACAACTGATCCTGCTTCTATCCTCTGACGCTCTGCTTTGCTATTGGATTTACGGCGCACTTCAGCGGCTTTTCTCTTCACTGCCGGCGTGCAGTTTGCCCCTGGGCGCTTCAACAGTGCAGAGTTAAAAGAGTGATTTTCTCTGTAAAAGAGTTTATTTCTCTGAAAGAGCATTACACAGCGGCGTTGAACGTCCTTTTCAGGACGCGTCTTTATAAAGATGTAATTTCCGCCCCTGTGTAGTTTCTGGATGCGGTGATCTCTCCCCACCTCTCTCGGTCATAAAAAGCTGTCTTGCATGCCTGGGCTGCGATCCCACGCAGGCAGCGTTTTATGAATGGTTCATGTTCTCAGTGCGAGAACATAGCCATGGCAACATTGCGGTCATGGCTTTCTTTTGTAATAAGAGAAAGCCACTTCAGCCGCCCCCTGCGCTCCGCCTTCTTCCTACGGGATCGGCGCAGGCGCCGTGGGCGATGAAGGTGATTTGGGGACTATGACGGGCGCTGTTCGCCGGGTAAACCCCCTCGAACCACCCACCTCCCCGGCACGCTTGTTTGCTTCCGTCTGAGCTCGGGATGAGCATTCTCTCCAATGATTCATCTTCTCAGTGCGGGAACATGGCCGTTACAGCATTGCGGTCGCACGGCTTTCTTTTGTAATGAGAGAAAGCCACTTCAGCCGCCCCCCGCGCTCCGCCTTCTTCCTACGGGATCGGCGCAGGCGCCGCGGGTGATGAAGGCGATTTGGGGACTATGATGGGCTCTGTTCACTGGGTAAACCCCCTCGAACCGCCCGCCTCCCCGGCACGCTTGCTTGCTTCAGAATTGGATGACATCACCGCTGCATCGGAGAGCGTTACAACGGCATCGGATGCTGATCACTCGCCTGGGTCGCCACCTTCGGGTCTGCTCCGTCCGTTCTCGGTGGAGGGCCGGGAGGAGAATTTTTTGTTGAATTAGTTTTCACATTCTCATATTCTCTGTAACGATCTATTTCCTTTTGTCTCTGGGTCACCTGGCCCGCAAATGCCGTTCTCACGGCACTCTGCCACCAGATCTCAGCAGTCCCGGCTTCCTGGACACGGACCACCCGTCTCCAGCCCCACGACTGCCCCCCGGCCGGCCGGTTCTGACGAGTCTAGAGGACGCTTACCCGGGACCTTCTCCTCAGTCGCTAACCCGCCCCCTGCCGGGTGTGCAGAGCAAGGTAAGTGCTTTGAGTCTTTTCTCAGCCCCCCAGCTGCGGGTCGCCCTGTCACCGCCCAACGCTGCCCTACCTGCTCCGCCCCGCTGCTCCGCCCCGCTGCTCCGCCCCGCCGGGTACGTCAAAATTAATCGTCCCCTTGGTGCCCCTAGCGCAGAGGTTGGACGCGTGGCTTTCACGTCCCAACCCGTCTCGCTGGCTGGCCCGGACCATCCGACTCGGTTACGCAATTCAGTTTGCCAGGCCCCCGCCCCCCTTCATGGGCATCCGCTTTTCCGCAGTATACGGCGAACATGTCCAGTCCCTGCGCGCAGAAATCGCGACTCTTCTGGCCAAAGACGCGATAGAGCCTGTCCCTCCAACTGAGATGAAGGAGGGTTTCTACAGCCCTTACCTCATCGTACCCAAGAAAGGCGGCGGCTTACGACCAATCTTGGACTTGCGAGTTTTCAACCAAGCGTTGCACAAACAACAGTTCAAAATGCTCACGCTTACCCTGCGTCCAGCATCTAGATTAGTTCGCGGCAGTAGACCTGAAGGAAGCGTACTTCCACGTCTCCATCCTGCCTCGACACCGCCCCTTCCTGCAGTTTGCGTTCGAAGGCCAGGCGTGTCAGTACAAAGTCCTCCCCTTCGGCATGTCTCTGTCCCCTCGCGTCTTCACGAAAGTTGCAGAGACAGCTCTTGCTCCGCTCCGAGAAGCCGGCATCCGCATACTCAATTACCTCGACGACTGGCTTGTTCTGGTCCACTCGCGAGTGACTATGCACCCACAGAGACCAGGTGCTCAGGCACCTCAGCCGTTGGGTCTTCAGGTCAACCGGGAAAAGAGCAAGTTTACTCCAGTCCAGAGCATCTCTTTTCTTGGTATGGAGTTAGACTCGGTCTCAATGTCGGTACGCCTCACCTAGGGCGTGCCCAGTCAGTGTTGAAGTGCCTCGCCGCCTTCAGGCCGGGCACAGCAGTCCCTTTAAAACATTTCCAGAGGCTCCTGGGGCATATGGCGCCCTCCGCGGCGGTTGCGCCGCTGGGGTTGATGCATATGAGACCGCTCCAACACAGGCTTCAGACCCGAGACCCGAGACGAGCATGGTTCCATGGCACGCACCGGGTAAAAATCACCCCCCGCATGCCGCCAAGCATTCAACCCCTGGACAGACCTCTGTTTCTTATGGGCAGGAGTACCCCTACAGCAGGTGTCCAGACGCGTCCTGGTCACGACCGACGCCTCCAGATCGGGTTGGGGCGCCATTGGCAAAGGGCACGCAGCCTCAGGCCGTTGGAAAGGGGCCCAGCTGCATTGGCACATCAACTGCCTCGAGTTGTTGACCGTCCTTTTGCCCCTGCGGAAGTTTCTCCCATTAATTCGGGACGAACATATCCTAGTCAGGTTGGACAGCACCACTGCGGTCGTGTACATAAATCGCCAAGGCTGCGTACGCTCCCGCCACATGTCACAACTCGCCCGTCGCCTCCTCCTTTGGAGCCAGCACCGACTCAAGTCGCTGCGTGCCACTCACATCCCCGGCAACCTCAATGTGATAGCGGATGCGCTGTCACGACAACGCTTGCCTGGTGGAGAGTGGAGGCTCGGTTCAGCTGATTTGGGAACGGTTCGGCAAGGCCCAGGTAGACCCCTCTGCCTCCCGAGAGACCTCCCACTGCCCGCTCTGGTACGCCCGCTCAGAGGCTCCCCTCGGGGCAGATGCACTGGCACACAGCTGGCCGATGGGGCTGCGCAAGTACGCATTCCCCCAGTGAGCCTTCTTGCACAGGTGCTGTGCAAGGTCAGGGAGGATGAGGAGCAAGTCACTCTCGTGGCTCCTTACTGGCCCACCCGGGCCTGGTTCTCGGACCTTGTACTCCTCGCGACAGCCCCTCCCTGGCAAATTCCCCTGAGGAAGGACCTTCTTTCTCAGGGACGGGGCACGCTCTGGCATCTGCACCCAGACCTTTGGAACCTCCACGTCTGGCCCCTGAACGGGACGCGGAAGATCTAGCTGGTCTACCACCACGGTCGTAGCCACGATCAACCAAGCCAGAGCCCCTTCTACCAGGCAACTCTACGCCCTGAAATGGCGTCTGTTCGCGAATTGGTGTTCTTCCTGGGCAAAAGACCCACAGAGGTGCGCAGTTAGGTCGGTGCTCCTGTTCCTACAGGAGAGGTTGGAGGGGAGGCTGTCCCCGTCCACCTTGAAGGTGTACGTTGCCGCTGTCACAGCTCACCACGACCCAGTAGACGGCAAGTCTCTGGGTAAGCACGACTTAATCGTCAGGTTCCTAAGAGGTGCCCGGAGGTTAAACCCCTCCCGGCCAAACCTGTTCCCCTCCTGGGATCTCTCGGTGGTCCTCGCCGGTCTTCAGAGATCCCCCCCCGAGCCGCTAGAATCAGTTGGCTCAGGGCCCTCTCCTTAAAAAAAACGGCCCTGCTGATCGTGCTCGCTTCCATCAAGAGGGTCGGGGACCTGCAAGCGTTCTCTACTAACGACACTTGCCTGGAGCTCGGTCCGGCAGATACTCATGTGATCCTAAGACCTCGACCAGACTATGTGCCCAAGGTTCCTACCACGCCCTTCAGGATCAGGTAGTGAACCTACAAGTGCTGCCCCGGGAGGAGGCAGACCCAGCCCCCTCACTGCTGTGTCCGGTACGTGCCTTGCGTGCCTACCTGGAACGCACCCAAAGCTTCAGGCGCTCTGAACAGCTCTTTGTCTGCTTTGGAGGACAGCAGAAAGGGAACGCTGTCTCCAAACAAAGGTTGTCCCACTGGGTGGTGGACACCACTCTGCTGGCCTATCACACCCAGGCCGTGCCACCCCCTCTGTGGGTTCGAGCCCACTCTACTAGAAGTGTGGCATCCTCTTGGGCACTGGCTAGGGGCACCTCCCTAGCAGACATTTGCAGAGCTGCGGGCTGGGCAGCACCTAACACCTTTACGAGATATTACAATCTCAGGGTTGAGTCAGTCTCGTCCCGTGTTTTCTCAGGTCTGAGCCTGTAGAACTCGGTACACGTCGACGGTCTGACCGGTTGAATCGCTTGTTCCAGCGCCGTTTCCCTCTCCTGAGGCAAAACAGTGCGCTTCTTTCCCAAAGGACCTAGGTCCCTGGTTGATTCCTCCCTAGCCCTTTGGGCCAGCACAGCAGTTCAGCGGAGGAACTTGCTGGCCCAGTCCACTACAGATCAGGCCTCATACGGGACTCCTCCTGTGTGTACTTCCGCTGTACGGTCACCTTACGAGCTGATCCGCGTCTCCCTTAGGCAGTCCTTTGCTGCCCTCCGGTCGCCGTGTTGTAGCAACTCCCCCCTTCTCGAGGTTGGATCTACCACTGCGCCATTCTTCCCACATGTGACCCAAGAGGCCATGTGATGTATTTTGCCACCTCTACCTCCCCTTTCGGTGGGTGTGGCCTCCGCGTGGCCTTTTCCCCCTAAATGAATAGGAATTCGGGATAAGACCCCCTTCCCTGGATGCGGTAAGGGCCCCGGCTGCTCTTGCTCTATGCCGAGAAAACATAGAGAGAATAGAGGCCCAGCCAGGCTTGGCCCGTTCCCTAGTTGGGAGCGTCACCTTGTTCCTCCCTAGGGTAACCAAAAGGATTCTGATGACTTTTTTGGGGCATTGGGGAAGAGTACGTGCAGCCTGAACACAGTTGGTCGCTTGTGCACGTAGAAATACCTGCCCGCTTCTGTGTAAGCAGTACACGTACACTGCTCAGTGCATGGCGAGTTTTGAAGTGGACCCCTAGTGTCGCTTCTTCAACACGACGTCAAAGTGAGTGACAGACGGGGAAAGTCTCAGTTACGTATGTAAACCTCCGTTCCCTGATGGAGGGAACGAGACGTCTTGTCTTCCTGGCCATGTCACTGAGCCGAGCCGCTGAGGTGCCCGGAACACTCCTGGCTCCTCAGAAAAATCCTGAATGAACGAGCGTATTTCCCTTGCCTTTATATCCGTATCCGGAGGCGGAGTATGCAAATACTGTTCGCCAACTTTCATTGGCCTTTTTTCATAGATCAGAGGCATCTTTCGGCGCTCAAGAGAGACTCCTAGTGTCGCTTCTTCGACACAACGTCTCGTTCCCTCCATCAGGGAATGGAGGTTACATACGTAACCGAGACGTTTTAATCAGATTGCAGTGTTGCAGTCTTTGTTTATTGTGCACACTTCAGAAATTTGAGCTTGTCAAAAGTAACACTAAGATACTATATCATACACATTTTTTCCTTTTCGATTGTCTATGTCTGGGTTAATGTTTAAAACCTTTAGAGTGAGATATAAGAGAATGTGTATCTATATCTCACTCTCCTCAAGCAGGTGAGAAGGCAGTGTTTGTGAGGTGAGGGAGGGGTGAAGTGATTTCTTTCTAAAATAAAGTAAATGCAAGTTGAAAGAGTACAATAAGTACTGATTAGAGTATCACTTTTTGACCTTAGCAAAGTGTTCATGTCATTCTATTGGATTCAGCTATTCGTGTAGTATGCACAAATGGCTGTTAGCAGAATTGTTGCTAATGTAGAGCATTTCAAATTGAGTTGGATACTTAGAGGATGCTGCCTACAGTATGCAGACAGTAGACAGGGAGGTGCAGTAGCTCACTAGGGTTCAGACAGAGCCAATATTAATGTTTACTCCTACAATAGAGGATGGAAATTACAGCACTTTAACTTTGACCTTCTTTGAGACCCCAAGGCTCTGCTGTCACAGCCTATGACAGATATACATAAAATAATCTGACGCGTTTGCCAACATTCTTCCATATATAAATCTAGCAAACAGTTTAGAGCAGAAAACTGTCCAAAACTGAACATTTTACACCTTTTTTAATTCTCAGATTCTAGTGATGCTCCAAACAGTATTCATCTCACAAATTTATGTCAACATTAGCACAGGAATTTAATGAAGTTTTCAATGTCAGTAGTCAGCGATGGATATTAAGCTGAATTGTGTTTCACCCTCTTATCTCCATATCTGTAGGCATTGATTTTAGTACAATATATATCTCTCAAATGGTTGCAATAGAGTCGGGCTTGTTAGATTGATGCAGGTTGTGTGCTGAACTGTTGTCATTTCTGTCAGTGACCCCCACAGAACCCTAACATTTACATGTGATTTGCACTTCAAAGTAGAAAATATAATTATTCCAATTAGGCCTTGAGCATTGCACAGTTTTATGTAATCTTCTGATGAAAGCTGCACACTTCACTTTCTCTCCTGCTGAAAAAAAAACCAAACATGTAAAATGAAAAAAAGTTGGCTAGGTGCATTGTAGGATGCCTTTTACATTTTATACACCTTAAAGTTCAGATTTTCTAGTCTCGCATAGCCTCACGCATAGTAACTCCTTTAAAATCCTGTCCACTTTGCAGTTTATTCTGGCCAAGAACCGCCCACTTCGACAGGAAGAGACATGTAAAGTGTTATTTCAGTTCATTTTTGTTTTTGTGGGCGAACCATTTTGTTGTGCCGTCTGAGGCTGAGACTAGATTAACCAACACTACACCTCGCTGATTTCAACTTGAGTTGGGTGGGACATATTGAGCCAGCAGCTAGCTTTCTATTCACAACTGTCAAAATGTATTTGTGTGTGAAATCCTTATACACTTTACGCCATGCAGGCCCATTAGATTCCCCCACCATACACACAAACACACAATGGCGCTGATAAGAGTGAAAAGTGATATTTAGTATTGCTCAGCTTGCTGAAAATCTTATCAGTCATGAGAAACTGAAGATAAGGACAGCAGGAGTTGCTGACTAATGTACTCTGGTGGTTTAAAAAACGAACAGCTGTTTCTGAATACACCTGCTAAGTAAAAGGTTCAGGTTATTTTCCATAGTTATATGATATCTGTATGATCAGAGAGCTGCAAGATAGCTGGAGAATTTTTCTAAACTGTACAACAAGTTAGAACTTCTATGAACTGTGCAATAAACCTCCTCTACTCAGTAAAGGTTGGATGGTTGAAATGAGACTGTTTATCATGATTTTTTTCACAATTTGTTTGCCTCTTTCTCTGTCTCTCTGACTGTAACACTGGGACAGAGTTGTGTGCAGTATGTTAGGGAGCATTATTCTGCTGAAAGAGGCCTCTGCCATCAGGGAATACTATTGCCATTAAGGGGTGTACCTAGTCTGCAACGATGTTTAGGTAGGTGGCACGTGTCAAATTGACATCCACATGTATGGGCAGACCCAGGGTTTCCCAGCAGAACATTGCCCAGAGCATCACACTCCATCCACTGGCTTGTCGTCTTCCCACAGGAACACAAACACGGCCGTCCACGTGATATATACGAAAATGGGACTCATCAGACCAGGCAACCTTCTTTCACTGCTCCAAGGCCCAGTTCCAACACTCGCGTGCCCATTGCAGGCACTTTCATTGATGGACAGAGGTCATCATGGGCACTCTGACCGATCTGTGGCTACACATCCCCACACAGCAGGGTGCAATGCACTGTGTGTTGTGAAGACTTCCAACACCTAACACAATCACCGGTTTGTGGTTTGTCCCTCCTTGGACCACTGTCGGTAGGTACTCTGCTGACTGGGAGCACCCCACGAGCCTTGCCGTTTCAGAGATGCTCTGACCCTGTCATCTGGCCATAGAAATTTGCCCTTATCGAAGCTGCTTAGCGAGATTACAAGAGTGTGCTGTGCATATTTGCCTGCCGCATCTCACTGGTATTCCAGAGTTATTCTTGTGTTTTGTTTGTTGTTTTGATTTTGTTTGTCATGTGATTGTAATAATGTTACCTCTGCTTTCTCCAACTGATTAACTTTATTGAACTCTGCTCTCTTTTGGATTCAACACTGTCACAGATTTAATTCCTGGATTACACTGAACTTTTGATCACTGTTGACTGTATTTGGAACTTTGCTCTCTTGGGAGTCTTCACTCTTGCTAACTTGCTTTCTGGACTTTATTGAACTATTTGTGCACTGGATCACTCTGGAATATATATCTACCTGGAACTCCCCACATACCCTGGACTCTTTATCACATGCACTGCCTCACACACTGTTGGTCAGCCTGCTGACCACTGTTTATCCCTGCTGGTTAAGCCGGTTAGTTAGTCTCCACTCTCTCATTGAGCTGTGTCTGGGTGTTATTTCCTCACCGGTTTAGCCTGAGTTCCGTTAATGAGATAATCTGCACTTTCTCCTTGGTTGCGTTTGGGTGTTTTCTGCTTGTCTGGTCATGGCCAATGTGGTACAGTATGTTTTAGGATGTGTCTTTGTGTAGTTGGTTCTTGTACTCCACTGATCTCTGCCATGCCTTATATGAACTCCAAATGTATGCAGTGAGTTTTATTGGCCTCACTCTGCTAGTCAAACTAGTAGATATCTCTGTGGATATGGCGCATGAATACAACCCATCTCAGCTATGTGGTCTTAACTGCTATTCCAGATTAAACTGTTGTTTATGATTATTGTAAAGAGTTTGGGATTACTAGACATCCACGCTATGTTCACCGTTCTGTGAAACGTCATTGGAACATACAATTCTCATCTCCTACTTAGATTCCTTCTATCTTGTCATCCTGCAATAAACACAGATTGTCTTCATCATGCACTTCTTATTGTGGAGTTAATGTTGGCTTGATACTAACCCCAGTCAGTCTTGAATCAATCAGTAGGCCTGCTATGGACTATGTGTCCCAATGTAATACTGGTGCTCTTTTAAATGTTTGCTCATTGAAGGCAATATGCTCAGAGATGTTATTATTGACAATAACTTGGACATACTCTCCTTAATAGAAACTTGGCAAACAGAAAATGATTACATGGAACTCAACCTGATGACACCGGAGGGTTACACCTTCCTTGCTAAGCCCCTACTCCAAGGCAGGGGTGGTGGCTTAGCGGTCGTCCACCTGCATAGTATTAAATCGACTAGTGTTGATTTTCATGAAACCCAATAATTTGAATATCTCTGTATTAGACTGTTAGGGCTTTTGCTTGTAATTCTAATCTAAAAACCACCTAATAGACACCCAAGCTTTGTTTCTGACCTCAGTGAATTGCTTACTCTAGCCGGTGCATCACATAAAACATTGATAATGTTGGGAGATTTCAATATCCATGTTGACACTAACTCAACAGCTTCTCATGAGTTTATGTCTATACTTGATTGTTTCAATTTCAATCATCATGTATCATGTACATTTTCCTACTCATTGTCATGGCCACACTTTGGATTTGGTATGTTCCTCTGGGATTAACAATCTTTCTGTGTTGGAATCTTTAGATGTTTTTTCTGATCATAAGCTTAAGTTTATTTTCAGCTGCTATCTTTTTAAGTCTTGTAGTTAAAAAAAAACAGATATCCTATCGTAAAATAAAATCTTTCAATCTGTTGTCTTTCATTGATTCTATCAGTAATTCTGTACTCAAATCTTCTATAAACCTTTCCTGCCCTGATGAAATTATTTCTTTATACAATGCAAAGATTACATCTTAGATGACTATGCACCTGTCAAGTGTAGACTGGTTCCTTCCTCTTATTCCTCTCCTTGGAATATACCTGAATTGCTGGCTATGAAAGCATGGGTTGATGTCTGGAATGACTTGTCAAAAAGTGATTATGACTGTTTATTCAGTGGCTCTCTCTGATCATTTTGTCCAATGCAAAAAATGTTCATATATGATGATACCATGGATAATGGTATCAATAACTCAAACTGTAAACCTAAAACTTTCTTTTACATTGCTAAGAATCTTAAACTGTCTCCATCACTGTCTCCACCTGCATCTGTTGAGCAATGTGAATGATTTCTCCAGTTTTTCAAAAACAAAACTGACACAATCTGCAGACAATTTTACCCTTCTGAAGCTACTGAGTATTTAGAATGTTTTCACATACACACAGTCACCAGACGTACTACATTTTCCCATTCCACACTGTCTTAAGTAACTGAGTTGATTAATAAATCACACTCTTCAACGTGCCAAGTTCACCCTGCACCAACTTCTCTCCTTAAATGTTCTCTTCATGCTATCACTACTCCTATCTCTCACCTGATTAACAGATCACTTGCTTCTGGTATTGTTCCAAATAGCTGCTGTCTCCCCTATGCTCAAGAAACCTGGTGCTCTCCTATGTCTATTGGAGAATTATAGGCCTATTTCCAACCTTCCATTTGTGGTCAAGATATTCGAGAGAGTTGTTGCTTCCCAAATTCAGAAACACCTGAAGTCTAACAATCATTTTGAGCCCTTTCAGTCAGGTGTTTACCCACTACACCACATGGAAACAGCTCTATTAAGGGTAGTAAATGACCTTCTCATTACTGCAGACACAGGTTCACTCAAAAATCTTCTTCAACTCGATCTTAGCTCAGCTTTTGACACTGTCTCCCATAAAATCCTTCTTACTCGTCTTTTAGCTATATTTCTGTTTTAAGAGTCCCACAAGGATCAGTACTGGGCCCCCTTCTATTTACAATTGAATCCTTCCACCTGGTGAAATTAAAAGGAAACATGCCCTTAGTTTCCACTGTTATGAGGAAGACACCCAGATTTATGTTAGTTATAGCTCATCAACACAAGTCCCACCACCCTCATTATCTGCGTGCCTCCATGATTTAAGACATTGGTTGGGTGCTAACTTCTTGAGGCTCAGTGCAGAGAAGACTGAGAATTTGATAATGGGCCCCAAATGATTGGTATCAGGCACGGTTCAGACACGCATGTTACCTTGGATGTTGACAGTACTGCCATTAAGCCCTCTCTCACTGTTCATAACCGTGGGGTGATTTTTGATACATCACTCACCTTCGAGGCTCATGTTAATAACATTATAAAGATGGCATTTATTCATTTACCCAATATCGCCCATCTCTGACCAGTAATCAGTACGAACAATGCAGAAACTTGAGTCCATGATTTCATCTCCTCCAGATTGGATTATTGTAACTCAATCTTCTATGATTTACCCAGTAAGACCCTTAATTGCCTACAATACATCCAAAATTTTGCAGCTAGAGTTCTTACTTCTAGTAAAAAGTCTGCACATATCTCTCCCATTCTGCAACAGCTCCATTGGCTACCAATTACATATCGCATTCAATATAAGATATTGTTGAAAATGTTCAAGGCTCTTCACACACTTGCTCCTCAGTACATCAGTGAGTTGCTTCGACATTATATTTCCACTTGCACTCTACGGTCTGCAGGTACAAATTTCCTGTTTGTCCCAAAGTTTGGGTTGTCTTCAATGAGAGGCAGGTCATTTAATACTGTTGCTCCTCAGCTTTGGAATGCTCTCCCACAACTCAACACCTTCTCCTCCTTTAAATTGTATCTAAAAACTCATCTCTTCACTGTGTTATCTCTTGGATACTTGTTAGTTGTTGTTTTTTTGTAATATATGTGTTATCTGTCCATTTGCTGTATTTCATGTACTCTCATGCAAAGTGACATTGGGTTCAAGGAAGGCGCTATATAAAATAAACAAATTATTATTATTTTACTCCTGTCCATTTCTCCTGCATTCAACACGTTGACTATGAGAACCGATTGTTCGCTTACCATCTAATCTACCCAGACCTTGACAAGTGGCATTTTTAGGAGATGATCAACATTATGCACTTCACCTGTGAGTGGCCATAACGTTTTGGCTCATTGGTATACTATGAAGAAGTTATATACAGGTGTTAGGATTGAAGTTGGTCCCTTGCGATTTACCTCGCATTGCTCTTGTTGTTGTCATGGATGCTGTGACAGTATCCTATATAGGTGGCCTATAACTTTATCCGGTGAAGTCTTGCTGCTCTTGTGATTTGTTCTCCTCTTTTGCATTTGCTGGAGGGCTGACTACAGTAGCTAGAACAGGTGCTGTCACTGTTAATGTGTCTCCTGAAATTGAAGAAAATATATTTATTATAATGAAATACATTTATTATTATGCTAGACCGTGTGCGTCTGCAGCTGATTAGGGGTTGTTCGTCAACTGAGTCGTCCTCAGTCAGAAGGAATAGGCAAATCCAATGGTACAGTTTGAGTATTTAATAAGGAAGAGTCGGTACATGGAGATGATGACAGTTCACAAGTATTAGTATGTTACATATAGTTACATATAGTTGCATAAAGAAATGACCCGCAGTACAACCAAAAAACCACTAGTGGGAGCTCTAACACTGTACATGAACTTGCATAAATGCCACAAATCTCCACACGGCAAAAAGAGCCAAAAACAGGCAACCTATACATTAAATATAATATTTGCGGTTATTTGCAAGGCAATAATTAACGTATATACAGTAAATGGCTACTTATGAGCGCATGTAGAGCGCTGGAGCGGCAAAACAGTATGGCCGTAGTGAGTAACACGAGTATAACAACCTCGCCATCTGGGCTAATAACTCTGCAATAAACGCATAATTTATGCAAAAGCCGTACTTACATCTTAAGGATGCACACAGCACTCTTACACACAATATTAGCACAGGATTAACAAAGGATGGCAATTCTCTGCTCCGTGAATACTGCTCTCATGACACTGGACCACACCGAAAGTGAAAGCGCCTCGCGCAACCACGAGCGATCAGAACTACAAACGAACACATGCATTATGGGTAACGTAGTCTATGTCAGGGCACCGACTTTTAACAGCCGCCCCTGTATTTGCCTAGCAAATACATTCATTCAAAAGTCAACTAGTTTGAATAAGTGCCACTTGAATCCTCAGGCATTTCAGGGAGTTCCACCAGTTTAGTTACCAGGCGACTGTAGATACTGTCTTTAACCTTCACCTCCGCAGCTCGAACAACACCATCTGTCCCTGGGAAAACCTTGGTGATGGTCCCAACAAGCCAAAGTCCTCTGGGAAGGTTGGAGTCAATGATCATCACAATTTGTCCCACTGTAGCATTATCAGTGGATTTCTTCCATTTATGTCTCAGCTGAAGCCCTGGGAGGTAGTTCTGGACAAAGCGTTTCCAGAAATGATCACTGATCACCTGACTGTGTTTCCATCTTCTATTGGAAAGGGCATCATGAGGGCCGTACACTGCCTGTGGTAATGCAGCGTCGCGCCGCCCCATTAGCAGCAGGTTTGGCGTGATGGGGTCCGGGTCAGCCACATCAGAGGAAGCATATCCGAGTGGTTTAGAATTAAGGAGTCCTTCAACTTCTATGAGGAGCACTTCCTCTGCCACAACATGGTCTTTCAGGACGCCTTGCAGGGCTGACTTAACAGATCGGATTTCCCTCTCCCAGGCTCCCCCGAAATGAGGAGAGTATGGCGGGTTGAATTGGAAGTTAATAGTCTGGTTAGCCAGTTGCAGCTGCAACTTTGGTGCCATGCTCTCAAAGGCGCTCTGGAGTTCTTTATGGCCGCCCCTGAAATTGGTGCCCTGGTCGGACCACAGCTCGTACGGCTTCCCCCAGCGTGCAATAAACCTGCGTAATGACATTAAGAAAGAGTCAGTATCAAGACTAGGGATGAGATCTAAGTGAACACATCTAGTGGTGAGGCATTTGTAGATGATTCCCCAGTGTTTCTCTCTCCTACGCCCAACCTCAAATCAGGTATGGTCCGAAACAGTATACTCCTGTAGACCAGAAGGGCGGTTTGTAGAGTCTTAACCGAGATAAGGGAAGGTCAGCCATCTTTGGTGCGGAAGGTGAGGCTCGCCATCTCCTGCAGTCCACATACCGGTACTGATGTTTTTTAATGGCCTGGCGACCTCTGAGGATCCAGTAGATGCGGCGTAACTCTGCATAGAGTCTCTCTGCACCGGGGTGAAACAGCTGAACATCATAGTGCTTTATGATGAGCTGAGTCAGAGGGTGATCAGGTGATAACACAACTGGGTGGATGCTATCAGGATCCACATCTGTAGCTTGACGCAGACAGCCTCCCACTCTGATTAGTCCACTGAGGCTGTCATACTCAGGGGAAAGGGCGCTGAGAAGACTGCTCAAGCGAACAGAGTTACCTGCTTGTAAGGCTTGGACCTCCTCTGGGAAACTATCATTCTGCGCAGATTGAATCAGCTGGGTCTCCGCCTCCAGGCGTTCACTTGCAGTGTAGGGGGTAGCCGCCCCCTGCAGGGATTGGTGAGTGGCCAGAATCAAATCATCTAAAGATATGTACTATGCTGGATCTGGCAGACTTGGTGAAACATTTGTAAGGCCACAGAAGACGGTCTTTCTGAGTTCTTCACTGCCACATTCTGGGAACTCTGTCGGGGACATCGGCCAGGTGTCAGGAGTCTGTGTGAGAAATTGTGGACCCTGTGACCATCGGCTGGAGACCGTGAGCTCTGACAGTGGTTTCCCTCTTGTGATGTTGTCGGATGGATTATCATCAGAGTTCACATACCCCCACTGTTCCGGAGAGGTAAGCTCCTGTATCTCACAGATCCGAGTCCCCACAAAAACTTTGTACCTGCAGGAACTGGACTGGATCCACTGAAGCACTATCGTAGAATCTGTCCACAGGTAGACTGAGTGAAGGGGTAGTGTTAGCTCAGTTTGGAGTACCTTGGCCAGTTGGGCTCCAGTGAGCGCAGCACACAGCTCCAGTCAGGGTATCGACACCTGCTTGCGGGGCGCTACTCTGGAGCGTGCCATGATGAAGGAGGTGGAGATGTAATCCTGCTGCTCTATGACTCTGAGATAAGCCACAGCTCCATAAGCCTTCTCTGAGGCGTCACAGAAGATGTGAGCCTCATATGTCGCACTGTTGCTGTTGTGAGGAGGAGCGTAACATCGGGGGATGGTGATATACTGGAGATAGAACAATTCCTTTTCCCATTCGAGCCAGGACTGATGCAAATTTCCTTCTATGGGCTCATCCCATCCTCTCTCTGTGCTCCACAGGGCCTGCACAATGAGCTTTGCTCTTGTAGTGTAGGGGCAGATATAACCCAATGGGTCATACTGACTGGCTGAGTGCCAGCTGAGACCCAGTGTTGACTCCTGAGGATCAAGACTTTTAAGGTTTAGCCACAGTTCACAACTATCTGACCTGGCCATACCTGGCAGATGAGCGACCACCTCAGGGATGTTGCTAGCCCACTGGCGTATCTCAAATCCACCTTGGATAAGCAGTTCTCTCATTCTGTCAATGAGCAACTGGGCCTCTTGTGGGTCAAAAAGGGACTGCAGGCAGTTATCCACATAGAAAGCTGTGTGGACAGAGTCGTAGACATCTTTATAGATGTCTCTGTGCTCCCTTACGTGGCTCTGGAGGGCAAAGGTAGCACAGCAGGGGCTACAGGTTGTACCAAAGGGCAGGACTCTCCACTCATATACATCTGGGGGCCTCTCTGTTTCACAGTCTCTCCATAAGAACCGCAACAGGGGGCAGTCTTCAGGGAGCAGGCGGATCTGGTGAAACATGGCCTTTATATCTCCACTCACTGCTACAGGATACTGGCGGAAACGCAGGAGTACACCCAGCAGTGTAGGCCCCATGGGAGTTCCCGGCAGGAGGTAGTGGTTAAGAACGGTCCCCTGGAACTCAAAGAGCAGTTAAAGACCACCCGAACTTTGTTGTTATGATGTACAATGTGGTGTGGTACATACCAAGAGTCAGCAGAGCTATGAATCTCTTCGGGAGTCAGCTTTACAACATAGCCAGAATCTATCAACCTCTTGATCTCCTGGTTATATATGAGTGCCAGGTCAGGATTCCTAGCTAGCTTTTGCTCAGTGGACCTCAGAAGGCCCTTAACTACTTCAGATGAGACATGCATCTGTGGGAAGTCCTTCTTCCTGAGCAGGGGGGTGGCATACCGCTCTACACCATCCACAGGTACTCTGATGGTCTTTGCCTCTAATATGGCTATGGCCTCTCTGTCCTCCTTTGAGCGTGTGACCTCCTTCCAAGGTCTATGAAGGGGAGCATCTAGTTGCCACAGACGCTGTACATCCTGTTGAAGGGCAATGGCAGGAGAAAGGCATGATATATTCAGGGAGTGCGCCTCCCCCTGCTGTATTGGCATACTGCAGCTCGGACCCTGAATGGCCCACCCGAGCTTGGTGCAGACAGCGACAGGTCCTTGGGCTGAGCCTCGCAAGATAGAACGGACAGGAGTTATGAGGTGAGCATTGTCAGAGCCGATTAACACAAGTGGCTGTATCTGATTGAATCCTTCAAGCTGCATTCGTTGTAGGTGATGATTCTTCTCCTTTAAGAGCTCCACTGGGCATGACTGTTCAGCTAGGTTGAGCTGTTGGGCGGTGAAGGTACGCGTGATCTTGTAACGTATTTCTGGCTTGGCCTTTGGGGACACATGGAAAGAGACATAGCCTCCTTTAAAATGGATCACATCTTGACGTATAGTACACAGATACAGAGTTTCCTCCTCCTGGATTAAGCCTAACGACTTGACAGCAGCAGGGAGTATAATGGTTTTCTCTGAGCCATCATCAAGAAGGGCATATGTGTCCAGGGATTTCCTTTGATAGTGTAACTGGATGGGCACAACCTTAAGCATTACATGGCCAGAGTAACTGATAGGAGCCAAAAACACTCGGCTGGTGCTCAATGTTAGGATATTCGGGTCCCTCCTCTTCGCTTCAGACAGGTCATGAAGCACTAATAAGTGCTGTTCTCCACAGGTGCTGCACATTTTCTTAAGAGTGCACTGCTCGAGGGTATGTTTACGGCCACAGCGCCAACATTTGGATTTTTCCTTTATCCAAGAAGCTACAGCTTTGAGGTCTAGCTTCTTGAAATCTACACAGCCACTGAGGTAGTGCTCTGTCCCTTCACAGTATGGGAAGTATGGCTTAAACTGCTTCCTCATAGAGGAGGGATAAGGATTAGTAAGGGTTGCCTTAGTGCCTATCTTTAGCTGTGTTTGAACGGGATCCGAGCCATAATATATGGATGTAGACTTACTCTGTGCCCTGGACCCTGCAGATGTTCTGGGGTTGCCCCTCTCTGGGCGTGGTCTGTCTGAGGGTTGTGGCTGAATAACTTGCCGTGATAACTGTAGAACTTGGGACTTGCGCTCAAGCCACCCGGAGAAGTTGTACATATTGTAGGTGCAACTGCTACCATTGCATATGATGCCACGTGTGATGCAGTACTCGATGAAACTGTCTCTGTAGCTAGGCGGACACTTAGTGAGTAACCTATCTACGTGTGAACCACACTGGAGCTCACTGGCTGCTACATCATCCATAGTACTGAGGCGGCCCACTAGGCTGGACACCACCAGGGAGAAATCTTCAAAGGCTTGAGGATCACCTGCCTTAATAGGAGAGCAGTTAAGTATAGCACTCAGTTCACTCTGGACTAATTGCCTGGGTTGCCCATATCTCTGCTTCAAAGCTTTCATTGCACTAGTGTAGGGAGTGCGGTCACTTGTAACGCACATGGATGCTCTAACTGATCTATCAGAATGTGATATTTATACTCCTCTGTGAGATGAGCATGTGGCCCAAGTAGGCTGTCCAGTCCTTTCTTCAGTAACACAAAGTCACTATCTCTGCCTGATTTGAATGTCACCAGTCTAGGCTTTGGGATGCCGTATGATGATGCTAAGAGCATCTCCATCAGGTTTGGCTGGGTGACTTCAGCTGCAGGAGGTACTGCGTCTTGTGCAGTAAATGCAGCAGGCAGTGAAAGGTAGGCAGAGACTGATGGATAGGCAGCAGAGTAGTAGCTGGCAGAATCAGGAGGTGGAGCTGCATAAGGATGGTTATAAATCTGTGGCACTGATATCCCCGGTGGTGGCTGATACAGTGACGCTGAGACTGCAGAGAAGTTGTGGGATTGTGTAGAGAGTACCTGGTTGGAGTTGCCTGGAGGCTGTGAGTGTTGGTACCTCTGACTGTATAGGGGGTCAGCCTGACGTGGTTCAAGCCTCCTAAACTGTACTGATTGGGCTACTTGATTGACAGGTTGTAGAGCAGGCAGAATAACATGACTTATTCTGGGGGGCAGAGCCGGTAGCGGTGCCGGCTGAATACCTGAATGGGCCACAGGGATTCTCAGCTGGGGAGCAGGATTCGGTGACAGCGGCACTGGCTGATTATTTGAAATAGGCTGAATAATAGGGCTTAAAGGTAGTGGAGCTGACTTTGGTGCTGAATGAAGAATGGGGTTTGAATTTCGCAGTGGTGAAGAGACAATAGGTTCTACTGGCCTTAACAGGTTCACAGGCGTTCTAATGTCCTGTTTCACTGCTGGTGCCAGTACGTGTAGCTGATCAGTAGTATGGATGCTGCTCATGTCCACACTACTATGCTGTGGTGTTTGGAGTAGAGCAGAAAGCGAAGCGGCTCTATCTTGCTGTTGAGCATCACTCTGAGTAGGGAGAGGACTGTATGACTTGCATGCTCGCTCCAATTGTTCCACAACCTTTGTTAATGCACCACTGGTCTCCTTCATAGTGATATGCATCTCATTCATCGTTTTCAGTACACTGCCCCAAGTTGCCTCCATTCTTTTCCATTTTTTCATCTCCTTCTTTTCCTTATCAGATTCCTCTGAACTGCTGCTGCTTGAAGATTCTGTCTCCTCTGGATCAGGTAGGTTGTGTTCATACTCCGCCAGATGTCCCGGAAGCTTTCTGCTCCTTCTTGGACGGGAACTATGCTTTGGACTCTTCTCCTGAGGAACTTCATCTTGTGGAGTTGCCATCTTGTTGACTCAGCCAATAAACATCCTGCTCGAAGGACCACTTGTGCTAGACCGTGTGCGTCTGCAGCTGATTAGGGGTTGTTCGTCAACTGAGTCTTCCTCGGTCAGAAGGAATAGGCAAATCCAATGGTACAGTTTGAGTATTTATTAAGGAGTCGGTACATGGAGATGATGACAGTTCACAGGTATTAGTATGACAAATAGGGGTGTTTGTAAGGGTGTGAGTGTGTATGTGTGGGTGTGGTTATCTGAAACAGAAAATACAATAAAATGTATATTAATAGACACATAGGCTATGGTTACATATAGTTGCATAAAGAAATGACCCGCAGTACAACCAAAAAACCACTAGTGGGAGCTCTAACACGGTACATGAACTTGCATAAATGCCACAAATCTCCACACGGCGAAAAGAGCAAAAAACAGGCAACCTATACATTAAATATAATATTCGCGGTTATTTGCAAGGCAATAATTAACGTATATACAGTAAATGGCTACTTATGAGCGCATGTAGAGCGCCGGAGCAGCAAAACAGTATAGCCGTAGTGAGTAACACGAGTATAACAACCTCGCCATCTGGGCTAATAACTCTGCAATAAACGCATAATTTATGCAAAAGCCGTACTTACATCTTAAGGACGCACACAGCACTCTTACACACAATATTAGCGCAGGATTAACAAAGGATGGCAATTCTCTGCTCCGTGAATACTGCTCTCATGACACTGGACCACACCGAAAGTGAAAGCGCCTCGCGAAACCACGAGTGATCAGAACTACAAACGAACACATGCATTATGGGTAACGTAGTCTATGTCAGGGCACGGACTTTTAACAATTATAATGAAATTAATTATAAATTAATTATTTCTAATATTATAATAATAATATTTAGATTATTAATATTACATTTATAGGTTTTTGTGGATATATTTAATCCCAAAACCGGTTGTATCGCTTCAGATTACATAGGATTCAGAATACATACACTTCAGAAGACATGCATTAAACAACTGGAGTTGTATGTATTACTTTTTGCTTTTGCTTTTTTTTTTTTTGGTCACCATTCACTTTCATTATAAGGACCTACAGAGCTGAAATATTCTATTATATTCTAAAATCTTTGTTTGTGTACTGCAGAAGAAGAAGAATCAGGGATGGTATGAGGGTGAGTAAATTATGAGATCATTTTAATTTTGGGGTGAACTATCCCTTTAAATTTTGGTTGTACCAATCATAAATATATTGTATGTCTTCAGAAGTCCTGGAATATAGCATATGAGTTGTATTGACTAATTTTATTTTGTTGTTTTCTTTTTACTTTTTGAAGCTTGACAGACACTAATCACAATGAAATATCATTGCATGGCAATAGATTCATTACGATTCATTATTGAAAAAAAAAATGTGGGTTTGGATCGACATGAGGGTCAGCAAATAATGACAGCATTATAATAATATAGTGACTTATTCATTTAATTAATTTCTGTGTAATAGGCTTATTTGTATTACATGCACAGTGTAATGATGAGGTCAGACGAGGGAGTGAGGATCCAAATGCAGTTTATTAAATAAACAGGAAACACAAAGGCAGGAACAAAACAAACCTCCACGAGGGGAAAACTAAAGAAATGAAAACAAGAAAACAACACGGGGGGTTTTGCAAAGTGGGCTTAGGCAGGAACACGGAACAAGGCTGGATACGGGACTGAGCTTCAGACATCAAACACTAACATCAAACACTAACATCAAACACTAACATCAAACAACGACCGACCAAGGACAAGGTGAACATCAGGACCTAAAATACAAAACAAGGGAAAACATAAACCAATGGACAATGAGAACTAATAACAAGGTGAAGAGGTAATTAACTAAAACCAATGACAAGACTAGAACAGAGAGTAAAGTAGTTAAACAATAAACCAATGGGGAGCGGACACATGGACGAGGAGGGAGGACAGGACATGACAAAACTTCAAAATAAGAGTGCTTAAAACAGAAAGCAATACGGAACATAAAAGGTGCCAAAACTCAAAGAGTGCATAAACAAAGAACAATGTGGAACATAAAAAGTGCCAAAAACTAAAAGTAAAAAGGTAAACAAACCAAAGACGGTGTGGATCGTTACAGAGCCCCCCCTTTAAGGAGCGGATCCCAGACGCTCCTAATCAAAGGAGGGGCAAAACGACAACGAAAACAAACAGGCAGATCTAGGGAACACGAGGGGGACAGAGGGACAAGACGTGGACAGGAAGACAGTGACAGAACAGATGGGTGGTCAGGAGAACAAGGAGGCCGGGTAGGTGCCCAGGGGACAACTTGAAGGGGGGGACCGGGTCGGGGGGCATCCATCGGGCAGGGACTGGGTCAGGAGGCCGGGGAGGTGGCCGTAGGGCAGGGATCGGGTCAGGTGGCCAGGGAGGCAGCCCCATGGCAGGGACTGGGTCTGGAGGCCAGGGAAGTGGCCGTAGGGCAGGGATCGGGTCAGGTGGCCAGGGAGGCAGCCCCATGGCAGGGACTGGGTCTGGAGGCCGGGGAAGTGGCCGTAGGGCAGGGATCGGGTCAGGGGGTCTAGGGGATGGCCACAAGGCTAGGGCAGGGTCAGGAGGCTTTGGAGACGGCCTCAGGACTGGGACAGGGTCAGGAGGAGGCCACGGGATAGGGTCAGGAGACCATGAGACAGGATCAGAAGGCCTGGGAGGAGGCCACAAGACAGGGTCAGAAGGCCAGGGAGGAGGCCACAAGGTAGGGTCAGAAGGCCAGGGAGGAGGCCACAAGGTAGGGTCAGAAGGCCAGGGAGGAGGCCACAAGGCAGGGTCAGTAGGCCCGAGAGGAGGCCACAAGGCAGGGTCAGAAGGCCCGAGAGGAGGCCACAAGGCAGGGTCAGAAGGCCCGAGAGGAGGCCACAAGGCAGGGTCAGAAGGCCTGAGAGGAGGCCACAAGGCAGGGTCAGAAGGCCTGAGAGGAGGCCACAAGGCAGGGTCAGAAGGCCAGGGAGGTGGCCACAGGACAAGGTCAGAAGACCAGAGAGGAGGCCACAAGGCAGGGTCAGGAGGCCTGAGAGGAGGCCACAAGGCAGGGTCAGAAGGCCTAGGAGGCCACAGGACAAGGCCAGAAGGCCTGAGAGGAGTTGAGGAGGCCCCCAGGGACGGTGCCATAGTAGGCAGTGACCAAGGAGGCTTGGAAAGTCCTGGGGTTTTAGTAGGCGAAGGCAGAGCCGTGGGAGGTGGAGCAGACAGAGCCATGGAAGGCGGAGCAGACAGAGCCGTGGAAGGCTCTGGTGACTGAGGCGTGGCAGGCTCTGGTGACTGAGGCGTGGCAGGCTCTGGTGACTGAGGCGTGGCAGGCTCTGGTGACTGAGGCGTGGCAGGCTCTGGTGACTGAGGCGTGGCAGGCTCTGGTGACTGAGGCGTGGCAGGCTCTGGTGACTGAGGCGTGGCAGGCTCTGGTGACTGAGGCGTGGCAGGCTCTGGTGACTGAGGCGTGGCAGGCTGTGGTGACTGTGATCTCGAAGGCTCGAGAGGCGGAGCCGTGGGAGGCTCAAGGGGCGGAGCCGTGGGAGGTTCAGGAAGTGTTGGCTCTTGGACGGTCGAGGCTACAGGCGCTGGCTCTGGCTCTTGGACGGTCGAGGCTACAGGCGCGGGCTCTGGCTCTTGGACGATCGAGGCTACAGGCGCGGGCTCTGGCTCTTGGACGGTCGAGGCTACAGGCGCGGGCTCTGGCTCTTGGACGGTCGAGGCTACAGGCGCGGGCTCTGGCTCTTGGACGGTCGAGGCTGGCAACGCCGGCTCTGGGACGGACGAGGCTGGCAACGCCGGCTCTGGGACGGACGAGGCTTCCAGCTCGTTGGCCGTGGCAGGCGTGGGCGTTGGCTCGTTGGCCGTGGCAGGCGTGGGCGTTGGCTCGTTGGCCGTGGCAGGCGTGGGCGTTGGCTCGTTGGCCGTGGCAGGCGTGGGCGTTGGCTCGTTGGCCGTGGCAGGCATGGGCGTTGGCTCGTAGGCCGTGGCAGGCGGAGACCGGGAAGCAGAAGCCTTTCCTCTTCTCCTCCTCCTCCTGGCGGACGGGGTTGTCAACGTTGGCCCAGGGACAGACAAGGCTGGGGGTACGTTGGCCGTAGCAGGCGTGGAGGAACGAGTCATGGAAGGCTGGGAGGTGACCTCTGTGTGGGGAGAGATAGCGGCCTCCTCTGCAATGCCCACAGTCAGAGGAGAGCCACAGATCCTCAGGGTCGCTTCAAGGTACGCCATGAGCGTCCAGCCTGGGGTCGCTGGTGGGAGAAGCTCCTTCAGAGAGGGGTCTAGATTCGCCCGGAAGAAACCGACCAAAAGAAACTCCGAGAAGTCAGACAGGTTGGCCAGCTCGAGAAACTCACGGACGTGGACCTCAATTGGGCGATCCTCCTGTCTGAGGCCGAGAAGCAGAAGATTGGCCTGTTGAGCGGTGCAGGCTGCTGGATCCATTAGTTTGGTCGGTCGTTCTGTAATGATGAGGTCAGACGAGGGAGTGAGGATCCAAATGCAGTTTATTAAATAAACAGGAAACACAAAGGCAGGAACAAAACAAACCTCCACGAGGGGAAAACTAAAGAAATGAAAACAAGAAAACAACACGGGGGGTTTTGCAAAGTGGGCTTAGGCAGGAACACGGAACAAGGCTGGATACGGGACTGAGCTTCAGACATCAAACACTAACATCAAACACTAACATCAAACACTAACATCAAACAACGACCGACCAAGGACAAGGTGAACATCAGGACCTAAAATACAAAACAAGGGAAAACATAAACCAATGGACAATGAGAACTAATAACAAGGTGAAGAGGTAATTAACTAAAACCAATGACAAGACTAGAACAGAGAGTAAAGTAGTTAAACAATAAACCAATGGGGAGCGGACACATGGACGAGGAGGGAGGACAGGACATGACAAAACTTCAAAATAAGAGTGCTTAAAACAGAAAGCAATACGGAACATAAAAGGTGCCAAAACTCAAAGAGTGCATAAACAAAGAACAATGTGGAACATAAAAAGTGCCAAAAACTAAAAGTAAAAAGGTAAACAAACCAAAGACGGTGTGGATCGTTACACACAGGTCCTATATCTCTTTGCTTGTTATTAGCCCTCCTATCGAGGCTGATCTTTGTCTTTAATGTTGTTTCTATATCCTCAAAGCATTTCTTGTTTGGTGTGTCGTGCTTCTGTTGAAGCCCTGGGGAGAAAAAACTCAAGCTCACAGTGATCCTTCATGCTGAGGCTGAAATTGCTGAGAAACCTAAAATAGCCTCCCTTTGGGTCTGTGCTGGGAAGTGCTGGAATTGTGCTTCCCTTATATCTCATATTATGATGAACTGCATTGAAATGGTTTTCTTTGAATGTACCTATAAACTGATTATGACAGGCCTAATAAAGTGTTAATGACAAAAGCATAGACCTTTCCCTCCTTGCCATACTGATAGTCCAAAACAGGTGTTTCAAAGGGGAACATATGCATAGAGAAATTATAGAGTAAAAGCTTAATTTACACCAGATCTACTTCAGCACTGCGCTCGCTTTGCATAGAAAAGGAAATATTACGTTTTTCTATTTTAACCGATTTGATTTGTCAAGCCATTACCTCCTTCACTGAGTCTGTATTGGTTAAGTGGCTCTGCTATGTAATAAGTACATTTTTTTACGTTAACACTTTTCCACCTTTCTGAAAATGACACATACTTCTAACCTCCTGCACTCATTATACTCATCTGATTATTGAGAAAATTAAGTGGTTTGAAGAATCAAATGTTTCTTTGGCAAAGAACTCACTTCTGAACAAGAACCATTTTTGCTACATGACTGAAGTTCAGTCAGATAAATCTATGTGGCGCAAGCTGATAGGTTCTTTGAATTTGTTATCTGTTAGCTAATCGGCTCGCTCACAGTAATCAGGAAGTCAACTTGTGTCTCTCTCTTTGTGTTACATTTACATGGTTAAGATTTGCAACTAACCTGGTTTCACCGCAGCGCACTAAGAGAGTTTTTCCTCTGAAACCCTCCTCCACCCCAGCTTCACCAGTCTAGTTCGGCTTCATTGGGGTTTGTATTTATTTATTTTTCAAATTTGGAGGTATGCTTAAGATATCATTGTCTGGCTGGAAGACCCAGTTATGATCAAGTTTAAACTTTCTACCAAAGAGCATGAACTAAAGGTCTTTTAGTAATGGAAGAGTAGTTTTATCTGAAACTGTGCCAAAATGTATTCAAGGATAAAACACAACACTGTCCCACATCAGCACCACCAACATAGGCATTATACAACATGTGTAAGAAGTCAGGTGCTAGAGATGAGACTTACGACTCGTGAATACTGCATGAATCTAATTAATTTGTTAGGTTTTTTGTGCACAATCAGCACTCTTGTATCCTGCAGTACTACACTGAAGACTAGTGTGTGGGCTGATACTGAAAGTGCTGAATATGAATATTTACATACTGACAGATGTCAAGGGGCTCTGTTCACAATCAACCACCCCCACTGCCCCCTGGACCACTGTTTGAAACAGAAGCGCCAAACCTATTAAAAATGAGGGTGTACGTTCCCACTTGGGTGTTTGAGTGAAGTTGATTTTGAAAATAACTTTCAAAAGACAAGTGATGCATATTACAGGTTACTGACATGCACCAAACAAACAAACAAGATAGAAGGCTAGCTAAAATTGTATCAATTTGATTGTTGATAGATTGCTCTTTATGGGTATAAAAGTCATACCTTTTCGTATGAGCCAAGTCATACGATATCTTACAAATTCGTCATGTTCAAAGTATGCAATACATTTTATAGATTATTATTAAATAAAATAGTGTGATGAGGAGGACGGCGTAGCCGGCCATGATGTAGCATGGCCGGCGCTGAATCAGCTGATCAGAGAGAGTCACATGTGGCCACATTGCATGTGTGTCAGTGTCCTTATTTTGTTTTAAGTTTGTTTATATCATTAAAGTTTATGTTTATTGTTCAGCCGGTTCCCGCCTCCTCATTGCCCGTCCTTTAACTGTTACAAATAGCTATTATTATTTATTTGTATTTATATTTTTTTATATTTTGTTCTGACAAATTTAAGTATGAAACATCCAAAACAAAGTTGATCCCAAATGAAACGCACGTCATGAATGTGAAGTGTCCTGAGCCATGAAAAAGCACCCTCTGAGCAACCTCTCATTTAGATGTAGATTCTCTTTATTTTCTCATTCTTTCCTCAGCATTTAAAGTGCTCTAGCACATCACCTCTCTTCACAGTGACATTTGTTGCTACTATAACTCTGCTCTCTCCAGCTGAGCTCCTCGGCACTGGAGCTGACCCCATACAAGTCACAAGGCGGAATCAGACGTGGGGCGGAAATGCCAGCGTGCAGGGGCGAGTCGCGTCAATCAGCGGTCCCCTGTGTAATTAAGAGAAAAACTGCTGTCTCCAATGCTTTTGCTCCCCATGCCTCCATATTCCACAGATCATCTACAAAGACAACAGGACGGGCAACTCTCCAGCCAAGGGAAAATCAAAGAAGGCATTTTGTCAAAGCCTGGCACCACGTTACCCTTTTAGAGGCTGTTGTAAATATCATGCAGTTTCAAAGATTCATACTGAAAGCAGCTTTTTTCCCCCTTGGCATCGTGGAGTGGACAGCCGCCAAGGAAAGTAAAGGCAAGTGTTTTTTCTTGGGCCAGAGGTTTAGATGAACCAAAAGAGGGGAAATCCACAAGTTACCACAGCTGACCACTCACACCCACTCGTCTGCATTCCTGTCCTGAACCTAAGACCGCATAGCAAGACAGAGTAACTGGCAACATAAACAGAAAAATATACTCATATCCTTCACGCCGAGATATAGAAAACATTATATCTCCACCACCCTAGGTAAAATGTAAATTTGCATGGTACTTATACAGTAGTTAATAGTTAATTTTATGCAAGTAAGACATATTAAAATGAGCTAGACTATGATCCGTCCTATGAGAGACAGGTTTGGCTCTACTATGCTCAGATACAGATACAACGGAGTGTGGAAACTGTACTACAACACAATCTACAAATAAAAACAAAATACATTTGAAGCCATTTTTTTGTTTGTTTCAATGTTGCCGTTGTTACTGTGTTTTGCTCAACATAGTCTTATGATGGCAAAATTGTAAGATATTGTACAACTAGTATATACGAAAAGGTACGAGCCATAGAGACCAACCAGTTAACAAACAGAATTTCAAATCGATACAATACAGGCATCAAATTTTAGTCTAGCTCCTTTTTAAAGGTGCATTTAGTAATTTTGATCCTCATTTAAAAAGTTTTTCATCTAATGAAATTAGACATTTTGAAACATATGAATAAAATTATGAACTCTCATGTGAGGTGAAGTGTTCAGTCATATCGGTAACCTTATAAAAGGTCTTTTATTCTACATGGAGCAGGGGTGCCTCATCAGGTCAGCCATGTTAGAATCACATGACCAGCTGAATACTACTCGCATAATCTCAGTAACCGCCTTGTTATTGGACACTTTCATTAATGGATTAAATTAATCCTGGTTTACTCTGCATAGTGAATTTCTACTATGGCATTGATAACTAAAAACTACTGTGTTTGAATGATGCAGCATCCAGGTCACTAGCTATCAGAGTAATCCACTTCAACAGAATTAAAAAAATTACAGAGTATAACTTTAACACTTTATTTTAACATCAGTGAACACATTAACTCATTCCATATTTATGTATGCAATACAAATGACTGATGCATGTCAAAAACCTGTAATACTCTTCCCTCGTCTCTTTTCCAAACCCCAAAGTTTTCTTTATGCCGTGGTAAACAAGAGTAATTTTCCTATTAAAATCATGGTTAGGTTTGGGGTTTGGGCAGTACTTAATTTGAAAATGAAGAATTGCAGGATCAAATGATTAAGATGCTTGGAGAACAATGCTGACCATATGACCTCAGCTTTACCAGATCACACAATGACGTCGCTAAACAATGACTCATGGACTGTGCAGATATGCCGAAAAACAAAATTGCGGTTAACCGGTTTTGCATTGTTTTCACATATTCTTATTATTCAACAGAACAAAGGAAAACAATACATTTTATATTAGAATTGAACGTGATAGTGGATGTGTTTCTAAGGGATATATTGACTATAAGCACAGCCATACAATAGGAAAACTGATAAATACACAAAATTAAATAGGAGGTATATAATAATAGATTCTCCAATTTTGGAGAAAGAGCCAAAGAGCCGTTATTATAGGGACAATCCCCCCCGAGCAACCTTGAGTTAAGTGCCTTTCTCAAGGACACAATGGTGGTGACTGTGGGGCTCGAACCAACAACCTTCTGCGTAACATTTTAGTGCTTTAGCCCACTATGCCACCAACACTCACATTACAAAAAGTTGCATCTCTCAATTCATCCCATTTATAGTACCTGTCAGGATTGTGTGTGTTTTTGTTCATGTCTTTTAATTTAAATTAGTTCCATGCCATGTTAGTTGCTGTTTCCTTGTCATGTGTTTCCCATGTTCTTGTGTCTTGCCCACATTGGTTCATTGTTTCATTAGGTTGTTAGCAGTCTTGTTATCTTGTTTAGAGTTCTAAGTGTTGATTGGTTTTCATTTTCATGTGTTCTCCCTTGTCCAAGTATTTAGCCCTTATGTTTGCCATTGTTCATTGTCAGGTATTGTTTGTTTGTGTAATGTTGGGTCAAGTCAAGTCAAGTTTATAGTCAAGTCATGTTTATGCCAAGTTTATATTCAAGTGCATGTTTTGTATTTGTTCATGTTTGTAGTTAGGGTTTTTGGATTTCATGTTTGGAAATAAAACTGTGGGGGAGGTGGACGCCAAGCCAGAGTTCCACATCATGGCTGCCAATCCAGAGTCCCACATCATGGCTGCCAAGCAAGAATCCCACGTCATTGTTGCTGAGCTAGCTCCACCTTTTGCCCTCGATCCTCAGTCTCCTCCATGCCAGGTCACAGCCGCACCTGAGCCTGCTCCATGCCATGTCACAGCCATGCCTGAACCTGCTCCATGTCACGTCACAGCCAATTTTCAGTATGCTCCATGCAATATCTCAGGCTCACCTCTGGTCAACGAGTCAACGGCAAAGTCTCCCACGGTCAATGAGCTCACGTCTGCCACGACCAACGAACCAGCATTGCAAGCCTTGTCTGTCCCAGAGCCAGCATTGCAAACCTCATCCGTTCCAGAGTCAGCTATTTGAGTTGGAATTGGTTCCTGCCCTTGTGCCCACTCTGAGTTCTCCTGATCAGCTGGTTGCCCCCAAGCCACATTAGGTTGTTCGTAGTCTTGATTGTTCATTGGTTTTCATTGTCATTCCATTTCATTGTTCTCCCTAGTCCAAGTATTTAACCCTCATGTTTGCCATTGTTCATTGTCAGATGTTGTTTGTTTGTGTAATGTTGGGTCAAGTCAAGTCAATTCATGTTTATATTCAAGTCCATGTTTTGTATTTGTTCACGTTTGTAGTTAGGGTTTTTGGATTTCATGTTTGGAAATAAAACTGCACTTGGATTCATCACACATCATCATCTCTTCGTCTACCTGTTGCCAACCATTGTTACATCACCACACCAATAAATATTAAATTCATTAGTTTGTTGTTGGACGACTGGTGAAACATCCTGTCCCATTGTTGTGTATATTTATATGATTCAGTTCTTCCTGATTAGCATTATTAGCAGTATTGTCCAGGGGTGCAATTTTATTTTCTTGTGAACTCTTTTGATCAGGAACAATAGCCACAGCTTGATTGTCTTGATTGGGGCAGCTGTGGCTCAGGTGGTAGAGCGGGTTTTCCACTAATCACAGGGTTAGTGGTTCGATTCCTGGCCCACAGGACTCCACATTCCGAAGTGTCCTTGGGTAAGACACTGAACATTTAATTCTAGAATAGACCTATAAATAATAAATGCCATTAATTCTATCACAAATAGTGCAAAGGATGCTTTAAAATTAGCTGTTTATTATGAGATTTAACTTACCTCCCTTTTTTAATGAAATTGAAAAAGAATCGAAAAAATGAGTCTGAAATCGACTCTTGTAATCGATTCCATCGAAAACCATGAATCAGAATCAATGCCAAAATTTCTGGAATCAAACCCTACTAATAATGAAAGCAGCACACCTTATGGGGACACTAGAAATGTCCTCATAAACCACATTTATAGCATAATACCCTTGTAATTACACACACACACACACACATACACACACACACACACACACACACCCCAACACACACACACACACACACACACACACACACACACACACACACACACAGTTGAAATTTGACAATGCTCTGTTTTTTAAAGTTTAAAATCTTGTTTTAGCACAGCAGTTCATTGACATGTAGAACTTTCAACCTAGAAGTCATTTGTTTCACCAGATATGAACTTGGGGAGTTCCAAAAATCACATATAACAGATGCTATATCCCCCTAAATGAAGCCCCATAACTGAAACAAATGCAAGTATATTGAATAAAAATAGACCATGATGGAAATTTTAAAACTCTGTTCATCAGAGTGATAAAGATTGTTTCTAGCACAACCCGTATGGCAAATGATTTGTTTGAAGAGCAAAGAACAGCATGGCACTTCTGTAGAATCCTTCCCAGTGATGTGGTCATGAATAATATGGGAAAACAGTTTTAACAATACAATTTTCTCCAAATGTGTAAAAGCTTCATGAACACTCAATTAATATCCAGGTTGTCCAGCCTTAACATAACCCATCTTAGATCTCAGGAAGTATTTGACATCTACAGACAACAGTAGACTGTCAGAGGGAGGTGGGTTGGTATGTTGCAGAGATTTTCCTGTTGCTTATTGAGTTCATCATATTAAGCTTGCCATCTTGCCACAAACTGCCTGTGATAAGGGGCTAAATGGGTCTATAACTAATTTATTCTGCATGCTGTTGTCCAACACAGACAGATCGAGTTACAAGATGGGTGATAGATGGGTAAATCTGCCTTCTAATGGGAGTGGAAGTCCAAATCGACTGGAAAATTTCTGGAAATCTGTTCTGTAGTTGAGGCTACAAATGCTTGGTGTTGTATCTTATTGGATGGTAATTTTGAAGTGGAATTGCTTGCATAAGTCTGGGTGATAGGAATAATGGTGAAATTTTATAAAAGCTGTTGGCCCATTAAATTTTATAGCTTACATTTGATGTTAATTTTTTATGGTTTTAAGTGTGTTAGCTCTGGATTTGAAGTAGGGCTTACCATTCTTTATGTCTAATATGTCCCGTTTAATGGAGTGCGAAGTACTGTATGATAAGCACACACTTGCCTAAAGTAAAATCAAGATGGATATTTTTTCATCAGCAGCTAAAGTGCTGTATTACCTTCTAGAATGCTGTCAACATATATACAGTATATTTAGTATGTAAAGTATGTATTACTTTAGCTACATTGAATTGATTTTTTCATTTTCTAAAGAAAACTGAATGCCTATTTGGTTGCTAGGCCATGATTGGATGGTTGCTAGTGCATTGCTAGTTAAAAAGTAAAAAAGTATTTACCTGTAATTGTTGCCTTGAGGAACGATTTCTACTTAAATCTTACATTTAAAATGAGTTTTGTGGATGTAACCTACCATAGTAAAGTTGAATAAACTTGAATAAAACCAATTCATTTAGATGTTACCGCATGAACCTGCCCTAGTGCAAACTTACTTTTGCTTTATTTTTTGTGCCAATTAGTTTCTCTTTATGCAATTTCTTTTTCCACTAATGCAGATGCAGGAATGCATTTCTGGCTCTGGCTCTGAAGATCTCGCACTCGAGTCGGTATGACTGACATTGGGGAGAACTAAATACAGTATATGTTCTCTAGGCTGCTGTCAAGTTCTGTTTTATTTACTAGCTACTAATCCATTCATACCATTCTGCTGGGGATGTAATTGAACGTTAAAAATGTGACTTATAATCCATGGCTGGATGTGTGAGTATTGACCGCTGTTGGTGTTGCTTTCATGACTAAATGTCAGCAACTATCATTGTCTGATGTCTGAGTCTCATGAACTTAAGTGGCTCTTATGGAGCTGAAAGCCTCATCTCATATGTATTTACCTAGATGGAATATCACATCAAGGTCAAAGCTGTGATTTTTGTAGAAGTGGGATGATGCATTTATATTAGGGATTTTGTCAAACCCTTATCCAAGTGCAAATATCCAAATGGATTGTTCTTTTGTAATATACCACCAGCTTTATGAATTCTGGAAATAAAAACTGGATGGATTTTAAAGCTGTTTTATCCAGGGTGCAAAGCTTGTCAGAAGGTCAGTAATTTTTCCAAATTGGATAATTAATTCAAAAGCCTTAAGCTCTGAAGGGCATCCAGTGTTGTAGGCTTCATTTGAACTTTGGAAGGGACACTTCCCCTTGAAATCTTAAGCACATTAATGATTATATTTGCTTGTAAAGCATAAATCACATATAGGCCATATTTGTCTATACATATGCTATAGGGTAATATTCCAGACTGGACTCACTGCGAATTCCATGACAGTAGGTCGAAATTTGTGTATTTTTTGTCTATGCATCTTTCCTGAGGTCGATTGATAATGTTATTCAAGTTTTTTTGCACCTAAACAGTCATAATGTAGTAATATGTGATCATTTTCCACCATGTCTCTGGCCCTCTGAAACGCTCGGTTTTGGCCTAAGCCAATGTAAATGCCCACTGTTATGATTGGCTAATATCATGCAGCCCCTCAAATACAGTACAGCCAAATTTGAAACTCAATCAGAGGAGAATGAACAAAGCTCCACAACATTATACAACAAAATTTCAGGGTTTACAAATAACACGCATCAAACACATTGCATCTGAATATTTCAATCGTATTATAGCTGGTTCACAAGCAATCCACATTGACATGAGCCCAAGAAAATGGTCAAAGATGTCCAACCAGTTCATGTTTACATACAGCAACAATTCGAAATAGCACAGATGTACAAAAGAATGCGTCCATGATGCGTATGTGCTCAAAACAACAAGAGGCACAGCAGCTGAAGAAACCGGATGGCTTCTCCTCTTTACAGTTGTAACTTGACACAGCGTCTTTTAAAAGCAGCGAGATACGTGAAAGCAGTCAAAGAGAATGTGTAGTGCATGTTACTGTACACAAATTATTCAAAATAGTCTAGATGGGTCCCTTTTGGTGGTCGGTAATATTTAGGAACACTAGGCCTGTCTTTCCTGTTTACTGAGCACCAATGGGCGGGGCCAAGGGCGCAATGTCACATGTTGTGGGATGTGTGGATAAAAATGAGCAACGTTTCAAAACAAGACATTAAAAATGAGACATTTCAGCACAGTGGCAACTATAAATGCTCTTTATAGACTGAGGAGGAAGTTTTGAGTTATGAAATATCAAGAACATTTTGATTTTCCATTTTATGACCCCTTTCAAATACTCTCTCTGATCCCAGGTTAATGTGCAGAGATCAATATATGTGGAAAAAAATGGAAATCTGTGGCTTTGTGGAGCTTTCAACATTACTCTGTTTGAATGAACAGCCTGGCATGTCAACATCTAGCTCAATCAATAGCTTGATTTTGGTGTGGACAACAAGTTTTTCCCAAACTATTATAGAAATGACAATCCTAAATACACATGTAATATATTTCACTTTAAAATACACTGAACAAAAGTAGCTCTAAAATGTTATGTTTTCAAAAGGTCCCTTTGAACTGTGTCGACCAACGTGAAGTGGCACTCACTGACCACACAGTACCAGTTAAACACGTTTCAAATTCGCCTTAATTTTTAAACATAATCTCTCCTTAAGAGCACATAGGTAATTGATTTCATTTGTGCAACACTAGCTAATATTCCATCACTGCTCACGCTGACCTTTTGAGTGTGAAGCACTTAGCTGCGATAATTCCAGCACCATTAGAGAGGCATTCTCCTCTGAAGTGCCTTCAGCCACTAGGCAAAAATATTTTTGAAAGGTGCATTCAGTAATTGTTTACTCATTAAAAAGTTTTACTTCTAAAGAAAATAATTGTCATTTTGAAATAGATGTATAAAATCATGCGCACTCACATGTGATAAAAATCTGTGACCTTATATAAGCTGTTTTAATCTACATGGAGAGGGTCAAATCATGGGGGCTGCCATGTTAAAATCACATGACCAGCCAAATCTCACTATCTGCAATTTTACTGGACAATTCCACTCATTGATTAAATTTATCATGGCTGACTCTGAATAGTGAATTTCTACAATGACACTGGTAACTGATAACTACTGCGTTTGAATCATGCTGCATCTACACCGCTAAGAGTTAGTCCAAGATGTCATATTCCAAAAAATTACTAAGTGCAACTTTAAATAAAAGGACAAGCCTTTGATGGGTCCTGCCCCAACATCCTGTTTTAAAATTGCATTTGAAATTTTAAACTTCAACATGTAACAGAACGCTAAAGTTGGTAATGTGCATTCTGCAAAAGTTTTGCAAGCATCTGGAGAAACATCTAAAAATCTATAAAACAATCTCTAATTCGAATTTGAAAAATGTGTTCAGGATATCATGTGACTTTTGATTAAATATTTTCTCTGTATTTTACTGAAAAGTCATTTCATAACTCACAAAAAGGCTGGCACTCCCATAATAACAGTTTAGCTCTGTAGATTTTAATATGCACATTTGACAGACTGATTATAGTATAGTGCATTCTCACAGGCTACTCCCAGCTTAAACTAATTGTAGGGTTTTACCTCTAAAACTGTGTTTAAACTGTGTTTATTCTGTGCCTGTAATTCTCCTTAGTCCCAAGTGGAATGTTAGGCCATGCCAATTTACTGTAATATTAGCAGTTTTTCATATCAGTTATCAGTGAGGAGTCAATAGTCTCTCTGCACAGGTATCAGGTACATTGGCTTCCTGCATCAATATACTTTCTGTGCAGTTTTTTTATTTGTTTTTGATGTCAGTCCTAAAAGCACAAAAACCGTAACCAGCATTATAGCAATCAATACCACACATGACAAGGGCACAATACAAACAGCAGAGGACAAAGATTTAAAAGCCATAATGTCTCCAGGCCATTATTTTATTTAAATTTGTATTTATTTATTGGAGTTTTGTTCATACATTGATAGATCGTTCATCTTGTTCATGATATGATACATTGAGCACTGCTGTAGGTTATATAAAAACACTCTCACCTGCAAAATGTTCAATTTCAGAAGCAATACAACTGATTCCTTGTCAAGTTAGAATGATATCTTTAATCGTTTAATTGGAAGAATAATCTGTAATCAGAATTTCCAAAGCTACTATGTCCAGACATTCAATCCATCAATAACATTGAAGCGACAGCAGTAGAAACACCCAAGCATCTAGAGACACCAAGCGACACACAATGCCATTTGCGATGTGAAAGGGGCTTAAGTTTTAAAAACACAGATGCTCATATACTGCTCTTATGCATACAGTAAAATTGCAATATGACTCTCGTGATCTCCCATCAAACATTTTTGGATAATTTCAAACATTATTACCTTTTCCTGTGGTGCTACTGATGGCACATTGCATGAGCAACCTCCAAGACATGGATTGTTTCCAATGGGAACCAGAAAGTAATTGCTTTCACATAAACAATGGTGAGCGAAGGTTGCTTTATCGCTCTAAAATGAATAAACCTATAGGTTTAGGGCTGGAGTCTGCGTTAGGGCAAAAAAGTTAATGTGGAGTGTAATATACAATTTAGATCTAAAAATAAAACTCGCTTTTAGTGCCACTCTGTGGGCATTTCACCTTAACATCACTTCCAGCTTCTGTCACTGGGGCAGTCGTTTGAATTTTGGTATGAACAGACCAATTTAAGCAAAAGAACTTTCAGTCTATTTTTGCAGAATTCACAGTGGGATCAGTCAGGAAAGTAAATGGGTGGGGAGGTTGGGACTGTGTGCTGTTGAGCTGAAAAAAACAAAAAAAACACAATAAATGTAGTCCATTAAAATTGTGCTCTGTATTCCAAGACTTCCTTAGCCATGATATATATTTTTGTTTGTTCCACACACAAAGCTAAGTTGTAATGCTCTGAAAACCTTCACTCTCAAATTGCATTTGCACTTCTGGGGCCGGTTGCACCAGCTGGACGTACACCCGGTTGTAAGGTTTGGCTGGATGTAAAATGTGCCTCAAGTCTTTTGTAGAATGGATACCTGTTGCACAATCTAGGTTTAGTGCTGTGTCTGAGACTAAATCATATGCCTAACCAAAGGTAGGTGTAAGTGAAAAGACTCGACTAGTTTCCAGTGACAATAAAAATGAAATAAAAACATTGATACAATGGCACTACTAATATACAGGCTACATGATCAGCAGGCTTTCAGGCGTAAAAGAATAATGAGAGACCGCACCAATCCTATGGACATACAGTATATGGGGATAGAGAGCTCATTGGAAGATTTAGTTTTAGCAGTGCAGAAATGTTAGAATTAATTATTTATTGATTTAATTGTGTTTATTCAGGGATTACAGTATATTTAATTTGATTAATGTTGTGTATGTGATTATTTAGATGTTCAAAAAAACATATAAATACATAAAAGCCATTCTCGATTTTCTAACTGGCACTTTGCTGTAGTAGCTGGATTTCTAAGGCATGTTTCCGTTTCTTGAGTTCAAGCTTCTCCTCTTCCACCATTAACTTCTCCGTTTCCATCTCCATTCTCATAATTTCTTTCTCCAGTAACACATATTGGAGATCCGGATCTCTTGTTCTTCAAGCAGGTACAGTTGCCAAGTTTTTCGGCACTGTCTGCAGTGCTAAAGACGGGTTGGGATTCTCTGCAAGAGATGCAGCTTCATTAAAATAAAACTTGCTTCACGAATTTGTGTAGGCTACTCTGCACACCCAGTGGAAACAGGTTTATTACTATTACTATTTATTAGCCTACTATTTTTAAGATGCAATTTTACCTTCATGACTGGTGTCTGACTACAGTTTGTAACAATAGCAACGTGAATGGGGTGGCAACTATCACTGCGGTAGAATGTGTGTGGAAAAGACCAAAATGTATATTGAAAATCTCTACAGATCTTATGTCCATGTTTAACCTCTTGAGACCCTAGCGTTTGTAACTAGTAGCCCCTAAGATACATAACAAATATATATACAGTATTTTTAAACCAAATAGTTTTCCTAAAGAAATTATGTCCTCATATGTAGACATTGTGACTAATTTGTGAAAAAATAAATAATACCAAGCTAAAGAAAGATAGATATGTTTTTGTATCAAATTGTTTATGATGTTTCCAGGACTGATGGTTATTCATGTTTTTGAGATGTTACAGACATTACATTAGAAATTAGCATAATTAATTCTGATTCAAAGTAATGACCAGCATCATCCAATCACTGCCAACCATGTTGAAATAAAATTATACATTATAAATTCTGAATTTATATACTGATTATCATTGTCAAAACATCTTATTGGAGTGTTCCAAACATCATCTGCAGCCTGAAACTGAACTTTTGACTGAATGTTTGAAGTGAATGGCTGCATATAAAAGCTATAGGATTGGCCCTTGCTCCCTAATTAGGGAATGACTTAACCTCCCGTGTGCGGTCTGTCTACACTGTTCTCAGAACAGTTCGAAATGCACCTAATTTTCATCCTAACTCTATATACAACCTTTTGGATGCATCCATTTATTCTCAATGTCATAATAGAGAGTGAACATAGGATATTTGAAGGAAAATGGTCCTATAGCCCACGTACGTGGTCATTAGGTCACGTCAGCGTGGCGTTTAGCAATAAATTGATGATTTAAAAAAAAAAAGTCAAATTAGATGAAACAAGACTATACCCTTTTGACTCAAACAGGTTTTAATATAAAAAAAAGAATGAGGTTTCTTACCAGATGTAGTTTTGTTGCCATTTCTCCCAAGGACAAACTCAGCTGAGATCAGTGCCATGTTGCACATGACATGGAGCATTAAAAGTTTAAACATTTCATGACAGCCTAGAGAATTAATTAAATGAAATTAATTGATGCATAGGCTATTGCGAAGCCAAAAAATAATATCTTTACAAGATATACATTTTTGTGCGTCTGATCAATTTGTTTGGACTACTTTTGTGAAACATTTGTGGGCCTTTTTTTTGTCATTTTTGGAGCTTGAAATAGCTGGATTCCATGCATTTTCATAGTGAGGAAAAGAGCGTCTGTGACATTCAGTCGCTGGACCAAAAGTTGTGGAGCACTGAAGGTGTGTGTTCTATGCTGGGTGAGACAGGATGGGGCTTTCTCCTGCACGTATGCTGTCATCATGGGGAAAAGTGAGAGGTGATGATAGACTGAGATTGAAAGCTAATAAAAGCCCAGACAGAGATAATGTCAGTTGTGCTAGCTAACACCACAAGAGGACTTAAGCAAAGGAGGGGAAGCAAAGACACAAGGTTCTGTCTCACTCTTCTAACAATGTGCCAGAAAAATCTGCTGTTAATTTTTTTTTGGCTGAACAGTCACTTCAAATTCAATAAGCTGGTAAGGAAAATCCCCAAACAAAATACATTTAGCTTTAGGCACATTTCAATACAATAAGGTATACCTACATGATGGTTCTGACAATAGTTTAATGATTTCTGCTCTAGAGGTAGTATTGAACCCTTGGTATTAAATGGTGGCATGGCCCCAATGCACCGTCTGGCTCTCAATCACTCACAAAAGGCTAGATGGGAGCTCTATTGAGGGTCAAAGCCAGTGGGCACTAGAAAGGGGGTTTTGCTGGGATGAGACCCTATTGATGCGCCTTGAACCATGACTGAGATAAATCATGTTTTTAATGCAACCAATGCATGGCTACACCTGTAGAAAATTGAAGTCTCTCTGTTATGTTCTCCAGCATACACACATCCACACTGCTGTAGCGGTCCCCTGTCATTTCTATTGAGGTTGATGTGATTGGTGGCACAAATATTTTACAATATTTTGAACATCCATATTGAGCTGTGCCATTTCCCAATATAATGTAGGCAAATGGTCTCACAGTAAGATATTACCAGCTATAAAAAGGATAATCTAGACTTCTGAGGGCACATTCTATATTATATAGTTCAGATGTTATATTTTATATTATATACATTCTATATTATATAGTTATATGTACAGTTCACCATACATAGTTCATACAAGGAGAAATTTGGAAATGTACAAGCCACTCTCTTCCATTGAATGTAAGTGGATGGCGACCAGTCAAAGGACAAAAAAAACAAAAAAAAACAAGCTAAATTAAAGCACCACAAAAGATGGCCATGAGGCTTGTGCTCTATATTCCAAGTCTTTAGAATAGATATGATAAATTAAGTTGTTTTTCAGTTCAGTTTTCAGTCATAACCCCCCTTCTTTCTGTGTCCAAAGAGAGTTCCAGACTTGTGCACATCTTGGATTAAAGCCAGTTCCCTCACCAGTGGTTGTTTTACTGAAAATTTGAACAAGGATACTATCTGGTGTCAATTACATACTGTTCTTTTAGTTTACTAAAAAACTGACAAGTGCTTATGAGTGCTGAAATCTTCTATCCAGATAAATGTTTGTCTTTTTTAGTGCTTAGAATTGTAGTTTATTAGAGTAAAAGCAGATTCTTCAGTGGACATTTCACATGGCGGGCAATAAAATCTCATATGCTTACATTGAAGGAAGGACCCAAGACAAATCTAGAGATCAGAATATCACAGTAACTTGGGTGTGGGCTCTTTTGACTTGGGCATCCAGCCAAAACATCCTAGCAACCATATAACAATGCCCTGGAAACCACCCACCACACCCTAGTATCATGGCAGTGTGTTTTGCACTTCAGAAAAAAAAAAACTACAGTAGTTCTTAACTTTTCTGTTCAAATAAGTAAAATCCTTTTTGGACATTATGTAGATAGATTTACGAGATAATAATGTGATGCCACACACAGACATGACATGCAATCATAAATGTCTTCAGCATGGTGAACAGAAGCAATACGTTTTTCCTTGTGTCAAAGATTTGTCCTCCCAGGCTCTCATCTGAGAGGGAAACAGAGGCAGTCTGTTACCAGACTTGATGTGCATGTTGTCTCGGAAAATCAGTTTTGTGAGTCAGATGGCCTTAGATCCTTTCATGAATGATGCATGCTCTGACTCAAAGAGCTGGCCTTCACATGAAAGAAATAAAATATGTGAATATGAATCAGATGGCAGACGGCGTTCAAAGCTCTGCTTTGAAAAAACAACAACAACAAAAAAAAACAATATATATACAATATATATATATATATATATATATATATATATATATATATATATATATATATAGGGTTGGGAGGGTTACTTTTGAAACTTATTCCACTACAGATAACAGAATATATGCTGTAAAATGTCATTTATAATGTATTCCGTTAGATTACTCAAGGTCAGTAATATATTCGAAATACTTTGGATTACTTCTTCAGCACTGGTAGATATTTTCACTTGCTTTGACTATAAAAACTCTGCCAGTACAGAAAGACAAAATACACATGTTAAAAAATACATTCTCTGAAAAACCTAAATATCTTATGCATTGTAGTTTCTAAAACTTTTAGGATTTTTAGATATTTTTACAGGAAAACAATACAAAAATGATTTTCAAGGACAAGATTTTTGCCCTAATATCAAAGGTCTCACTAGAAAAAAGAAATTATGATCCGATGTGAATTTTCTTGATAAAAATTCCTGGTAACGTGCATGTAAAATGGCTAGAAATAGCATTCCTTGTGTTTCATGAGTCTATCAATTTTTAAGATTCAGGTCAATAGATCTCAGTATTTCCATTTTTCCAATGTAGACCACTCAAAGACCTTCTCAAATGCATCCTCTCCACAGTCTCCCAAAAGTAGGCCAAAAACATACTCTCCACAAGTGCACAAACATGGATGTGAACGCTTGGTCAACACTTTGCAAGTGTTTGGTCCCATTGTGCCTACTTTACATTGGTCCTTGTGTAACTGTGATGGAAACAAACCTCGGTACTCAAGGGGGCGATAGAGTTACCTTCAAATGTCTGCGCAGGTTGTATTTTTTCAGGTACTGTAGCTAGCTATAAACACGTTTAACTTGCTCAGCAAGTTCTCTTCACTCTATTGCACTATTGAAAGTCGAAACTGTAGAAGACAGCTAACACCAATGCCTTCTATAGCATCCATTATAGCAATGCTTCTTGCGTATCTAAAAGCACTTTTGGTTGCAGACTTACATAGAGTATTTTGTAGATTATAGACTTGGCTTTACTTTGGAGAATTTGTTTTTCATGAATATTATCTATTACAAAATGGTGTCATGGCCGCTATAGCACCCCTTGTAGCAATGGCGAAAATGTTATGCTATGAATTATGTTTTGATGCATTTCAGAATGCATCAATGTGTGAAATCAAGCTTGCATAAGTTGAAGCGATTGTGTTCACATACTTGCGTAGAGTACACGATAAGCCACAACATTAAACACACCTGCCTAATATTGTGTAGGTCCTCCTCGTGCCACCAAAACAGCACAGACTTTGTCAGTTCAAACCAATCTGTTGACCTCCCTCATCAACAAGACATTTCCATCCACAGAACTGGCCCTCACTGAATGTTTTAGAGTTAACAGAGTTAATTCTAGAGACTGTATTAGTGTATGTTTCAGACCTTGGACTTGAATTTTTATTTTGAATTTGTTTTCCATGGAATGACTAAATATTATCTCTGACAAATGGTATAATGCATAGATATCATGAAAAAGAAAGACAGCAGGCTGGCAAAGGGTTTTTTGATTTTGCCATCGATAACAAATACGAGACGAAAAAGATGCTTCATTATGATATTTAAACAATTTGAATGTAAACATATTTTGACAAAAACATAACACTGCAAGATATAAAAAATGCACAAACAAAAGAAGAAACATCTAGAGTATTTAGAAGAAGAAAAAACTAGAAAGTATTGATACATATTATCTAATAATCCAGTGTGTTAAGGATTGAACCGCTAAAACTTCATGAAGAGAAATAGTTGAACACCAGCAAAATGAATCGCTTTACCAGTGGTTTAATTACCTAACTCAAACACATCCTTTGTATACATGAGATGAATCCCTATTTATACATGAGATTAGTCACTATATATAAAAGTTACATATATGCAATATTACAACTTACATCTGAACAGACAATGCAGCAAATGAATAACTGAATTTGAACTAAATTAGGTGCTAGTAAGAATTCACAACTACTCTGTTACTGTTATATACTGATATGCAACATCTTAAACTGGTCCTGCTGCCTCAAGTTTTCAGATAGGGCTATATATATATATATATATATATATATATATATATATATATATATATATATATATATATATATATAGTATTAATAACTAAATAAAGTATTAATAGTAATGTATTAATGTGAGTAATTGTGGGACATTGGGGCTGCTTCAACTCTCCATCATCTGGCTTTATTATAGACTCCCCCTTATCCAAGGGGAATCCTGCCTGGCCTAATGTACTGTCCCTCAACAGATTAGACTTCTGCCTACTTTTGATATTTCTGCTCCAGTAGAGGGTTAAATAAATGTCCTGCAGGCCCACAGCTCTGCAGTCAGCCTCAGTGCTCTCCGTTCCATGCTGTACTGCTTTTCCAATAGCCTTTTAATTTGGGTCAGAGTGATTTAGAAGCAAAGCTATGCATGACAAATTAAGCACCTCGAAAGCAAATGTCTCCCCTGTTGCCTGAAGTGAGTCTGCTTTGTTACACAATACACTTCGGCTCTATGAAGGTGCAGATGGCATTAAAAGGGTTCTTGAACAGAAAAAGCCTGTGTTCTGAGAGAATTTAAATGTTTAGCCAATTCTGACAATGTGAAATGGTGGGTGAAAGCCAACCACCGTGTTGTAGACCAGTGCAATGACAGTTTTCTTCCTTAAGAAATCCCCCTATGAGCCTCACCCAAACAATGCCAATGATCTGCACATATCCATGATCAAACCAGCGGTAGGGGGTGCATATATATGTGCATACATATTTGAGCATCAATAGGCACTTACTCAAGTGTAAAGAAGAACGAAGAAGAACATCGGCATGTATGTATGCTTTGTTCCATTATAGCATCAATACGGAATTTCTTCCAGAAAACTTAATTTTGATAATGGGTCCTTCTCATATTTGACTTTTAAATGGTAAAATTGCATTAAGTTTTCGGAAAAGGCTGTATGTGTGTAGCGCATTCATACCAAAGCCCATGAAAAAGCCCATCTTTCTTGATGACAAGTGTCTGTAAACTGATGAATTTTATATGTTGAATGAAGGACTGCTCTTGAACTATTGTAGCCAAATTTCCAAGGGCTCTCCATCACAGAAATGGTGGTTGATGCTGAAATCCTCCGTTGAAAGTCTTGTTTGGTGATTTTTCTTACAGTTCTAGCAGTTACTCTATACTGTATATCCAACACTGTTTATATGTACTACATGAAAGATATAGGCTACAGTATGCTGAATGCACAAAGCTGTTTGATCAGAGAATATGGGCTTGTATCCTTAGAATCTCTTGAACGCTAGAGTTGTTTGCTTCGAAAACTTCTTCTAAAATCTTTCTGAAAGACGTTTTGGTTGTGTTTGACTCCAAGACTTCAGCAATACGGATCATGAGAAAATGCCAGAATGAAAGTCTTGTTTACATCGATATCCCTGTCTGGTTTTGTGTGTTTGTTTTATTTACATCTTTTTTTTTAATACTGTTTTCTGAAAGAGAAAGAAAATGGCACAACAGACATAAATATTTGAGGAAAAATGAGAATGAACGTTCTCTTGAGAGTGACAGTGTTGTTTTATTGTATTATTGTGTATGGCCACTTGCCCTCCTTGCATGTAAATAACAGTTGCATAAACAAGTGACGGCTCCATCTCAAATGTCTTCTTTGAGGATAATAAATCAGCCATTCCACGGCATTCAACGGCAGTTGCAGCCCGTGAGGGAATTTTCATGGAGGCTGACATAAAAATAAGTATTGATCAAACCAAAAAAATATTAGAGTGGGTTTTATTATGGTATCTGTTTTCTTTTTTCATTTGAAAATTGCTCCCATACACAGGTGGTCTCTCCCTGATAGCTTAGAATAGTTTTAATGCACACCACATAATCATACTGATAACCGTTTAACACTTGTCCATTAATATGTAATTGGTATATGTCTCGTCACTGTCATGACTGCTATGTTGCTCGTAACTGCACACAAGACTGGTAGTGTGACAATAAAGTGATTTGATTTGAAGTAAACAAATGGAACAAATCAAGCAGTGTCATCTAAACTACTTCTAAATCTAAATAAATCTACTCACCTCTATTCTTATTATTTTTACTATTTTACTATTAAAGCAAATTCATATACAGTCCCGGAAAAGTGTGCAAATAAACAGCGCTTTTGCTGGGCGCAATTCATTGTTAGTGAATTTCTCCCACAGCTTTTTTGTGGGAATTGATCTTAAAAAAAAGCTACATTTATAATAAAATTGTTGTCAGATTTTATTCTTGATTAGAAATATGTGGTTGGAACATAATCTTGACAAACAGTTTTGGAGATTTCAGTCTTTCCCCATTTAGTCTGGGTCATTCAAAAATGTCATGCTTTTTCAGCTTTGAAACTTAAAAAAAAAAAAAAATTATTAAAGGGATATGTTAAAGATTTAACAAGTCATACAGGTCAAGCTTAATGACTAAAAAATTCAGATGTCCATCCGGTTAGGACAGGGTCTGGGTAGAAAATAAAAGGGTGGACAATAACAGTGTGGACATTCAGTAGGTAACTGTGGCAGTGGGGGCGTGGTCAAGCGTCCGTCCAGGGGAGAAAGCGGTAAGGGCGCTTGCCCTTGAGCCAAATTATGTCTAACACCTGTCTCTAATTTCAGTGAGAATGGGGGAAATGTGTGGATGGGGATATTCACAAATACCCTGTGGTGACTCTAGCAATTAAATTTCGTGGGACAAAACATAGAGTGGAGGCCACGGTTAGTTCCCGCCTCACCCATCCGCTGATTTTGGGAACCATTTGGCCCGAGTTTAAAGAGTTATTAAGGGGAATATGTGCGGATGGGTCCTGCAGGAAACCAAGGGGATGTGTTATGTGTGATTCTCTCATGGGGGAGGCGGAGCCGGGGCCGTCTTCGTCTGCTCCACCTCGGGATGATGCGAGCGAGAGGGAGGTTACAGCCCCTCCCATTCTCAGGGGATTCCCCAAAGGGGATTTCCCTCTGGAGCAGTCGCGAGACGAAACCCTCAAGCACGCCTTAGACCAAGTGAGTTATTGATGGTCAACATCTCCGTCCGGGGGTTGCACTTTCATATCCCTACTTAGCAATTAGAAATGAGCGGTTGTATAGAGTGATGCAGGATGCTCATACAAAAGAGGAAGCAACCCAGCTGTTGATCCCACAGAGCCGCCGGGAAATGCTTTTCCAGGTGGCTCATTATAATCCCATGGCAGGCCACCTAGGGGAAAGAAAGACACTACTCCGTCTGATAGCCCGTTTTTATTGGCCGGGGATTGGTGGCGACGTCTTCAGGTGGTGTGCGGCGTGCCGTGAATGTCAGCTGGTAAACCCACCGGCCACCCCAAAAGCACCATTGCGCCCCCTTCCACTAATCGAGGTTCCCTTTGAGAGGATTGGAATGGACCTCGTCGGGCCATTAGAGCGGACAGCACGCGGACATCGCTTTGTATTAGTTCTGGTGGATTATGCAACGTGATATCCGGAAGCAGTGCCTCTGAGCAACATCTCAGCACGTAGTGTTCCGGGGGCACTCTTCAAAGTAATCTCCCGGGTGGGGGTTCCGAAAGATATCCTCACCGATCAAGGCACAACATTTATGTCACAAACACTTCACGAACTGTACGAATTGCTGGGCATTAAATCGATCCGCACTAGCGTGTACCATCCGCAGACAGATGGCCTAGTGGAACGATTTAATAAAACTCTCAAGAATATGATTCGTAAGTTCGTGCACGAGGATGCTAGAAACTGGGATAAGTGGCTCGACCCCTTGTTAGTTGCAGTCCGAGAGGTCCCGCAAGCCTCCACTGGCTTCTCGCCTTTTGATCTGCTATATTGGCGGCGCCCGCGCAGTGTACTTGACGTTCTGTGCGAAGCCTGGGAGGAGGGGCCTTCAGACAGTAAAAACTAAATTCAGTACGTCCTTGATCTCAGAGCAAAACTCCACACCTTGGGGAAACTAACACAGGAGAATTTGCTCTGAGCTCAAGAACGCCAATGCCGGCTGTATGACAGGGGTACTCAGCTCAGGGAATTTACACCGGGAGATAAAGTGCTTGTATTACTCCCAACATCGAGCTCTAAATTACTCGCCAAGTGGCAAGGACCCTTTGAGGTCACACGACGAGTGGGAGATCTCGATTATGAGGTAAAACGAACCGATAGAAGGGGCGCACATCAGGTTTACCATCTCAATCTCCTGAAATTATGGAGGGAGGTGGCCCCGGTAACGTTGGCTACGGTAATCCCGGAGAGGGCGGAGCTCGGACCGGAGGTAAACAAAAACTACGATCACATTACCCTTGCGGAGACCACCTCTCGCCGTTCCAACTTGCAGAGGTTGCCGAGTTACAAAAAGAGTTTGCAGACATGTTTTCCCCTCTACCGGGTCGTACAAACCTCATCCAACACCATATCGAGACCGAGCCGGGAGTGGTGGTACGCAGCCGGCCCTATTACCTGCCCGAACACAAAAAGAAAATAGTTCGGGAGGAATTGGATGTGATGCTTGATATGGCTGTAATTGAAGAATCCCACAGTGATTAGTCCAGCCCGGTCGTTCTTATTCCCAAGAGTCAACACGGTGTCTAAATTTGACACGTACCTGATGCCCCGTGTTGATGAGTTGCTCGATCGGTTAGGTACGGCTCGTTTTTATTCGACATTGGATTTAACAAAGGGTTATTGGCAGATCCCCTTGACACCAATTTCCCGCGAAAAAACAGCCTTCACAACGCCGTTCGGATTGCACCAATTTGTGACACTTCTGTTCGGTTTGTTTGGAGCCCCGGCGACGTTTCAACGGCTCATGGACCGTATCCTCTGGCCGCTTTCGGCTTATGCCGCTACAGTAACGATTGGCAGTGGCACAAACAACACCTGAGGGCGGTCCAGAGGTCGCTGCGGTGGGCAGAGCTCATGGCGAACCCCAAGAAGTGTGCGATTGGGCGGGTGGAGGTACGGTATCTGGGGTTCCACTTGGGTCACGGCCAGGTGCGTCCCCAAATTGACAAGACCGCAGTGATTGCGACCTGCCCAAGGCCCAAGACCAAAAAGGGGGTGAGGCAGTTCCTGGGGCTGGCTGGCAATTATAGGAGATTTGTGCCTAATTATTCGGACGTCACCAGCCCGCTGACTGAACTCACGAAAAAGGGGGCTCTAGACCCGGTCCAATGGTCGGAGCAGTGCCAACGGGCGTTCATGCAGGTTAAAGCCGCACTTTGTGGGGGGCTGCTGTTACATGCACCTAACTTCTCTCTCCCCTTTTTATTGCAGATGGACGCTTCAGCCAGAGGGCTGGGGGCCGTACTCTTGCAGGTGGTGGAGGGGGAGGAGCGCCCGGTGTTATAAATCAGCAGGAAGCTTTCCTTGAGGGAGACCAAATATAGTACGGTAGAGAAGGAGTGCCTAGCCATCAAGTGGGCGGTCCTCACCCTCCGTTACTACCTGCTGGAGCGGGCCTTCACTCTCTGCTCGGATCACGCCGCACTCCAATGGCTCCACCACATGAAGGATACCAATGCCCGGATCACCCGTTGGTATCTTGCTCTCCAGCCCTTTAAATTTGAGGTGGTCCACAGACCGGGGATGCAGATGGCTGTCGCTGACTTCCTTTCCAGGAATGGGGGGGGGGGAGTAGTAGGCAGGCCGGATGATGCCCCAGCCTGAGTTGGGCGGTGGGGGTATGTGGCAGTGGGGGCGTGGTCAAGCGTCCGTCCAGGGTAGAAAGCAGTAAGGGCGCTTGCACTTGAGCCAAATTATGTCAAACACCTGTCTCTAATTTCAGTGAGCATTGGGAGAGCGGCATAAGGGCAGCCACAGAACCACCAGACGAGAGAGGGAGCGAGACGCGCCAATCTAGTTTTGGCGATTGTATTAGAGAATAACAAGTCTGTTTTTGTTATTTAAAAGAAATTGTTTTCTGTACACTTTAATTCTGCTGTGGCATTAAAGAGAACACTCACCTCTGAACTGCATCTTCGTGGCCTCCTTATTGCCAAGCGTGTTACAGTAACATTATCCACTATATAATTTGCGAATGATATCTGCATGATTTACACACTTCATGTAGCTCCAACATTATTTTGCTGAATAGCTGTTGGACACCTCCAAATTGCGACATTATTTCATAACATAGATCTCCAATTAAAGGTGACAGTATCATGACATAACAGGGTGGAAAATAAGTCAAGGGACACAGAAATGACAGAAATAGTTAGAAATATGATATAATGCACTTGTTAATGTTAACCAATTAATTTAACTAACAATATGCTTTAAATATTATTAGTAAATTCAAATACTTACATATTAAATGTAAATTTGAATACTTAAAAATGCCCAGCACTTTTTAAAATGTACAAATGTTTTTTGTTTCTTTTACAAATGTTTTATAATATCTAACAGATAATTTGTTAATGTACATTTGCATGCTTACAAATGTCATTAAACTTTTTCTTAAATGATTCATGCACAATTGTATATTTGCAAATTATATTAAATTAAAAATGCAAATGTAACTATTTTAATGCAGGACATGTAGGCAAATTTGTGTTGGGTGGTTGCTTCCGCAAAGTGCATTCAAATTGTTTAACGCACACCTAGACGTGGTTTGTCCCTTACTTCATATATGCAAATTTTGACTGAAAGAATAACAGTAACAATTATCTTGATCTATGGCAGGGACATGCTGTCCATATAAGCAAGTTAAGCAGTGTTACCTAACATAAGGTTGAAAAGAAAACTTACTCTATGAAATATTTTACTTATATTTTATAATAAATATTTATCTAAATTTATATTGTGAATATAAACTATTGTTTTCATTCAAATTTGTCATCTTTTATCTCAGTTGAGCAGCACAGACAGTTATTCATATATTTGCTTTGGAGCCACTCTCAGGTATAAGCACTTTATGTCATACTTTCTCTGATTGAAAGCATTGTTTACCACCCCTTCATTCAACTTTGTACGTTCATTCATTGTCACATCCATTAATACAAATGTATTTTGTATAATCATGTATTTTGTGTTCAAGTATAGGTAACTTAATATATTTATAAAAAATAGATAATAGGTAACTGTTTCTGGTTAGTCTGAGGCTATAAACTGAAGATCTGGCAACTATTTCCATGTTGAGTTATGTCTATTTTATAAACTCAGCGAAAAGAACGTCCCTTTTTCAGGGCACTGTATTTTAAAGAATTTAGTAAAAATCCAAATAACTTTACAGATCTTTATTGTAAAGGTTTTAAACAATGTTTTCTATGCTTGTTCAATGAACCATAAACATTTACTGAACATGCACCTGTGGAACGGTCGTTAAGACACTAACAGTTTACAGCAAATAAGGTCACAGTTATAAAAACTGACTCTACTGACTGAAAAACACCAAAAGAAAGATGTACAGGGTCCCTAATCATCTGCGTGCCTTAGGCATGCTGCATGGAGGAATGAGGACTGCAGATGTGGCAAGGGCAATAAATTGCAATATCCATACTGTAAGATGCCTAAGACAGTGCTACAGGGAGACAGGAAGGACAGCCGATCATCCAGTGGCAGACCATGTGTAACAACACCAGCACAGGATCGGTACATCCGAATATCACTCCTGCGGGACAGGTACTGGGTGGCAACAACAACTGCCCGAGTTACACCAGGAACGCACAATCCCTCCATCAGTGCTCAGGCTGTCTGCAATAGGCTGAGAGAGGCTGGACAGACAAAGTGTAGGCCTGTTGTCTCAATGCTGTGTGTTACATGGAAGACATCCTCCTCCCTCATGTTGTACCCTTCCTGCAGGCTCATACTGACATGACCCTCCAGCATGACCATGCCACCAGCCATACTGCTCATTCTGTGCATGATTTCCTGCAAGTTAGGAATGTCAGTGTTCTGCCATGACCAGCGAAGAGCACAGATCTCAATCCTATTGAGCACGTCTGGAACCTGTTGGATCGGAGGGTGAGAAAAACTGCACATTTAAATACTCAATCCAGAAATAATAATAGCCACATAATGTTGAAGGGTTGGCACTCCATAAACCATGTCCTATTTTATTTGTGCCCTAATAAAATAGTGGTGCCCTCCAGCAGATAAAAGTAGCACATGTTGAGCAGTGCAGCAATATTAGATAATTTGTATCATATTAAAATGTAAATAATCTTGCCTCGCCTTGCCAGACAGCAAAAGGCGCATTTAATAGGTCCCGATTACCTTCTTTCCCCCTCCATGAAAAACAGCTGAATGTCAAACCAAACATTCCTATGGGTGAGTAATACGGGGCTGATGAAAACTGTTGTCTCTTCCATGTTTCCTGTAGTGCATTTCAGTTGATTTAAATACAGCGTTGAATGACTTAATTGCAGCTCTGAGACTATATTCGTATTCAGAGGTTTTTTGAACAAATGCGTAAAACTCTCGCAATGTGTCATTAAAACTGACAAGAACAACCTATGAATTAAACGGTCCTAATGCACACATTCCAGCCAATCAGTATTCAAACTGAATATGGTATAATGAAAGTTTAATAACATTTGTAAGTACTAACTAGTGATCTGTTAAGCATAATGTTTGTTAAATTCACTAGTTTACATAACAAGCGCATTATCTCTCATTTCTAACTATTTTAATATACATTAACTAATGATCTGTTAAGTATTTTATCATAAACTTAACAGTTTGTTAATGATTTATTTATGAAAGTTATTATAAAGTGTTATGTTCATAAAGCTGCATGTTAACGTGCAAAATAGTAGCTAAATTAATTCATTTTATTCGTTAGGTTCATTTTAAATACTTCTTTGAGAAGGTTCTGTCGTATGCCTTTTTAATGGACTGCCACTGGTAAACAGTGCCTTATTTTCAACTACTATGTGCTTAGACTGGCTATCCATTTATTAGTGTTAGTTTTTCTCCACCCCCGTGTCACATTGTATGGATCAGTCGCTCATGGGAGAAGAGCAGCCCAAGTGTCTAAGTGTCACTCAGACTATCTATCAGCGAGCACTCTGGATAAAGCAAGCACTGCATATGCATCAAATTAGGCATGTGTGTCTCTTAGGGAGCTGCATGCTTGTTTTCTTTTTTGTCCTCTAGCTGTATTGAGAAGATAGACGCAAGAGTGATGGAGGTCTTTCTGCTGTGCCGTACAGATAAGTCTAATTCAAATCCCAAATGCACTTAGGACTCTCGTTCACTGATAGGGCTTCTCTGATGAGCCCACTGAAATCCTTAAAGGATGCCCTACTCCACCTATCCCAATGTTGGGCAGATTGCCACAAGATATTTACATAATCTTGTCAGAGTGGTAATGCCTCATTTTTGATGTGCAGTATTCCATTATTTCTGGGTGGCTGATAGGAACTTAATTAGAAACATAATGGATCTGTTGCAGATCAGACAAGGCTAATTAAGACAGTTCGGCATGCGGGATAATTGGGTATTTTTGTGAAGACCCTTGGTCAGCTGATCCCCTTTTAAAATACCCGGCCCCACTGGTATAGTCAGCTATTTTGAGATCGGATCTTGCACGTTGGGCAGACCACTTGCTTACTTATTTTCTTACCAAAAATCTTTTCTTAGACCATCGTGACGTCAAGTCTTGGAGATGCGTTTTATTTTAAAGGGGGGGGGGGGGGGGTCTTAAAGGGGACATAGCACAAAAAACAAACAAACAAACAAAAAAACATAAAAGAGAAACAGGGTGAAAAATGGTCAATTAATACTGTGTTATGACTGTTTTCTTGTGCAAAATCTTTAAATTATACTATACAAAAACCTTATTCTAACATTATAAGTAAACCTCAAGGAAAAAAAAAAAAAAAACATGAAATGGCCGTTATAATGAGTGACGAGTTAAAGGTGAATTCAGTAACCTTTGTAGTATTCACAGTCAGCCATGATTACTTTAATCCATGAGTGAAAGTGTCAAATAACAGGACAGTTACTGAGATTAAGTGAGTAGTATTCGGCTGGTCATGTAATTCTAGCAGCCCCTATGTGCGGACCCTCTCCATGTAGAATAAAACTTTTGTAAAAAAAGCTTTTATAAGGTTACTGATATGACTGGAGTCTTCATTTTATTATGAGTGCTCATGATTTCCTACATATATTGCAAAATTACATTTCATATCTTTAGGACTTAAACTCTTTTAATGAGGAAAAAATTACTGAGTGCATCTTTAATGACATACAGAGAAACGTCTAGGTTACGTATGTAACCTCCGTTCCCTGATGGAGGGAACGAGACGTTGTGTCGAATAAGTGACACTAGGGGTTTCTCTTGAGCACCCAATATACCTCTGATCTATGAAAAATGGCCAATGAGAAGTTCGCAGACAGTATTTGCATACCCCGCCCCCGGACATACGGTATAAAGGTGGGGAAATATGTCTAGTTCATTCAGGATTTTTCTGAGGAGCCGGAAATGGTCGGGCCACAACAGTGGCTCGGCTCAGCGACGTGGCCGGGAGGACACAACGTCTCGTTCCCTCCATCAGGGAATGGAGGTTACATACGTAACCTAGACATTCCCTGTCTGTTGCTCACTTCGAAGTTGTGTCGAAGAAGCAACACTAGGGGTCCAATTTAAATTACGCCATGCTCTGAGCCATGTACGTGTACTGCTGACACAGGAGCGGGCAGGTACTTGACGTGCAAAAAGTGACCAGCTGTATCAGACTGCATGTACACACCTGCCCAGAGAGGTGGAGGTAAGAGTGGCGAAATACACCACATGGGCTTTTAGGTCACATGTGGGAATGGCGCGGTGGTATATCCGCCTCTACGGAGGGAGGAGTTGCTACAAATATGCCGACCGGGGGGTAGCTGGAACTGCCCAAGGGAAACACGGGTCCACTCGCAAGGGGACCATGCCGCGGAAAATACACACAGGAGGAAAGTCCACGCAAGAGCCCTAACCTATGGAGCACCTACTCCAGTGCAGGGTAGATTTGAGTACCTGCAGTGGATTGGGTCGGTGAATTCCCCCACTTAATTGTGGACCCACAGGGCTAGGGATTAGTCATCCAGGGACCGAGTGAGTTGGATCTCCTGGGAGGAAAAAGCACATAATTTTACCTCGGCCAAGGGAAAGGGCACTAGGTCCAAGCGGGCCACCCGTTCAATCCGTCAGCGTGTTACCGAGTTCTGCCGGCTCAGACCTGAGAAACATGGGATGAATCTGAATCTACCCTGAGATTGTAAAATCTTGCAAGGGTATTTGGTGTTGCCCAACCCGCTGCTCTGCATATATCTGCCAGGGAGATGCCTCCGGCCAGTGCCTGTGAGGACGCAACACTCCTTGTCGAGTGTGCTCGGACCCGCAAGGGGAGGGGCACAGCCTGGGTATGATAAGCCAATGTAATGGTGTCAACTACCCAGTGGGAAGGCCTCTGTTTGGAGACAGCATTCCCTTTCCGCTGTCCACCAAGGCAGACAAAGAGCTGCTCAGAACGTCTAGAGCTCTGCGTGCGGTCCAAGTAGGTATGCAAAGCACGCACCGGACACAGCAATGAAGGGCTGGGCCTGCCTCCTCCCAGGGCAGCTTCACTTGCAGGTTCACTACCCTGTCCCTGAGGGGAGTCGTAGGAACCTTGGACACGTAGCCCGGCCGCGGTCTTAGGATTACATGAGTGTCTGCCGGACCGAACTCCAGGCAGGTGTCGATGACAGAGGATGCTTGCAGGTCGCCGACCCTCTTGCTGGAGGTGAGCACGATCAGGAGGGCCATCTTCAGGGAGAGGGCCTTGTTCGACTGATACTAGTGGCTTGAAGAGGGGGGTCCCTGAAGGCCCGAGAGGACCACTGAGAGATCCCAGGAGGGTAACAGGCTTGGGCAGGAGGGATTCATCCTCCTTAGAAACCTCTTTAGAAACCTGATAACTAGGTCGTGCTTACCCAAAGACTTGCCGTCTACTGCGTCGTGGTGGGCCGCGATAGCAGCTACGTACACCTTCAAGGTGGAGGGGGACAGACTCCCCTCCAGCCTCTCCTGCAGGGATGAGAGCACTGACCTAACTGCACACCTCTGTGGGTCTGTGCAACATGTACACTAAAAAAACTGATAGAAAACTATAAATTCATAGCAGAAGTCTCCAATGATGGGGTCATTAACCATTTTTGGCTTAGATTTGGCTTTTCGTCTATTTTTAAGTTCATTTTGAGACTTTTGCTTCAGATGCCTGTTCATTAGATACTAAAAGCTGAACAAGAGCTTTAAAAATATTTTGGGCGCACAGTGCATGCCAGTATACCTAGATCAACAAGTGCTTGTACTCCAAACATAAGTTTGATAAAAACATACAATGCCTTTTAGAGTTGTTTTTGAACTTGCAATTTACTGTACAAAATTACAGAAGTTATATAAATATATACAAAAATATTTACCAGTAATTTACTGGGTAAGGGTTTATAATAATGGTCTATCATTAAAGATAGACCATTATTATGATATGCTGGAATTAATGTAGGACAAATGAGAAGTACTACATTAACACTTAATGTACTACTATAACTACTATGGAAACATGATTAACCAGTCAGTAAATAATAGCAAACTGATGACTGAGGTAGTTGGTAATCAGTAATTACTGAATTTGATCTGCCTCATTGAGAACTATTATCTAACAATGGCTGATTTAAAATAACTACTAATTAATTACAAATCAGAATATTAACATGTGTCTCGAATGTTTTTATTGTGAACAAGATCATGAAATGCTCTTACAGAGAAACATGCTCCTCAACGTGTGTTCTTTGCGGAAATTAATTTATGGATGTAACATCTTGATATATCAAGGCTACAGTGTCTGGTAGAGTATAATAGTCAAGGATGTAACCACATATTCATGATTGATGAGGACAAAATGTAATTATATAATAATTAACCATTAAGAACAAATACTACAAATATTATGAATGTGGCATGTATTGCATTAATTCCTGCATAGTTACCTGTTAATGACGGACCATTATTATTAAAAATGGTTACCATTTACTGCAATTTAGGTCATTTTTACAGCCTTATCTTTATATTTACATCTTAAAGCTGGATCTAACCAGTTTGCGTGATGCTATAAGCAAAACATTTCTGTGTTGGAGCAGCATGTCACTGAAAATGGCAGTCTGAATTATTACACAATAATGTGTAAAATATAGTTAAATTATATATTATATACTAGAGACTGAGACTTCAATGCTTTTCCATTGTAAAATTGGTTGGGACCCATAAGTTCCAGAGTGAGAGATTTCTGTTATTCCACTGAGTAAACAAAATGAAGGGGCTGCAGTTTTTTCTTGAGAAACCATGTGGAGTTCCTAAGCAAGCAGCATCGATAGCAAGATCATGTCCAAGCTTTTAATCAAACATGGTGAACAGCACAGAGTCAGTGTTGGGAAAATTCATATTTTTTCCCAGCTAACAATGATCGATGGCTGTCAATGGACATACTGAGACCAGGCTTTGCCTAAACAGATCTTATTGGTCTGATTGGAGCATGCTGCAAATCAACCGGCCTTCTCTGATGGCCACTGAGAGATGGCATTTGGTTGAAAAAATGGCTGAAACCCAAGTGACAAAAAGTACTAATTAACAGTAATGGCTGTGGTTTAATATGTTCACCAAGGCAATTATTGTACATTTACTCTCAGGGATGGAGCTTGGCCAGGCTCTCTGCCACTCACAAAGACATACTGTAGATAAAAAAGCAATATAAATTCAGGCACAGATGCTATGTGTATTACGGAAATTTGCAGCTGGTTAGTTACCCCCTTTAGAGGGGTTTATCACTAACTGAATGCAAAGTGAGCAATACTGGACAGATAACAATTAATTAAGTGCTGGGTATTTGTGACTTACATCAAGGGTCTTTTATGTGGTCAAAAAAATAGACAATTAAAGGTTAGGTGGATAATTTCCACACTGATCACATTGTGAAGTTCTGCTGCTAAAATCGATCTGTGCTAATTGAAATTCCAACCAATGATCACATTGGCCAAAATGGAAGTGTTGTTGAGGTGAAATGTTCTCAAGGTTGCACCAAAAGTGAGTTGTATTTTTAGTTGTAAATTATGTAACAAAGTTAACAGTAATGGATATTTTATTAATCATACTCCCTAACGACAATCCCAACCCTTAACCTAACCATCAGTAGAGTACAAATTTAAGTGAAAATAAAGTGAAAATGCAACCTCCAGAATGGTGTTGATTTCAGGGTATATAAACATTCTGAAGCAACATATCGATTTTCCATGTCATCATGCCATATCTGTAGCACTAGCACAACCAAACAGAATTGCACAACTAATTACTGTTTCAAGCAGATTTCCCAAACACTCCCCTTGTTTGCCATCGTTTTGCCAATGTCACATATTAATGGAGAAGGGAGAAAGTCTTTTTAATATTTGATGAAGAAAAAAAAAAAGAATGCACACATCACCTTTAAATTTAAACCCTTTATTTTTAAGGGAACTTCGACTGAGAATCCAAGGACAACAGCAATATGCCACCAGCTAAGCCCAAACCATGTCTTGGACAGGGCAGAGTGAGTAACAAGCTATCAAAAGAACCATTTACAATTTTCAATTCTCTTTTAAGTTCAAGTGCTCTGACCTCCATTTGACAAAAGAAAGGCCGTCCGTGGACCCTATTATAGCTTTACACAACGACTATGGGCCGGGGTTTCTATAACATACATTAAAAATAATGCCTTATAAGTATTATTAGTGCCCAGGATTATCTCATTATATTCATAATTATCCCTAGTAAATAAATCAATATTCACAAGTAAATAAATAATAAAATACAAATGGTTTCAAATTGATGTTTAATACAGAATCAATCATGTAATGGATTCTACTCATTTGGTGGCTGGTGAAGATAAGCCTCTCCTGGGGGTTCTGTGTAAATGGCTTTGCGATTCATTTAAATTTACATTATAGACTGAAATGGGCATCTTAGTCCACTTCAAAGAGCAGCCATTCTGTTAGTGCTACCATTTATCGAAGCGACACAAAGACGATTCAGGCTGGTCAAATCTGTGGGATTGAAAAGTTAGTCTTTTATGTAAGCAGTTTTGGGACCCCATGATCAGCTCATGCCTGCCAGGAGGGTATGAGTTTGGATAGCGTGCACACATCAGCAGCCAAGCTTAGCAAGCTTGTTATGCCAGATTGTGACCAGTCTAATGCAATTACATGGCCAGTCCTCCCTGGCCCCAGCCTTAAAAAGCAGAGCTTGTGATTTGCCCTCTTCTCCAGTGGTCAGTCTAGAGGCTATCATCGGCTTCTCCCCATATTAGACACATGCCGGCAGAGATGAAGAAATAGCCTAGTGAGCTACTGCCACATATACAGGCCCTGTGTCAGCATGCAGTTAGTCGTCCAATTAAGTTTTAACTCAAGTCTATTCAGAGGGATAGCTTGCTTGGATCTCTGATTTTCTGGTTCCCTTGAAATACATGATGCGAGTTAATCCTGTTATTCATGGACATGTGTAAACATACACTTGCCATTATGTGTGACAACCACTTACAACAGAAATCTGGAGGACTATTTTTTATTTTCTTTGTAAAAAATAATTTGAAAAGTTCTTTATATTTTTAAAATAGAAATCTAATCTAAACTCAGCTAAGGTCACGCATCTCCCAAGATCTTCCTTTGTTTTACAAATCAAAATTCACTTTAGCTAAAAGTAACTCATCATTTACCAACACTGGTAATGAAAGTTATAATACAATATACGTACTGACAATTCCTATTATAATGAACCCCTGGAAATGAATGATACCTCAAATTATGCAGCTTGGTTAAAGAGAAGTGTGCTGTTACATTTCTATGGGATCTGTCTGAACTATTGTTGAACTATTTTAAACTGAGTGGACAATAAAACAGGTTCAAAAAATAGACTTACATTGGTGGAGAGGACATATTTATAGTGGCTTGAGGGTGGACTCGTTTTAGGCCTGTTAGTAAACAAATACCTAGCAAAACAAACTTGCTTCAAAACTCGCTTTTGGCGCCATTCCGTGGAAATTACACCCACAAATTGGAGCTCACAAGTGCTCCCCTCACTTACTGCTTTCGCCACTGGGGGCAGTGTTTCTATTTTGCTAAGCAAAGACTTATTTTACATGAAGAAAAGACAACTTACTGATTCCAATTTCACTGTGAGATCAGTCTGCTGCTAGAGTTTTGCTCTTGTGATGAAAAGGAGTCGACATCACAAAATGATAAGGATGTTTCAATGAAGGCATTTCAACGCCATTAAACCGCATGCGCAATAGATTAAAGCCACGCCAGGAAAAGGGAAGAACCCTCACACGCATTATTGACACTTGCGCACAGTAGTTAATTGCCGCGCGAGGAAACGGGAAGATCCTGCGCGCGCATGACATCTCCTACACGCGCAATACAAGATCTCGCACGTGAGGACATTCTTGACAGCACGCGCAAGACAAGTCCCCAAAGTCTCCCGCTCTGTCTAATCTCATTTGCTGCTTTTGCTGGCTCAAACAGTGATTCACATGCAGCGGTCCATTGGTGAGGCCATTTCTAAAGGTGAAGTTGAGCTTGTCATTAGTCCTCTTTTAGCAGGCATCCAATCACAACAGACTTCCAGAAATGGGCAACATATCTGGCGTTAATTTATCCATCCATCCATCATCAACCGCTTATCCTGTACAGGGTCGCGGGGGGCTGGAGCCTATCCCGGCTAACATTGGGCGAAAGGCGGGGTACACCCTGGACAGGTCGCCAGTCCATCGCAGGGCCACACATATACAGACAACCACTCACACTCACACCTAGGGCAATTTTTTTTGGGAGACATCAATTAACCTAGCCTGCATGTCTTTGGATGGTGGGAGGAAGCCAGAGCACCCGGAGAGAACCCACGCAGACACGGGGAGACCATGCAAACTCCACACAGAAAGGCCGGGGCAACCGGGGTTTGAACCCATGACCTTCTTGCTGGGAGGCGACAGTGCTAACCGCTGCACCACCGTGAAAAAGCAAAAGCAGCAGATGAGATTAGATAGAGCGGGAAACTTTGGGGAATTGTCTTGCACGTGCTGTCAGGCATGTCCTTGCATGCAAGATCTTGTATTGCGCACGCAGGAGATGTCATGCGCGTGCAAGTTCTTCCTATTTCCTTGAGTGGCTTTAATCTATCGCGCGTGTGAGCATCAACAATGCACACGGATTAATGCAGTTGAAAGGCCTTCATATGTATCAGCATTTGTGTTTTTCATCTCAGATTTGCTTTTATGACAATAACCATTGTGTTTAGGTTTAAGGTTTAGAGAGGTCGGTTTTGTTGCTTTAAAACTTGATAGAGCATTAACCTACAAAACCTCTGTTTTTCATCTCACAAATGCTTATATTGTATTTAATAAAAAATACACTAAAAATGTATACCCTTTTCTCCCCAATTTGGAATGCTTAGTAGTTCCTAGTGGTGGCACGGTTACCGAGTCCCAGTTGCCTCCACTTCTGAGACGTCAATATGTGCATCTTATCATGTGGCTTGTTGTGCATGACACCGCAGAGAATCCCAGCATGTGGAGACTCATGCTACCCTCCGTGATCCACGCACAAATTACCACGCGCCCCATTGAGAAAGAACCATTTATCGCGACCATGAGGACCACGTGACTCTACCCTCCCTTGCAACCGGGCCAATTTGGTTGCTTAGGAGACCAGGCTGGAGTCACTCAGCACACCATGGATAACTCCAGGGGTGGTAGTCAACGTCAATACTCGTTAAGCTACCCAGGCCCCCTCAAATATGCTTTTATGAGAGACTATGACACTTAACCTTAAAAAACTAATTTTGCAAAAATGATACCCCAGTCACATAATTTTCATGAAATCAGGCTATTATTTTTATATCTGTTTTTTTCAATTTCATATAGTGAGCAGTTGACTTTGTTGAAGGTGAATGTATGACTGCATGCATCTGGATTTCCCACTGAGATTGCTAATAATTGCTGCTTTGATGCTAAAAAGAGCATATTAACTGATAGCAAACTCAGCAGTACACCGGCCAAATGGACAGCAAGTCAAATGATAAAAGATCAATGGGAACATTCCTCATTTGAGAGACATTACACTCTCTAAATGACTTCACAAGGGGTCAAAATTTCATGAATTAGTTTCAAAAGATTTTTGCTCCTGTGAGAAAACTGGATATGAGCATTACATGGATCTCACCAAGATTTTAACTTCAGCAGGCTTTGAAGTTAAAAATATTACATTTATATAATATTGGTGTTGAAGCATTGTGTTGTTCAGTTTTCTACATTAAAGTCTTAGAAAATACTCAATGAGACATATTATGCATTTCATACATGCACGAACAGTAATAAACATCCTCGGTGCATCTTCATTAATGCAAATGTACTGTGCATGAATCTACAGTACTGTACAGAAATAAACATTCAGATTCTAACCTAGATGAGCAAATGAGAATCAATTAATTAGCTTTATTTGGAACACAGTGCTTGTATTGACAGTGTTTATTTATATTTTTAACAAAGCTGCACTGTAAAAAGTTGTTCTCAGAACTTTAATATTGAAGGCAATGTTTGAAAAGCTTTTAAAAAAAATACTACTGTATTTGTGTAGGTCATCTACCAATGCTTTTTAACAAGGTTTAATTAGCACTTATTTGGCATGTACTTCTCTGTGGTGAGACATGCATGAATCGTAAGGGAAGGAATTTTATCTCTCGCTTCTGGACAAACACTAACCTCCTATAACAGATGCTCTGGTGTATATAAATGCTGTTCACAGGGTGCCAACTTTACCAGTGTGATCTCTCACAGCGGAGACCTGTAAATGAGTAAAAATGCTCCTCTAAAGTTGGCTGAAATTTTACATCTATGTTAGAAGCAGTTTTGATATTACAAAGTAACTTGATCATACGGCAAGTTGGAACGTTGTCACCGAAAGATCCAGTACCCTGACACTGGCCAACGCCATCTGCCATTAGACATTTTTTTTGCATCAGATATGTTTACTTTCTCCTGTGGCACGGCTGGAAGTGCATTGCATCAGTAGTGTTAAGTACCCAGGTTCTCATCCCACATTGAAACCAGGAAGTAATCGTGTTTGCGTAATCAGTGATGAGCAGATTTGAAGGTGTCATTTTCCCTCTTACATTAAATTTTTACTCCACTGATGGTTAGGTTTAGGGTTGGGGTTTTGAAGTACAGTTAATACAATATGCATTCCTCTTCACTGTATTATATCCTTTACAGCAAAAAACGATTTGCTTTACAACTTCCCTTGATAGCATTCATGCATCACCCAGACATCTTCTCGATGTTGTGACAATAACCCAGACTCGAAGATGGTGGTGGAACCTATTTATTGGAACAAACACAAACAGAGACAGCAATTATACGGTTGTCGTATTTGCAGGTTGAAGTATTACTTGGGCTGGAGAATCACACTAAAGGAAGGAGACGCAGGAGAGAAGACTTGGAATAAACTTCGGAATATCGCTGTAGAGGAATCGTCGAGGGAGCATGCTGGAATGGCATCTGAAGAGTCAGATAAGAAGAAGGTAAGTGAGACTGCATACTGCAATGATACCAGACGAAGAATTGACGAATGAGAGTGAAGAGTTATATAGAGGAGCTGATTGACACAGTGATTGGAGGCAGGTGATGGTGATTAGTATTCGGGGAAGCGGTCAGGTTGAGTGTTTGTGGCGGGAATGTCAGGTGGATACTTGACATTACCACCCCCCCCCCCTCCATGGACCACTCTTGATGGACGAGCTTCCCGACACCGTGGCCGACTCTGTCCACGAGGAGCTGGATGGTCTGGGTGAGTTTTGTGGAAATTGGAGGTACATAGCCTTCCCAGTCTACGAGGTACTTGAGATGACCCCTGCGGTGTCGGGAGTCCAGGATGTAATGAACTGCGCAGACGGGTCTGTCTTCCCGGATTAACGGTTGGTCGAGGTTCAGTTTTTTTTCTTGATGAGAGCAAGCACTTTAGAACTTAGAGTATCATAAAAACAACTGAGTAGAAAGAAAATACATGTTTTTTATTGAACACAGAGGGATTCAGAGAATTTTATCTAATAAAAGTTCTATATTGCATTCCTTTGTGGAGACATTTACAATATATTTTCATGAATCTATGCTGCACAAAAGGAAATCATGAACAATATTTGAAGCCTTTGCTTTTTGATTTTTTCTCATAAGGAGGGGACAACATTGATTTACTTTTTCCAAAGATAAATGACGACTGAGATATGTTGCCTTGTGCCTTTTTTCCTTATAAGAATATTTAGCAAGCAGAGACTGTGGTGTTGTGTTGCATAAATTAGTATAATCATCCAGCGGATGGATCTGCCTGCAGGGTGACTCTTTATTGTTTACTAAAGTAAGTAAAAGGAGGTTTGACATTGCTGGCAGACAGAACAGGCTGCAAGTAGTACATCAAATGGTCTTTGTAGGTTTTTGTGCAAGTAAGTCATAAAACTCTGTCCCATTAGGATATGCTTCTAAAATAGAGTAGAAAAGGTAAATTGGAAATTTATCAGTGGTGGGCACCAGGGAAAGTCCTATAGAAAACAAATAGCTGCAGTGAATGGAAGGGAAAACACACCCCTGCTTAAAATAAAACAAAATAAAATAAACGCCTAAGCTCGTTGGCTGGTTTTGTATTGTAAAAGCCAGTAGATTTGGTCCAGCCTGGCCAAGCTGGTGTTCAGATGGTCTAGTCAAATTACCCATTTATTTTGGCTTGTTTGAACTTTATAATAGTACTTTTTCTTTAAAAGTAGAGGAAAAAAGTGTAAGATAAAGAAAAACTCTCATGCATTGGCTGGAGCAAGTACAGTCTGTTTTGCTGGTCCAATGCTGTGTGTTCAGCAACTATCGATCGAAGAGCATTTAGTGGTACTGTATATTCTAGAGGGTTGCAAATGTATGCATTGGTCGGTAGGCTTTGACATTCTGATGATCAAACACCACTGTCTCCATCCAATTACCTTATCTGGCTAATTTTATTGACAAAGGTCTTGTGAGAACTTTCAATACCTACCTATGTTTTGTCTCTAAAGACCTCTTGAGCGTCTCCTTTGAGAGAAAAATTCAATAGTTCAACAAAATCCTAAAGAGAAGTGACACAGGTTTGTGGAGCTAGAAATGTAACGGCACTTTTGGAAAATGTAAACTACTTACCTGTAATGATAGTCTAGCAAATAACAGCGTAGCAAAATTAAGTGCATCCAAATGGAGTTAGCAGCCTGAAACCACTATCATGGCATTGTACTCATTTGCTGGGTCTACTAACAAAAAACAAAACAAAACAAAAAAAGAATCGAACAAACAAACAAAAAATACCATGGTATTACCAAGGTTTGAGTTTCACTTTAAGTTCCTTTGGAGTACCATGTAAATATTATGGTTTTAAAGAACCATACCATGGAATTACCATTTGATATATCAGTGCACCAAGGTGAGTAATTAAGGAGCGCTTGGGGCAAAAATTCCCCAGAACATGACAAAATTTCTCCTAAAATTCTAAATACGAGAGAAAATTTGCCCACATAATCAGGAGCATAATTTTGTTTAAAAAAGTGGTCGTGACTGTTGCCATTTTGCTTTGCAATTTAACTTACAGGAGCGTGAGATGCGCAACAGCAGAGCAAGTAAACTTGCACTCAGCTGGATGCTATAAATTCATAGATTCTTTGTGGGCAGTATTGTTTATGAGAGCTCTGAGCACAGTGACCTTGTGTTGCCGAGGAATATTAATCTTTGTTAATAAGCGTGGTAGAGATTTACTGCAGTGAAAAATGTCAATGACAGAGGGAGAGAAGGTCACAAGACTTAAACAACAAAAGCACAGTAATTTAGGCCATTATCTTCACAAATGTATTCGGTTTTAAGCATTTATTTCAATAACATGGTGAGTGTGCCTGAAAAGAGTTATTTAACCCCCAATATTATTAACAGTTGATATAAATTTTCATTTATTTTTAAGAGTTGGAAAAAAGGAAATAACTTTGAAGAAAAGATTAAGTAAAACCTCCAAAACACCCAAAAAAAGATCTTCTAATTAAAACGTTCATTCCCTGACAAAAAATATAGAGATCTGACAAACTTGTGCACACCTCGCTGACACTTAAATTTCCCACTCATTATTTTCACATGCAAATATGTTTGTGATTCGCCACAAATATTTGCCAGAAGTTTGCAGCTCCCCACCGATATTGGTGAACCTGCAGCAAACCTTTTGTGACAATGAAGAGTTTGCCACAAAGCTCACTTACATGTGAAAATAACGAGTGACGTTCACCTACTATTTGTGTGTACTATGTATTTTTTAATACTTATTAAAGAATCAGGTTATTAGTGTAGCAACATGCTATTCTACAGTTCTGTTAAACTTGTTGCAAACTGGTCGCAAATTTACCACTCATTATTTTATACATGAAAACTGCAAATGTTTGCCAGAATTTTGCAGGTCTTCACTGGTAGTGGTGAAGCTGCAAAAAACTTTTGGTGACAATGAAGAGTTTGCTGCAAAACCCACTTGCATGTGAAAATAATGAGGGACAAATTTGCAGCAAGTTTGACAGAACTCAATTTTTGTAAGATAATTTGTGTGGTGCACATGAAACTAAATTTATGGAGTTGCCAAAATGTTTCAAATCTTTCACCATAGAGATTCCATGGCTAGCATATGTAGCTACACTGTAAACATTTTTTATCAAGCTTCAAGGGGATTTTTTTTAAGGGGTTTTATTCAAGTAAAAAATATTATTTAACATGAATTAATAACATTTTCACTTTTTAGAGTTTAAGCAGTAGAAAGCAAAGTTTGGAACAGAGCTTAAGTATAGGAAAATACATATTCTGAATATGTACTGTATCACCCAGGATCTGTGGTTCTGTTTGAGCTGTAAGTATTTTATGTTTTCATGAAATATCTTTCATAGAACAAATATGCACAACATACAGGAAGGTCACATAAACTATATAACATTTGAAAGCCAATTCTTCACAATAGAGTGCACACAATCTCTGTTCCTCTATATCACAGTGAATGAGCTGGATTCTGTTGCCACTCCTGTTAGAGATTGAATTCAGGGGAGTCAGACACTCCATGGGTGTCTATTGATTTTGGACTTGTTCTGATGATATTGCTGAGGACAGTTAATCTCGACTACCAAAGGAAAGCTGAGATGAGACTGCATACACATCGCCTGGCACTTATCCACCTTATATTGATATTCTTCTGACATTTGAAACTTATAGTAAACAACTGTAAATAAAGATGGACATGGAGGTATTTTTCATTACGTTTAAGCAACATTCAAGTTCCCCGTCTGTCGCTCACTTCGACGTTGTGTCGAAGAAGCGTCACTAGGGGTCTCTCTTGAGCACCGAATATACCTCTGATCTATGAAAAAAGGCCAATGAGAAGTTGGCAGACAGAATTTGCATGTCCCTCCCCCGGACATACGGGTATAAAGGCGGGGAAATACGTCTGTTTCATTCAGAAATGTTCTTCGGAGCCGATGGTCGTGTATGCAGTGAGCTGCGAGTCACACACCTGTTCCTCTTCCTCTGAGCGATCTGCTGTTGGATCTATGGCACACTTCAGCGGCTTTCTCCTTCTCTGCATGGCAGTGCAATTTGCCCCTGTGCGCTTCTACAGCGCAACTAAGAGTTGTTATTAAAAGAGTGATTTTCTCTAAAAGAGTATTTTCCTCTAAAAGAGCAATACACAGCGGCATGAACGACCTTTTCAGGATGCGTCTTTTTAAAGATGCATTTCCGCTCCTGTGTAGTTCCTGGATGCGGTAGAGTGCTCTCCACTTCAGACAGCCACAGGCGCTGTCTCGTGTGTCTGGGCTGCAATCACACCGAGGCAGCATTTGTGGATGGTTCATGTTCTCACTGTGAGAATATAACCATGGCAACATTGCGGTCGCGGCTTTCCTTCAACCGAAGGAACGCCACTCCAGCTGCCCCCTGCATCGTTACTTCTTCCCAAGGGATTGAGGATGATGTGGCTGGCGATGGAGGCGATTTGGGGATGGCAGCGGGCGTGGCTTCGCCGGGTACGTCCCCGCGAACCGCCCGCCCTCCTGCACGCTCGTTGACTTCCGCCTCACAGCCAACCTGCCTATCCTCTGGAGCCCCTCGAGCTGGATGAGCTCGCAGCTGCATCGGAGAGTGGTCCGGCATCTGACGTGGATGAGTCAAGTTGCTGCGCGCCACTCACATCCCCGGCAACATCAATGTGATGGCGGACGCGCTATCAGGACAATGCTTGCCCAGTGGAGAGTGGAGGCTTCACCCCCAGTCGGCCCAGCTGATTTGGGAACGGTTCGGCAAGGCTCAGGTAGACCTGTTCACGTCCCAGGAGACCTCCCACTGCCCGATCTGGTATGCCTGAACAGAGGCTCCCCTCGGGGCATACGCACTGGCACACAGCTGGCCCACGGGACTGCGCAAGTACGCATTTCCCCCAGTGAGCCTTCTTGCACAGGTGCTGTGCAAGGTCAGGGAGTACGAGGAACAAGTCACTCTAGTGGCTCCCTTTTGGCCCACCCGGGCTTGGTTCTCGGACCTCGTACTCCTCGCAACAGCCCCTCCCTGGCAAATTCCCCTGAGGAAAGACCTTCTTTCACAGGGACGGGGCACGCTCTTGCATCCGCACAATAGTTTGGTCCAGCAGACACACATGTGATCCTAAAACCACGGCTGGGCTACCTGCCCAAGGTTCCTACCACGCCCTTCAGAGACCAGGTAATGAACCTGCAAGGTTGTACCTAATTGGACCGCACACAGAACTTTAGACGTTCTGATCAACTCTTTGTCTGCTTCGGTGGACAGCGGAAAGGGAACGCTATCTCCAAACAGAGGCTCTCTCACTGGGTGATGGACGCCATTTCATTGGCCTATCGCACACAGGCCGTACCCCCCCCCCCCCCCCCCCCCCCCCCTTTGCGGGTCCGAGCACACTCAACAAGGAGTGTTGCATCCTCATGGGCACTGGCCAGAGGCACCTGTCTGGCAGACGTATGCAGATCAGCGGGTTGTGGAACACCTAATACCTTTGCGAGATTCTACAATCTCGGGGTAGAGTCAGTTTTGTCCTGTGTTTTCTCAGGTCCGAGTCAGTAGAACTCAGTTACACACTGACGGACTGGCCGGGTGGATCGCATGCACCTAGTGCCTTTTCCCTCGGTTTAGGTAATACCATGCATTTTTTCTCCCAGGAGATCCCACTCACTCGGCTCACTGAATGAATCCTCCCTAGCCTTCTGGGTCCACAATTCGGTGGAGGAATTCGCCGACCCAATCCACTGCGGGTACTCAAATCTACCCTGTACTGGAATAAGTGCTCCACAGGTCAGGGCTCCTACATAGACTTCCCCCGTGTGTAATATTCCACGGTACGGTCCCCTTATGAGCAGACCCGCATCTCCCTTTGGCAGTTCCCACTGCCCCCCGGTTGCCGTGTCTGTAGAAACTCCTCCCTCCTAAGAGGCGGGATCTACCACTGCACCACTTCCCACATGTGACCTAAAAGCCAATATGGTCTCTGCAGGGTCTTTTCCCCCTGAAAGAATATGAAACTGGGTAAGACCCCCTTACCCAGTGCATTTAAGGGCCCCAGCCGTTGACTCTATGTGAGAAACATAGAGAGAAAAGAGGCTCGGCCCGTTCCCAGGTTGGCAAGCGTCGCCTTGTTCCCCTGTCTAGGGTAACTTAAGGATTCAGACGACTTTATGGGGCATTGGGGGAAGGGTATGTGCAGTCTAATACAGCTGGTCATTTTGGCACGTCAAGTACCTGCCCACTCCTGTGTCAGCAGTACACGTACCTGGCTCAGCGCATGGCGTGATTTAAATTGGACCCCTAGTGTTGCTTCTTCGGCATGGCCGGGTGGACACAACGTCTCGTTCCCTCCATCGGGGAACGGAGGTTACATCCGTAACCTATATGTTCCCTGTCTGTCGCTCACTTTGACGTTGTGTCCTCCCGGCCATGTCGCTGAGCCGAGCCACTGTTTTGGCCGGACCATTAACGACTCCTCAGAAATATCCTGAATGAAACAGACGTATTTCCCTGCCTTTATACCTGTATGTACGGGAGCGGGACATGCAAATTATGTCTGCCAACTTCTCATTGGCCTTTTTTCATAGATCAGAGGTACTGTATATTCAGCGCTCAAGAGAGACCACTAGTGTCGCTTCTTCGACACATGCCTCATTCCCTCCATCAGGCAACAGAGGTTACATCTGTAATCTAGACGTTTCTTTGCCATTTAAATAAATTTTGACTCCCAATATTGCAGTTAGTATAGACTTGGGGAATTGTGGGTGGTTGGAAATGAGATGGCTGGTGGAGTTTAGGGTGCCTTGTCTGTGTGGGTACCTCGTGCCACCCCCTGGCAAGATGCCTCCTCCATGCCTAAATCTGCCCCTGTCTAAATATACAATGAATTAATATTTGTACATGCACAATTTTGAATAAATTATAGCTTTATTAAAAATGACATTAAATAATCTTTTCACAAGTTATATCTTATATTTCATCTCAAGTATGCTTTTCACTGACACTGTTGACAAGACAGCCCACTCTCAGCAAAATTTAAACAGACATAGCCTTACCTTGGTGCAGTAGAGTGTGCATCCGCATCTGTAACTATTTTCAACTTATACTTTTAGCTGGCACCTATTTTTCTCAGTGCGCTTGTCGAGTTTATCATAAAATTTAGAGCAATACGAAAAGCATTGCCTTAATGACTGTTACACAAGTTATCTGGTGTCTATGCTGTGTTCATTAATGAGAACACACTCTCCACTAATGCAGATCTCCCAGGCAAGCATAAAACAAACTCCATGACCTTGGCTAAGACTCCAAAGTTGATGGTCTTGCTCTCCAGCTCACGAAAAACATCCATCTCTCAGACACAGCCGTCTTATTCATGTTCCACTCGATGCGACAAGTGACAATGTTTTTCACGCAAGCCCACTCATCAAAGATGATTGTGGATTAGAAGTGTTTGTGGCTGCTCTGAATGTCTTTCCACTCTGGGATGTCTCTCAGTAGGGCCTGCCCAAATTTTTCTGTGTTCTCCAATGAGAGGCTCCAATTTTAGAGGTAACCCACCAATGCTGAATAAAAGTTTCTCACTGCACAAAAGAAATCATCCGCTCGCATGTCTCCAGCTTCAACCAGGACATCCAACTTCTTTTTTATGTCAGAGGGTATGAATGATTCCTCCAGCCTGGCCTGCAAGACTTTTCTCAGGTCATGAATGTGCAAAGCCACTTCTGTGGCTGATATGTGGTCTTGCTCTACTATCTCCAGTGCATGGTTAAAAGTGCCTGTTTGCTTGGGTGTGAAGCCAATCCAAAGTTTAGTGCAAGTATCGCTTGGTAGTTTTTTCCAATCATGTACTTCAACAACTTTACAAGCTGTATCTTTAGCTACATTTGATGAGAATACTCAAGTGACTGAGAAAGCTGCATAGGCGATAGAGTAATTTTAGGAGAGAGGAAATAAGTACAAAACACAATTTCTTTTCAGAATAAGTTGTGACAATAGAAAAAGTGCTTAATTACGGTACTGTCCTGGGAAAAACATGACGCCTGTCCACTGTCTGCCTGTTGACTCCTCAGTAAACAGTAAAAAAGTACACTAACCAATATCAGTGGAAAAATTTTGGTTGGATAGTTGTAATTTGTGTAAAAATGGATATAAATAATTTACACTAAATTAATATTGAAATGGTTTGTTTTTTTAGGTCACACTATATAAATTATCATATCTTTAAAATTTTGACTATACATTTATGTTGTATTTTCTAGTATATACTAGTTTTATATTTGAAAGCCTAAGTGTGGAAAAAGGGTAAACAAATGTATATTTAATATATATATATGAAATAAATAAAGGCATGGCAAAAAGTGTTTTATGCAAGATTCATATATGAGAAGAGAGAGAGAAACTCTATCTGACAAATAATATAACCAATTCTTTGTACAATTTGCACGTTTGTGCTCCGAGAAGGTTAGGGTATTTCACTTTAAGTGAACACCCTTAACTGAGAAGACGTTCTCACTGTCTCCAGTGCAGATGTGAGAGTGCTTGTTTCAGGAGGCTGTCACAGCCCATCAACTCACCTCCACAGACACTCTCAGCACAGAAATAACCTACTATACTTCATCAGGAGTTCAACTCAAACACACACGTTTACTGCCACTGGATCACATGCTGCGGTTTTGATTATTTAAAACGTTCAGATAAACAAAAAAGTACCAAGAATCAGTTTCTTAACCTTTAAAAAGTACCTTAGAAAATTTATTTCCAACACATTAGGGCTTTAAAAATAGCCTATATATATCAGTGCCGGGCCGTGCATTAAAAGTCTAGGCCTTCAGTGTGATTCATGCCATTAAGAAAACAATGAATAAGACACCTTATGCCTTTGGGCATCATACATTATTTAGCAGCTAACAAATAATACCAACTGACATTTTAAAAACCTGTCCACGCAAGAAAGCCAGAACTTGAAATGACACTTAATGCTCAAGCAAGCCTACTTTTAACTGCAACATGACTGTTTTGCATGACTGCTATGTCTACTGAACAGACATTCAACAATCATAATTTTTCATATGAATCTACCTAGGAGGTCTGTAACACCTGGAAAAATCGATCTAATAATATTTGTTTTATTTTAAATGTTGCTTGCAATACATTTCGTTTTGTCAGGGTACATGGTTATGCTGCGTTCCATTCAAGTTGGATGTGGGATAGTCTTACTTGATATCTCTGACCATAAATGCATTACATTCCCTGATATTCGGAACTGAAACACTCCTGTTAGCTTAGCAGGGGTTTGACTCTCATTAGAGATGTCTCCTAGCAACCCAACTGATAAACAATGCTGCAGTGCTAGCATTTATGCTTCAGGTGTACGATTATCAAAAGAGATTATAAAGTTTTATACAAATGTTTCTGCTGGCATTTGTTAAACAAACTTTAATATCATGTAATGTGGAAACAAACACATTTATCGATATTACTTAAAGGGAAACTTCACCTCTGGGAAGATGAATGTGTATTTCAAATTGGTCATTTATATAGTATAAATGTGAAATTATTTTTGAATTTGAAGCATTCTAGACTGAGAAAAGGCAGTTGTGTCCGTTTACACATGTGGCTGAAAGACAACAACTCCCAGAATGCACTTGCTTTGCTGCCCTTACGAGGCCACTCCCAAACCACGCCTACCGGTTACAGGCGGTAGTATCTGAAAATTTGATACAACTAGGCTTGCTTTGATACATCGTGACTCTATAAATCGTGAGTTAGTTGATAAATTGACTGACTACGCGGGAAGAACATTATGATAATTCCGGGTGTCCAAACTCTGTACATGACGTCTTAGTAACAAAAAGAAAAACAAACTGTGGCACGGTGGAGGGCGGGACCGGCGCGTGATTACGCACGCCCGGTCCCGTATTAGGCTAATTAACCCGTCAAGAGGGATAAAGGCCACTCGCAGACGGCGATCAACAGAGAGAGCTCAATTACGGACATGTCCGTCCTCTTATGTGTTTGTCTTTTGAGTTTTAAATTAAACCTTTAGTTTATATGTCAAGCCGGTTTCTCGCCTCTTCCTTGCCCACAAATTTGATCTGTGTTACATTGGTGCTGAAACCCGGGAAAAGAAAAAATTTTGGATCCTCTACATCCAAATCATGGAGAAAGTTCGCCCCGTAGAGTCCTCCCAGCTGGCCGAAGTCCTCCAGTCCCTCGCTGCCCTATATCAAAACCACCAACAGTCCCTGCTTGAGCTCAGACAAGTGCAAGATCGGCGATTCCCTGAGATCGTACAGGCCCAAGCAGAGGATCGACAGGCCATCCGGAGCCTCCTCAGCCAGGACGCCGCCACAGCCGCGACCCCGGATACCCGTGCCATGTTGCCCCCGCCCACGTTACAGAAGATGGGGGTGGCTGACGATGCTGAAGCATTTCTAGATCTGTTTGAACGAACCGCTGAAGTTTGGGGCTGGCCGCAGAGTCAGTGGGCAGCCCGCCTTGTTCCTCTTCTGTCCGGGGAAGCCCAACTCGCGGCTCAACAACTGCCGGCAACAAATCTCCTGGCCTACGCTGATTTGAGGAAAGCCATCTTGCAACAGGTTGGTCGGAGCCCCGAAGAAAACCGCCAACTCTTCCGGGATATGAAACTGGAAAAGTCCGACCACCCGTTCGCCTTTGCCCAGCGGCTCCGTGATGCTTGCCGTAGGTGGCTGCTAGTAGGGGACCGCGACGTCGAGGGACTCATCGATCAGGTGGTGCTGGAGCAGTTCGTCCAATGCTTGCCCAGGAAAACGGCGGAGTGGGCCCAGTGTCACCGCCCGGCGTCGCTGGAGGCAGCCGTCCAGCTTGCAGAGGACCACATGGCGGCGATCCCAAGGGCGGATGAGCCCTCTCTCTCTCTCCCTCTCTTCCCCCTCCCCCTGTGTTTTCTTCTGCTCTCTCCCATCCCCTTCAACCCTCTCCCTCTGTCCTCTCTCCAGGGCCCGTTCCTGCCCCCCGCAGGCGAGGAGCCTGGTTAAGATCAACAACCCAGTCATCAGCCACATCACCTCCTTCCCCCACAACCTACAACTGCTCTCCCCCTCAGGTGGAGGCGTCCGCCAAAGCAGGTATGGGTGTAGCGCCTGGGCCAGCCTGTCGGAGGTCCGGGGACCCGAGCCTCTTCCGCGATCGGTGTTCATTTATGAAGGTGGGGACGGTGGTTCGGGTCTCCGATCTCCCACATGCTGCCCCCCATCGGGCTGGAGTGTACCGGATTCCGGTAAGAATCCAGGGGGGTACACACCAAGCTTTGCTGGATACCGGTTGTAATCAGACCACCATCCATCAACGCTTGGTTCAACCCGGGGCTTTGAGCACGGCTAAACGGGTAAGGGTGAGGTGTGTGCATGGGGATGTTCACAACTATCCGATGGTGACCTTACTAATTAAATTCAGAGGGAGAAAAGATAGAGTGGAGGCAGCGGTTAGCTCCCGCCTCACCCATCCTCTAATCTTGGGGACCGATTGGCCTGTATTTAGAAATGTTTTAGGGGGAATATGCACGGATGTGTCCTGCACTAAAATAGGGAGATGTGCGATGTGCGATGCTTTGGCAGGGGAGGCGGAGCCGGGGCCATCCTCGACTGTTCCAAATCAGGATGACGAGGGAAGGGGCGGGACCTCCGCCCCTCCCCTTCGTAGGGAATTCCCTGACGTGGATTTCCCTTTGGAGCAGTCGCGGGATGAAACCCTTAAGCACGCCTTCGATCAGGTGAAGACGATTGATGGACAGCGTCTTCGGCCGGACATCGCTCTCACATACCCCTATTTTGCGATTATAAATGAGCGGTTATACAGAGTGACGCAGTGACGCAAAGAAAACGTTACACATTTATTGATTCCACAGATTCCACCTAGGAGAAAGGAAAACACTACTCCGTCTAATAGCCCGTTTTTATTGGCCGGGCATTACCGGCGACGTCCGCAGATGGTGCGTGGCGTGCCGTGAATGCCAGCTGGTAAACCCACCGGCCACCCCAAAAGCGCAATTGCGCCCTCTTCCGTTAATCGAGGTTCCCTTCGAAAGAATTGGAATGGACCTCGTCGGGCATCCGGAAGCAGTGCCTCTAAGCAATATCTCCGCACGTAGTGTTGCTGGGGCGCTCTTCAAAATAATCTCCCGGGTGGGGATTCCAAAAGAAATCCTCACCGATCAAGGCACAACAGTTATGTCACGCACACTTCGCGAACTTTACGATCTATTGGGCATTAAATCGATTCGCACTAGCGTGTACCATCCGCAGACAGATGGCCTAGTGGAATGTTTTAACAGAACGCTCAAGAACATGATTCGTAAGTTCGTACACGAGGATGCTAAAAACTGGGACAGATGGCTCGATCCCCTGTTGTTTGCAGTGCGAGAGGTCCCGCAAGCCTCAACCGGCTTCTCTCCATTTGAGCTACTGTATGGGCGACGCCCACGCGGTGTCTTAGATGTTATACGAGAAAGCTGGGAGGAGGGATCTTCGAATAGCAAAAACGAAATTCAATACGTCCTTGACCTCAGAGCAAAACTCCACACTTTGGGGAAATTAACACAGGAAAATTTGCTCCGGGCCCAAGAACGTCAATGCCAACTGTATGACAGGGGAACACAGCTAAGGGAGTTTGCACCGGGAGATAAAGTTCTCGTATTGCTCCCCACATCAAGCTCCAAATTACTTGCCAAGTGGCAAGGGCCCTTTGAGGTCACACGACAAGTGGGGGATCTCGATTATGAGGTTAAACGAACCAATAGGGGGGACACGCGTCAAATTTACCACCTCAACCTCCTTAAATTATGGAGGGAGGCAGTCCCTGTGTCATTGGCATTTGTGGAGACCACCTCTCCCCGTGCCAACGTTCAGAGGTTGCCAGATTGCAAGAAGAGTTTGCAGACGTGTTTTCTCCCCTACCGGGTCGCACAAACGTCATTGAGCACCATATCGAGACCGAGCCGGGGGTGGTCGTTCGTAGCCGCCCTTATCGCCTCCCCGAGCATAAAAAGAAAATTGTTCGGGACGAATTGGATGCCATGCATGATATGGGGGTAATAGAAGAGTCCCACAGCGATTGGTCCAGCCCGGTCGTTCTCGTTCCCAAGAGTGACGGGTCTGTGCGGTTCTGTGTGGACTACAGAAAAGTCAATGCGGTGTCTAAATTTGATGCGTACCCAATGCCCCGGGGTTGATGAACTGCTCGATCGGTTAGGTACTGCTCGCTTTTATTCGACATTGGATTTGACAAAGGGTTATTGGCAGATCCCCTTGACACCAATTTCCCGTGAGAAAACAGCCTTCACCACGCCGTTCGGATTACACCAATTTGTGACACTTCCGTTCGGTTTGTTCGGGGCCCCAGCCACGTTCCAGCGTCTGATGGACTGTATCCTCCGCCCGCACTCCGCTTACACCGCTGCCTATTTAGATGACATCATTATCTATAGTAATGATTGGCAGCGGCATATACAACATCTGAGGGCGGTCTTGAAGTCGCTGCGGCGGGTGGGGCTCACAGCAAACCCCAAGAAGTGCGTGATTGGGCGTGTGGAGGTGCGGTATCTGGGGTTCCACTTGGGTCATGGCCAGGTGCGTCCCCAAATTGATAAGACCGCGGCGATTGCGACTTGCCCTAGACCTAAGACCAAAAAGGGGGTGAGGCAGTTCCTGGGGCTGGCTGGCTATTATAGAAGATTTGTGCCTAATTATTCGGATGTCACCAGCCCGCTGACTGACCTCACTAAAAAGGGGGCTCCAGATCCGGTTTAATGGTTGGAGCAGTGCCAACAGGCGTTTACACGAGTTAAAGCCGCACTCTGTGGAGGGCCGCACTTGTATTCACCTAACTTCTCTCTCCCTTTCTTATTACAGACGGACGCTTCAGACAGAGGGCTGGGGGCCGTACTCTCGCAGGTGGTGGAGGGGGAGGAGCGCCCGGTGCTGTACATCAGTCGGAAGCTCTCCTTATGGGAAACGAAGTACAGCACTGTAGAGAAGGAGTGTCTGGCCATCAAGATACTACCTGCTGGGGCGGGTCTTCACTCTCTGCTCGGATCATGCCCCACTGCAGTGGCTCCACCGCATGAAGGATACTAATGCCGAGATCACCCGTTGGTATCTGGCTCTCCAGCCTTTTAAGTGTGAGGTGGTCCACAGACCGGGGGTGCAGATGGCTGTCGCGACTTCCTCTCCAGAAATGGGGGGGGGGGGGGAGTGGTAGGCAGGCCGGATGACGCCCCGGCCTGAGTCGGGCGGTGGGGGTATGTGGCAGCGGGGGCGTGGTCAAGCGCCCGTACGAAGGGAGAAAGCGGTAAGGGCGCTTGCACCTGAGCTAAATTATGTCTAACACCTGTCTCTAATTTCAGTGAGCATGGGGAGAGCGGCATAAAAGAGCACCAGTGCCTCCAGTCGAGAGAGAGAGCTGCCAGTCCAGTGTTGGCAACAGAGAGACAACGCCAAATTGTTAGATTAGTTTAGAAACGTTTATGTATAGCACGTATTTGCACTACCCCTATCTGTCTACACCCTGTGATTAAAGAGCCTCACCTTTGTGTTGAACCCTGTTCCCGTGTCCTTCTTCTTGTAAAGTCTTTACACTGGTGCCGAAACCCGGGAAGGAAGAAGAGTTGAGAATTTCTGCACAAGCCTACAAGTTGTAACTCTGACTTAAAGATGCATTCTATTGCACTTTTCCTAGTAGGAAGTTGTAAAATCTGACTTTCCGAGTTGAATGGAACGCAACAGTACTTTTCAAAACTTGATTTGACACTGAATGTTCCAGCAGTCTAATTTAAATCCTGATGTTGCTATAACAACGCAGAGAGCACTTATCAATTTACTTGAAATGAAAATCAGTCCTCCTTTACTATTTAATAAATTAAGTCAGAACATATAGTGTTTCTAAATCCATAAGGATCTCTTTCTCAACAGCAATACCAGCAGTGATGACTGCCAACTCAGCAGACAGCTTGATCTTACACTTTTTGCTCTTGAATTATGTACATCACTTAAAACATGATTGCGTCACTCAAGGCCAGCTAGAAGGCCTCGACCGGGACATATCCTAAAGATCACACTCAACAAGAACAAATAAATCAATCTGATTGACTGATGAATCTGACAATCTGACTTTAGTTTCTCATTAATTTGCATTGTTGAGGGATTCTGAAGAAATTCTGAAGGCCTGAGGGGGTGGAGCTCAGAATCACGTGCTGCTTCAGGCATGCGATTTGTTAAACAGTTTTCACACTTTGCTTGTAAGCATCAAGGAATAAATTCTGACTGGATGAACTTTTTGTTTTTCTCTATTTGTTTAGTGTACCGTACATGTTCTGTCTTGTGTTTCGTGTCCTGTCTTTGAATTAAGCACACGAGTCCGGTTGTGAGTTACTGCCATGCACTCTCATGTAATGTCACAGTTCTGTGACTTTGTCAGGTTTATTTTTTTCTTACAGGACCATGATATCATTGTTCCCTGTCTGTCTTGTGTTCCGTGTACTTTCTTTGTGTGAGCACACGGGTCCAGTTGTAAGTTACTACTGTGCGCTCTTCGGTCAGTCTTGTTCGTGTCCGGGGCATGGTGTCTGGATCCTGACTTCCTGTCTGGTTCGGTTTTGGACTGTGTCATGCTCCATGTTCTGTTGTTTTGTTCCAAGCTAGATGACGTTTTCTCCTTCATGTGTTTCAGGTGCAGCTTGCACGCAGAATCAGCGTTTCCATCGGAACCCTGAATGTTTCCATGGGAACACTGATCATGCCAACTTTCAGCTGGTGAGTGGCAGCTGTCCCTTGTTTGTTCCTGACTATTTTAAACCCCTCGTGTGTCATGTCCTTAGCTGGATTGTTGAATGTGTTTAGTGTTGAAGTGTGATTGGTGAGAAGTAACTTGCCACTCTCTCTGCCTAATTGGTCCTGTCTCGTGTAGACCCTATCAGTTTGGTTGCAAGTCTCTGCCATCGTGTCGGGTGTGTGGTTGCCTTTCAGTTTGCTGTGCACGTGTTCTCTGCGCTCACAAATCTTCAACAGAGGATTCCTTGTTTCTGCCCGTGTGTCGGGTGTGTGGTTGCCTTCCTGTTTGCTGTGTATGCTCACAAATCTTCAACAGAGGATTCCTTGTCTCTACCAGTGAGTCGGGTGTGTGGTTGCCTTCCAGTTTGCTGTGCACGTGTTCTCTGCGCTCACAAATCTTCAACAGAGGATTCCTTGTCTCTGCCCATGTGTCGGCAGTGTGGTTGCCTTCCAGTTTGCTGTGCGTGTGTTCTCTGCGCTCACAAATCTTCAACAGAGGATTCCTTGTCTCTGCCCGTGTGTCGGGTGTGTGGTTGCCTTCCTGTTTGCTGTGTACGCTCACAAATCTTCAACAGAGGATTCCTTGTCTCTACCAGTGAGTCGGGTGTGTGGTTGCCTTCCAGTTTGCTGTGCACGTGTTCTCTGCGCTCACAAATCTTCAACAGAGGATTCCTTGTCTCTGCCCGTGTGTCGGCAGTGTGGTTGCCTTCCAGTTTGCTGTGCGTGTGTTCTCTGCGCTCACAAATCTTCAACAGAGGATTCCTTGTCTCTGCCCATGTGTCGGGTGTGTGGTTGCCTTCCTGTTTGCTGTGGCGTGTTCTCTGCTCTCACTAATCTTCAACAGAGGATTCCTTGTCTCTACCCAAGAGTAGGGTGTGTGGTTGCTTTCCAGTTTGCTGCATGTCAGCTGCTCTTCAGCTAAGGTTTCCTCGCTGCTCCGCTCCTCGCTGCTCTGCTCCTCGCCCCCACAGTGCATGCGATCACCAGTGGGAGCGATCATCGGAGGATTCCTCATTACATTGCTGAAGTTATTATTTTCTGTAAATAAATCCTTTGAACTTTTCCTTTGCACTTGTGTCTTGTGCTTGCTCTTTGATATTATATATATATATTCATTATTTAATTAACCTCCTGACACCAGAGCGTGACTGATGTAGTCATATTTCATTTCCATTTTTGATTTTCAACTAGTACCACCAAATAAACATGCAGTTTTCCTAAAAATGTATGGCAAATATGCAGACAGTGGGACTAAGTTGTGAAATTTTAAATAATACCAAGCTGTAGAATGTGTTTTAGTCAGATTTGTCTGACTCGCACAGACCCAACACTTACAGTGCATTATTAATATATTACAGTATATTAATATACAAGTATACAAGATATACTTTAAATATTATATTAATAGATATATACAATTTACTTTAATATTTGTAGTATTTTTAAGATTCAGATATTGCGAAATAATTGCAAAATCTTTGCAAAATTAGCTACAATAATTAAGTGCATCTTGTGGAGCACTTGCTTCTGTTTCACACATGACAATTAAAGCTGAGCACAAGCTGGTCCTGAATAAATTATTTAATAATTTACAATAATGACAATTGTGCATATGCACAATTTTATTTTTTACTCTGTGCTTGTGCATTGTGGGATTTAAATGTATCCAAGTGGCTCGAGTGTTTTGTCTACGTTCACCAAAATTCGTTCAGATCGATTTAATGATTAAATTACCATTTCTGGTGATGCCAGGAGGTGAAGACAAATGAGTGTCTTGTGTGAAATTAGATAGTCACTGCATCAACGATCAAAATAAAATCCTTTAAATTTTTAATGTGTACAGACCTGCAAAGAGAATTTAGTAGAGGTTTTAAGCATTACAAGAACAAAGCAAATTTATGATTTCCCTACAGATTGTGAGCTGCTGAGCATGACTTTTATCATAAGACAACAATAATAGTCTTATAACAATTAAAACGAGTTTCAATAACATCCATACGTTTTCATGTATAAAAAAGCATGTCCACATATCTATTCACTTAAGTAAAATGCATAAGTATTCTAAGAACACAGCAGATCTATCTTTTTCCTAGTTTTTCGACTGCATACAAACATAGGTAAAAAACAGGAGCTGATATTAAAAATAGCTTTACATAACACAGATCTAGCAATCTGCTTAAATTGGCAAAAACAACCGATCAAACTATTCCTTCACAAACATAATGTAAAAACATAACTTAATGAAGACTTGTGCGCTGATAGAAACTCCACTTACAATGTGTGCTTAAAAGTAGGGTTTTCCTCTGTTTTTTTTTTCAGTAGTCCATTTCACCTAATGCTGCCAATCAAGAATGATATGCCAATAAAAAACACACATTTGTGTGATCCTCATCTATTGATTACTAATTGAGATCAACATCAATCCTGATAATAAACATGGATGAATGAACATTGTTGAAAGCAACTTTGTAGAAATGAATGGAGCCGCATTGATTAGACTGTCTGACTGATGACCTATTTCATAAGGGTTGCTTCGCCTCAAGAATTAATCATCCTAAAGTAACAAAACGCAAAGAATATTGTATACAAATCCACCATTTGGACTTGGTATGGGTTTAGCTTGGAAAAGTGTGGGGGTCGTGTCCCCATGTCCCCCATGGCTGCTACACCCTTGCTGTCTACACTGGTCTCAGAACAGTTCAAAATGCACATTATTTTAATTCTTATTCAATATAAAGCCTCGGAAATTAACATCAGCTTTTGGATGAACCCATTGATTCTCAATGTGATAAGCAAATTTTTTTCTTAGAAATCCAATATTTACTGTGCAAAGTACACATTAATGTATATTGTGTTTATCAGCGTGGCATTTTGTGATAAATTGCTCAAATTATAATAATGACATATCGGATGAAACTGGAGAGACAAATCTTTTGACTCAAAAAGGTTTCAACGACCTGAAGGGCTCAAATGGAGCAACCAAGTGCACCTCTAAAATAATAGATAAATCCCATAAAGGAACACGGACGGGACCAAAAGGTCTAAGCCTGCGTACCCCACACATAAAACAAGAGACAAGAGAATGTCTACCAACAGCGACTACATTGATAAGTGTATGCTCAGCCACTATAGAGGCAACATAGACTACAAGCGTTGCTGGGGCAATCCCGGCCCCAAAACGCTCTTGCAAAAAAATCCAGCACTGTACCGACAGGGCAGTGAACTGGATCTTTACCTCGCGCTGTACACCAAGAAGCAAAACTACGCCACTAGAACATATAAAGCTTCCTAGTGCTCTAGCATTTGGAGCTCTAACATTCAGAATGGTATCAACCACAGCGAATAACCCATCATTCAAAAGTGCTCCCCATTGAGGGGCCATACCCATAACTTCCACAAGTCTGGCCGAGGGTTCCAAATGCTGGTCCAAGCCTGAGAAAACATATCTGTTCTGAATGGAATCCCCCAAGGCACTTTCTTCAGAGAGACCAGAGTCGAAAACCATACTTGAGATGGCCAAAACGGCTCCACTAACAGAAGCCGAACCCGATCCTCCCAAACTCTCTGCAAAACTGAGTGCAGCAGTCTGATTGGTGGAAATGCGTAAAGATTAGTTATCGGCCACTGTTGCACCAACGCTAGAGGGAAAACCAGAGGGGGATCGTGTGATGTCTCGCTTCAAGCAAAGAGATCCACTTCTGCTCTGCCAAACCTTCTACAGATTTGTTCCATAATCTGAGGATGTAATGTCCAGTCTCTCAGTGGGCATCAAGCCTTGTTTGAACAGGAGATCCGCCCCCAATGCACATCTCATAGAGACAGCACATTGTCCTGTGCCGACAGAAGAATGCGACATGCCAGCCTCAGCATGGGATGAGAACACACTCCTGCCTGGCGATTGATGTAGGACTCCACCATCCTGTTGTCCGATCAGATAAGGACATGAGTGCCCTGAATCTCTGGGAGGAAAAACGTAAACACCAGCAGCACCATGAACATCGCCAGACAGATTATGTGCAAATATTGTCGCTGGCCCGTCCAAACCTCGCAGGCTGGATGACCCTCGTATACAGTACCCAACCCGTGAAGGAGGCGTCTGTCATTAAAACCTTGCGGAAACACACCTGTCCCAACAGAATGCCTGACATCAGAAGGTGGGTCATTATTCATGTTCAGTTAGCACCCACGTGTCATGCATCAGTTTACGCATGCGCATGCGTCAGTTTAACAGTTGTAAAAGCCACACTCTCTCTGAGAAGGGGGAATTTCCTCTATTGCCAAATTTTCTAAGAGAGAGTGAATTTCCCAAATCACAAATGGGGCTTCCAGAACAGAAACATCTGTCGGAACAAGCCCACTGAACACCGGCAGAGATTCAATTCAGAATTGAATTACATAAGCATGCCTTACTCTTTGAAGTACCCAGTTTTAAATACTATTCAGCTGCTGCCAAGCCGACAGACAGAGTGATTAATGCATTGCTCTTGCCTGCATTGTGAATTGTAACCACTAGATGATTCATTTGGCTTACTTTTGGTCACTGCCCCCAAACCAGTGGCACAGCAGAGGGAAGCCTTTGCTCCTCTAATACTGTAGCTGGTTGAAGGGAATTTGCCTTTATTATTTTTAGGCATAAATAATGAGCACCCTGAATGTATCTACAGCAGGGTTCCAGGCAGAATAAACCTTTTCCATGGTATTTGAAAGGGGAAAATTGTATGAACATTGAGAGGAATGTTTATTTCATAAAACTGTTTCACCACAATGGCCCTGGCACTCATTATGGAGGGACAACGTGTGATGCTTATGTTCATTTTATGTTTTGTGTACACTTGTGCTCAATGAACATCTAATTTTGTTATGCATGTCTCGAGACCCTTGGTCATGGAGACAGAGGCAGAATTCGGGAAGTGTTACCATTTTAATTTTTTTTATGTTTGCTCCTCACCAAGCTGCGGGGGAAAACTGAATCATATTCTGGTTGCCGCATGTTCGAGGCATGTACAATAGCGAACTCATCCCAATACTGACCGAAGGGCAAACAGGAGTGAACAGATATGTTTATACAGCTCAAATTCGTTCACTGAATAGGGGCTCATCCTTCGTTACACAGCAAGCCCGTCAGGCTCGTGTGTAGACTTATTTTTATCATACATTATTTTCGCAAAGACCCTTGGTCATGGAGGCAGAGGCAAAACTTAAGCTGAAAATATACCAAGCTTGTTCTCCAGCATAAATTATAGGGGAGACTGAGTTAACCCTCTGGGGTCTGAGGGTATTTTTGGCCCTGGAGAAGTTTTGACATGCCTTGACATTTGTGCTTTTTTCATTTCATTTTTTCATAAAGTCTAATAACACAGTATTCAGCACAAAAAGGGCTACAATAATATGTGAGCAACATGTGTGTACATGTTTGTATTTTTGAGAAAATAACGTTTATGTGTGGTTTTTGAAAAAACTAAAATTTTAAGTCACTCAAATAAGGTCATATAACACATACTAAACATTTGTTCACAAGACTTTTGAGTGCTGGATCTTGTAGCCTAGAGTGTTTGCTACAAAATGATGTGAAAACCATCCTGATCACTCATTAATACAAAAAAAATATAGTAATTTAACTTTTGTAAGACAATTTTAGTGTTGAAAGGTAATATGCGTGGAGGTGTGAACGATCATGAATATTTAGGTTTTTAACACCTGAGAGACAATGACTCCACCCCCGGGCCTATCAATGAGGAATGTGACAGAAAGAGAATGAATGTGAGGAGACTTAATGATCAAAATCAAGTTTTAAGTTAAAAGAAGGTATCTGACTATATATTTTCTTTACATAATGACTTTACTTAATTTTAGACCTACACTACCTTTAAAAGAAGTCTCTTCTGCTCACCAAGACTGGATATATTTGATCCAAAATACAGAGACAATATTGATATTCTGAACTATTTTTACAATTTAAAAGAACAGTTTTCTATTTAAATATATTGTAAAATGCAATTTGTGATCAAAGCTGAATTTTCAGCATCATTACTGCAGTCCTCAGTGTCACATGATCCATCAGAAATCATAATCAGATGGCGATTTTTTTAATATGGGCATAGTTAAAGTGCATTTTACTCATTTAACCTGAACACATATTTGCAAGCACAAGCTTTGTTGATGATAATGAGGCATTATAAACACTAGATAAAATATAATCTAAACATTCATATTATTTTTATATCATATTTATATCATACAACATACAATTTAAATGCCTGCTTTAGCTGAAACAGCATTTAAATGTAACTAAAACTTGCTTATTAGGACATATTTCAAATGTCAATACTTTGAATTCTGACTGGCAAGTCTGGAAACAGTCCCACTAGTAAAATATGTTCAAGTTTATATAAAATAGCGTGTCAGCTAATTAAAACTAAACTTACTCATCCGGAATTGTATCCTCGGCTGGATCAAGTCTCTCTTCAAAAAGACTCTTCCTTACAATCCTGGAGCTTTCTCGCCTGTGTATCATTGCAAATGCAGAGAAAACGGAATGAATTTTGTTTACATTATACAGTGGGGGGCGTGTTCATTTGCATTGATCGTCTCAGCACATTAGCATATGAATGACGCGCTCTGCTGGTGGGTGGAATCACATTACAGATAATTAGATGAACCGGTAAAAACTGTACATCGCTTTGTTTCAAACAGATTGCATTGCAGGAGAATATTTGTTTTAAATTTGAATTGGTTTATTAAAAAGTAGACATTTAAAGCTTTCTTTAGACATATGTTTCATGTTTGTGTGATAAGTATTCACAGAGTTTCAGTTCATTTTTGTGACGTGTTTCTGAAATATGCTCGTGAACACAGAGATTGCTGAAAGCTCACCCTTAATATTTTCTTTATTTTACAAAAGCACAATGTTTCATTGTTATTGTACACAAATAGACCCTTTATAGTCTCTAATGATGTCTTACACTTATCTGTATACCCAAAAATGAGTATGTTAAGTTTGAGTATTTTAAGTTGTTTCTGCTGTAATGACGAAAATATCCAGCAGGACGCGCAGGCTCATGCATGATCCCCTCTGCCGCAAGCAGTTCACTTTGAACGGGGAGGGGAGAGAGAGAAAGGCAGAGGCCGCTCCTCCATTGCCTTATTCATGTGCATTCTTTCAGAACGACACATAAAAAGACAATAGAGACGAAGGGGCCAATTTGTTTCCTTACCTTCAAATGACTAATTCTCTCATACAGCATTTTTAATAGCATTGGCTCAAGATGTGCATGGTAACTCTTTCGCGTGCTTGTTCATCAGAAAATGGCCACGAGGGAGGGTGACAAACACGAGGAAGAATCCAATGTCCGTGCACACTTCAGTATTCTCAGACAAAATGCAAAAATCCCAAACTGCCCCCGCACAAGGAACATGTGGGGATAACGCCTCATGGTGAGAATTTGTGAGCCTTGAACAGTATCGCTGTCCCTGTTGGAACCTTGTAATGTTTGGGAAAAAACACATTAAAATTGCTCTGAAATTACACTGTATAAAATGACGTGAGTCGCTTCTTAAATTCCATCCTGTGTTGCCACTCAAAAGGGAGAATAATAATGATCCTCGCTTCAATGTGAGTCATTGGTACAACATGGGCCAGATGAGATCGCACACTAAAGAACATAAAATCGATGGGACAAAGCGAGCACCTTTATGGACCCCAGGACATAGCTCCCTAAAGACGTTGCTTAAGCGGCATCAGCCAATAAATTGGCATGATTGTATAAGAGCTTCAGACCATATGACACGCAGGGAGTGTCCCAATGCGATTACGCAGGTCGAGTTCCTACGAAAGGGAACTTAAATAGGTTTCTTACCAGATGTAGTTTTGTTGGCATTTCTCCCAAAGACAAACTCGGAGAGTTTTATAGCAAATGTGAATATTCAGCTGAATATTTCTCCAGGTATGAATAAAATGATAAGGCTAAAATGGTAAAAGATAACAAGATATAAAACTTTGTTTTAGATTACAGATCATTATTATGAAGTCTGACAAAAAAAATAACTGAAAATCTTAAAGAGAAAGTTAGGTTTTTTAAAAAAACAAAAAAAACAAAAGCATCTCAGCCACTCAGCCTTACTGTAATGTAATGTTTTAAACCATTAGATGACCTGAAGGTTATATTTCATTAAAAAAATATCTTTCCAATATAAAAGCTAAGAATGGTTACAGAATAGCGGTTCTTTTCATACAAATTCAAATAAGGGATCTCGGAATGGTGCTATTCAAAAGGGTCTCATTCAAAAGCTTAAATATATACATATTTGCTGTTACAATACATGCCATGTGATTAATGATAGAGTCTTTTTTTTTTGGTCCACAAAGCAGGGAAACATTGATTGTTGTAATACAACTAAACATTATAATTTGAAAGTGCTTTGATAAATGTATATGCTGTATAGTATATCAAAAGAAAAATTGTGGCTTGTGTTGAGTTGTGGCTACAAAAAAGGACATCATTATTGTTATTGCCCAGGAAATAAAAATATCCAGTTCATTGAACACACATTGACCATTTGTGCATGTATGACAATACCAAACCATTTCTGACCAAATATATGATGTAATTAATAAATTGAAAACATTTAAAACACATGTGACAACTTGTCACAATAAAAAAATTCCATCTTGCCTCAACCAGACATGTATGAAAAGTTAATTATTACTTTCCTTATAAAGCTGATCCTTTCATTGTGTTCATTTGTTTACCCAACAGCTAAAGCAAAACTATTGGATATTGGAATTTTAGTACAGAATTTGAGCATATAATTCCCTAAAGTTATTCTAATTTCAGACTGGTTTGAAAACAGTAAAAATACACACCCAAACCCTCTACAGAGTGTAATATTACAATAGGGAATTTGAAGCCAAACTCTGCATTGTTTGAATTTCAGCTTGAGCTGTCTTTTTGTGGACTTAAAACTGAGCCGCATCATGAATATTATAAAAAAAAAACAGCTGCAAAACATCACTCTGGCTTTTTATGTCCAACTACAAGTGAATTATGGCCTTTGGCAGGAGACACATCTGAATGCCAATGCAATTTCAGAGGAACAATGAAGCATTTCCATATGTACAGATGCTTATTTGTCACTTGAATCGTACATAAAGGTCAACTGATTGCATGCATTTTTAAAAACGTCAAATCATGGCAACTATAGATTTTTTTTTCACCATTCATTCTGGCATCAAATGACCTCATCGCTCTCCATTAGATAATATTAACAATATTTATAGCAATAAAGTTGCTGTATTGATATTGGTGCTCTTCCAGTTCACTGACAACATTGAAAAACTGTCAGTCCCATTTCATGCTATCCGATTCTAGACCTTTTCAGATAGCGTGACATTTCAGTCTTTGAAATACCAATCATATATCTCTAATAAGGTCTGCTTTACAAGGATAAAGAGTTTAGAGTATTGCAGGTGGGAATGAGATAACCACACATCCAGAAGATGGATGGATTGATGGATGGATGGATGGATGGATGGATGCAACCTCTGTAGTAACAAGAATACATTCTGTAATAAATATATTGGATGATATTTTTTTTTACCTAATTTAAAATTTTTCATGACCCCGACCTTTCATAAATCCTATCCTTAACCCTTAAGCTTATTGACATAGTTTTGCAGAATATGGGTCAAGTCATTAAATACAGGTTGAGAATCTTTATCCTGCCGAATAGCGACAGCAGATCTGGATCATTAAGTGCATCTGGAAACCTTTTTTTGGTGTGTGTAACAGAACACAACAATTCAGCACAGTTACTGTTGTAACCTCCGTGCCCTGAGGGAGGCAACAAGATGTTGTGTCGAATGAAGTCAAATCAGCTGGGGGATGGAGCCCCCACTCTCTGCTGGTTGAAATCTGTCGCAACAGCACGTCCGCTGTCGTGCTCCGGTTGCCAGGGATATGAGTGGCTGCTGACTCCAAAGGAGGAGATGGCAGGTGAGTTGTGACATATGAAAGAAAGAAAGCTGCGACCACAACATTGCCATGGCTATGTTCTCGCACTGAGAACATGAACCATTCATAAAACACTGGATGCATGTGATCGCTGCCCAGGCATGTGAGGCAGCTCTTATGACCGTCAGAAGTGGAGAGAAATCGACCGCATCCAGGAACTACACAGAGACAGAAAGACATCTTTAAAAAGACGCATTCTGAAAAGGACGTTCAACACGTGCTGTGTATTGCTCTTTTGTGAGTGAAAATAAACTCTTTTAAAGAAATAAAACTTTCAGGAGGGAAAACTTTTTTAGACAGAAGTGCTGTCAAAGCACCCAGGGGCATGGACTACTCAGCATGCAGAGAGAGAACGCTGCTGAAAATGCGCCGTAGATCCAACAGCAGTGCTCTGCCACAGAGGTGAGTGGACAGTAGTGAGACTCAGGTTGCTGATGCACAACCACTCAGCTCCGAAGAAAAAATCTGACTGACAGACACACGCCCGCTTCCCTTTATACCCCCTATGTCTGGGGGCTGGACATGCAAATTCTGTCTGCCAATTTCTCATTGGCCTTTTCTTAAGTTCATTGGTACGCGAGGCTCCCAAGGAAGACCCCTTGTGTCACTTCATTCGACACAACGTCGAGTGAGTGACAGAAGATGCTTTAATCGGACACTGTATTTGCATAATACACTTTGTGAGAATGTGAGATGGTGGGCCTATAACATAGCTCCCTGACAATGGTGGTGTAATCACTATGCTTCACTTTGATCCAAATAATGAATAAAAACTAACTAAAGAGAGGGGTAAATGAACCACTACAACAGAAGGTAATATATGTGGCGTTATAGCTCACAAGAGGAGAAATATGACATTTCATTTTAGAAGTGTTTCTGCAACGTAATCAGCAATAATAAAACATCTGTGATTCAAAAACAGATGGATAAAGTCCATATTCAAAGAGCTCTGTGGCAATTTTAGAGTTCAATTAAAACAGAATATGTGGTTGGGTTCTCGATAAATCGCTGAATGTGCCACTACTAATGCCACAAGGGAACAAATGGTGAGAAAGTGTTTAATAAAGTCTGCTATTTGAAAATTAAATTTCACTAAAGGGTTGAGATAGAAAGAAAAGGATAAAAATAAAGATTCTTTCTAGTCCACTTAAATGATTGCCCAAATGCATTGCTACATTTATGCTTCAAAAAAGTGAAGGTAAGAGCTTAAACTTATATAGTCCTGAAACAACTGTAAAATTAGAGTACTGTTAGCCAATCTTCAAGATTTGAAAAGGTCAAGCATTATTAGGGTTGATATAGGTTTGCATTTTTTATTTATTTTATTTTTTATTTTTACTTTCATTTTGTCCTTTCAATGTAGTTTTGTTCGTTTTCACTCTAGTGCATTTATATAAAAGTTCTTACACCAGTTCAGACTGGTCTCACAGATAAATCAGAAACAGTAGTTTGACTTTTCTTTAGCTAAAATTGGTATGTGCCAAAATTCTAAACACTACCCCCCAGTGGCCAAAGCGGTACGTGTTGTTGGGGATATGTCAACGTGTGAGCTCTATTTTCTGAGTGTAATGTCCTTGGAGGAGCACCAAATGCAAGTTGAAGCAGGTTGTTTTCAGCCTCACAGACTGTAATACAGTGAAGAGGAATGCATATTTTATAAACTGTACCCTCCAACCCAAACCTAACCCTAACCATCATTGGAGTAAATATTTATTGTTAAAGCAAAAAATGCAACCTCCGAATTGCACTCGTCACTGATTATGCAAATGCAATTACTTTAATTTCAATGTGGGATCTGAACCCAGGTCTCCCATGCTGCTAAAGCAACAGATTTCCAGTCATGGCAGAAGAAGCACAGTGAAGCCAATGCAAAGATGTCTGATAGAAGATGGTGTTTGACAGGGAGCCGGGATAATGTGGCCGATCTTTAGGGTCTGGAACTCTGAAAAAAAAACATTATTTTTTATTATTGTTTCAGTTTTTTTTTAAATTATGCTTTTATTTCAGCAAACAAAACAATTAAATGTATTTTTGTTAATAATAAGAATAAGAATAATACTGGCTGTTACCCACTTGAGGGCAGAAAATGAAGTGCTATCTCTACCACACCAGAAGATGATACTTTCTTTTTTGAGATACTAGAAAATCTTTCTGCGTCTTGAGATCCTGCTATTGGTCATTACATTAAATTGGGCCTTTTCTCTTGGCACATGTACAGCCATGATTTTAAAATGATCATAAAAAAGACCATCTCTTCCCAAATTGCCTCCTCCTTTTTCATTGACCTCTCTTGAAATGTTTGTAGAAATTAGGCTTTGCCCTCTGTCAAGGAGAGCCATACTTTTGCCCAATGCCATGTGGAACCAGCCCTTGACTATGACCATAAAATCTTGTTTACTGTGCATGTTCAGCATCTTGTGAAGAAACTAAAGATGAAATTGGGCTTTTTCTTTAGAGTTATGCCCTGACTTTCTTCTGAAGCAAGGAGGAGATTGGTAGTTCCTCCTGTCACTCACTCGAAGTTGTGTTGATGAGTTGACACTAGGGGTCACTCCTGCGGAGCCCAGACATCTCTGATCTTTGAGCAAAGGCCAATGGGAATTGCCATGTGGAATTTGCATGCCACTCCCCCAGACATACGGGTATAAAAGGGGTGACGTTGCAAATACACATCAGATATCTTCTTCAGAGCCGAGCGAGCAGTCACACAGCTAATTCCTCTGCCACCTCCATTCATCTCTACAAGCTGTTGGATCTACGGCGCATTCCTGCGGTTCTACCCCTCACACATTACGTTGTGTTGAGCAACAAACCCCTGTGCACTTCAGCAGCAGATTACGGAGTGAATAACTTTGTTTATATATATATATATATATATATATATATATATATATATATATATATGCATCCCCCTGCAGTGCGAACATCCACACCAGCCCCGCCACAGCCCGCCCCTCGTGGCCGGCCCGGTGCGGAGCTACCCGCAGGGCGGCGACGCCACCTGCCTCACGGCCAGCCACCAAGAACCCCAAGAAGGCTACAAAGCCCCTCTGAGACGGACAGCCCTGGGACTCAGGAAACTGCACTACGGGAGCTAGTAAGCAGACCACTCCTCCCCCGCTGGAGGGGCGGGTGGAGAATCCTTATTTCCCTTTGAATATTATTTTGCTGCATGCCCAATGGGCTGCTGTAACCACATTTTCAAAAAAAGAGCAGTTACCTCAGCCCCCGGGCTCTATTTCCGGTCTCCCCGGCCGTTGTTATCACGACCGCCGGCCACCGGTTCTCTTTGGCAGGTACAGCACCCTGGAACGCTATATTCCCCTTGGTCCCTCTCGCACGGAGCTTGGGGGCGTGGCTCGCGCCTCCCAACCTGTCGCGTTGGTTGATCAGGACCGGCCGACTCAGCTATGTGATTCAGTTCGCCAGGCGCCTGCCCAGGTTCAATGGCGTCCACTCCACCAAGGCGAGAACGCCGCTGCCTTGCGTGTGGAAATCGCCTCCCTTCTATGGAAGGGCGCGTTTGAGCCTGTCCCTCCAGCCAAGATGAAGAAGGGGTTTTACAGCCCCTACTTCATCGTACCCAAAAAAGGCAACGGGTTGCGGCCAATGCTCGACCTGCGAGTTTTGAACCGGGCTCTGCTCAGACTCCCGTTCAAGATGCTCACGCAGAAACGCATTCTAGTGAGCGTCCGACATCTGGATTTTTTTGCACACTCTGCGAGACATGTTGTGTGCTCACAGGGACCTGGTGCTCAGGCACCTCAGCCGCTTGGGGCTTCGGGCGAACTGGGAAAAGAGAAAGCTCGTCCCGGTTCAGAGCATCTCTTTTCTTGGACTCGGCCTCAATGACGGCGCACCTCACCAGCAAGCGTGCACAGTCAGTGCTGAGCTGTCTGCATACGTTCAGACAGAACATGTTGGTCCCACTGAAATCCTTTTCCTTGCCACTCTCTCAGCCCCTGGTCAGACCTAGCATTCTTACAGGCAGGGGTTCCCCTAGGCCAGGTCTCCAGGCACGTCGTGGTTACAACAGATGCCTCCCAACAGGGATGGGGCACCGTATGCAGCGGGCACTCTGTCGGGGAGCAGGTCCTCTTAGTTGCCCCTTATTGGCCCACCCGGATTTGGTTCTCGGGCCTCACACTCCACGCGACAACCCCCCCCTGACGAATTCCCCTGAGGAAGGACCTTCTTTCTCAGGGACGGGGCACCATCTGGCACCCGTGACCAGACCTCTGGGATCTCCATGTCTGGCCCTTGGACGGGACATGGTAGACTTAGGTGGCCTACCACCCGCGGTGGTAGGCACGATCACTCAGGTGAGAGCCCCCTCAACGAGGCGCCTTTACAGTCTGAAATGGCGTCTGTTTGCTCAGTGGTGTTCTTCCCATAGTGAAGACCCCCAGAGGTGCGCAGTTGGATCAGTGCTTTCATTTCTGCAGGAGAAGTTGGAGGGCCGGCTGTACCCCTCCACCTTGAATGTGTATGTAGCTGCTATATTGGCACGATGCAGTGGAAGGTAAATATTTAGGGAAGCACGAATTAGTCATCAGGTTCCTGAGAGGCACGAGGAGGTTAAACCCTCCCAGGCCTTGCCTCGTTCCCTTGTGGGACCTCTCCATGGTCCTTCGGGGAACTCCCTTCGAGCCCCTTGATTCAGCAGAGCTAAAGACGCTCTCTCTGAAGACCGCCCTCCTGACGGCTCCACTGATGATGCCATTGCATCTACAATATACACTGCTCTTTCCCACCTGGAAAAAAGGAACACATATGTGAGAATGCTGTTTGTAGACTACAGCTCAGCATTCAACACCATAGTGCCCTCCATGTTTGATGATAGACTCCGGTCTCTGGGCTTAAACAGCTTGCTGTGTAGCTGGATCCTGGATTCCCTGTCAGGCAGACGTCAGGTGGTTAGAATGGGCAGCAACATCTCCTCATCACTGACCCTCAACACTGGACCCCCCGCAGGGCTGTGTTCTAAGCCTACTCCTGTATTCCCTTTACACACATGACTGTGTGGCGACACATAGCTTCAATGCCATCATTATGTTGGTGGTAGGTCTGATCACTGACAATGATGAAACAGCCTACAGAGAGGAGATTCACACTCTGACACGCTGGTGTCAGGAGCACAACCTCTCCCTCAACCTCAGTAAAACCAAGGAGCTTGTAGTGGACTTCAGGAAGAAAGACAGAGAACACAGCCCCATCACCATTAATGGAGCATCGGTGGAGAGAGTCAGCAGTTTCAAGTTCCTCGGTGTCCACATTACTGAGGAACTCACATGGTCCGTCCACACTGAGGCCGTTGTGAAGAAGGCTCACCAGCACCTCTTCTTCCTGAGACGGCTGAGGAAGTTTGGAATGAACATCACATCCTCACATGGTTCTACACCAGTACTGTAGAGAGCATTCTGACTGGCTGCATCACTGCCTGGTATGGCAATAGCACCGCCCACAACCACAAAGACCTGCAAAGGGTGGTGCGAACTGCCAGAAACATCATCGGAGGTGAGCTTCCCTCCCTCCAGGACATATGTAACAGGCGGTGTGTGAAAAAAGCTTGGAGGATCATCAGATGGAAGCAGTGAGAGCAGACCATGACTCAGGTGGCTGGAGTCACCTGAGTCATGGTCCGCTCTCACTGCTTCCATCAGGCAGGCGGTATCGCAGCATCAGGACCCAGACCAGCCGACTACATGACAGCTTCTTCCCCCAAGCAATAAGACTTTTGAACACTTGATCTCTCACGATCAACAATCAGCACTACACTTTATTAATCTTATTATCTCACACTGGACTGTCAATATATTCTCCACAATATAACAACTGCATATATATTTTTATATACTCTTATTTTCTTATTATTATTGTATGTGTATTCTATATTGTGTGTATTTTTTACTGTACATAGTATAATAGGATTGTGTTGTGTAAGTATATGTACATCTGATATGTAAATTGTGTTGTGTAAATATGTTGTTTATTGTAATTGGTATATGTCTCGTCACTGTCATGACTGCTATGTTGCTCGGAACTGCACACAAGACTTTCACTTACTGTTGCACTTGTGTACATGGTAGTGTGACAATAAAGTGATTTGATTTGACATGTGCCGGTTGTCCCCCTAGGCAACCACGTGTGATGTATATTCCGCAAAATGGTTTCCCTGCCGGTAAACCGCGTCTTCCTTGGGCAGAGGGCCCTCTGTCCTTGGTCGCCGTGTTTGTAGTAACTCCTCCCCCTTGGGGTAGGATCTACCATGACGCTGCTCTGCACGATGTTCTCCCGCTTCTAACCGGTAAGACCATGTGTGTATTCCACCTAAGTATGTCCGGTGGAATAGCATGCAAATTCCACACGGCAATTCCCATTGGCCATTTCTCAAGATCAGAGATGTCTGGGCTCTGCAGGAACAACCCCTAGTGTCAACTCATTGACACAATGTCTCGCTCCCTCCATCAGGGAACCAACATCAGTAAAAAACCAGTGTTGGATTATTGTGATATTATATATATGCAGGTGCCTAAGCGTTGTTTACAGGCATTGGATTCAGTTTATCATGGAGCACTAAGGTTTATTACTAATTCAAAAGCCCTTACCCATCACTGTTTGCTGTATTCTTGGGTTGGATGGCCCACGTTGTCATCGCGTAGACTTAAGCACTATTTTGGGTTTGCTTCCTTCGTATCTACAGCAGTATATCTTTCAAAAAGGTGTAAAGAATTATGGTCTTCGTTCACAAGATTATTATCTTTTAAATATCCCGAAAGTCCACACAAATATGGGTAAAAGGGCGTTTAGTTATGCTGCTCCATTGGATTGGAACCAGTTACAAGATAAATTATGTTTTAAAGAGTTGGTCTCTCTAAATTAATTTAGAGATCATCTTAAATGATTTGGTCTCGTATTTACCTGATTGTAATTGTTTTAAGTGATATGTGTACATTTTGTATATGTAATTGACGTATTTGATTTATGTTTAAATGTTTTTTGTTTTAATTAAGTGTGCTGCCTGTCTTGGCCAGGACCCTCAAGAGTTTTTATTTCCTGATTAAATAAAGGTTTGATTAAAAAAATATATATATAAAAAAATGTTGCTTTGTCCAAACTGCCCACTTAGACAGGAAGGTTCTGTCTGACTGACATGTAACGCATGCAACAACAACTTGTTTATTTTTTACATGCCTTTTAGGTGCAGCTAATTCTGAATATCAATGTCACAACAATAATGCTTTGAAAAAATTAATGCCTCAGCAGTCCATGCCCACAAACAGCTATACAGAAATACAGAATAATTTATGAATATGAACCAGAATTTCTGTGCATCCAAAAGTAATAAATGAGAATTATTCTTTTTCTCCTTTTTAACCCAATTTGGAAAGCCTAATTCCCAATGCTCTTTTAAGTCCTCTTGGTCGCGTAGTGACTAGCCTCAATCTGGGTGGCGGAGGACGAATCTTAGCTGCCTCCGCATTTGAGACCGTCAACCCACGTAGGTTACCACATGTGACTCCGGGCCAATTTAGTTGCTTAGGAGACCTGGCTCAACATGCCCTGGGATTTTAACTAGCGAACTCCAGGGGTGGTAGCCAGCGTCTTTACCACTGAGCTTCCCAGACCCTAAATGACAATTATTTAACATAAATGCTGCTACTACACAATTAACATACACTACCGATCAAAAGTTTTGAAACACATTATTTATTTATTCTAAATTTTTTTCTTCACATTTTAGAATAATAGTAAAGTCATCAAAACTATGGAATAACATAAATGGAAATATGGGAATTATGTTGTGACTAAACAAAATCCAAAATAAATTAAAACTTTATAATTATTGTGTTATATTTTAGCATCTTCAGAGTATTCACCCTTTGTCTAGAATTTGCAGACATGAACTCTAGACATTTTCTCAACCAACTTCTTGAGGTGTCACGCTGGGACGCTTTTTAAACAGTATTGAAGGAGTTCCCATCTATGTTGGACACTTATTGGCTGCTTTTCTTTATTATTTGGTCCAAGTTATCAATATCAAAAACTTTTTTTTAAATTACATTTTAGTTATATAATGAAATAAATTAATATGATGGCACAATTATGTTTTTGTCTACAATTCTAATTTCAAACATTTAAGCATATACCTTCAGATCAACAGATTTTTAAGATTATGAGAAACATTTCAGTCAAGTTTTTCAAAACTTTTGACCAGTAGTGTATATACAATCCCTGTGAAGGAAATCAAGACCTGTGGTGCTGAGGATGAAGTTTTAGAGAGAATACTCTCGAAGCATGTCACAGTGAAAATGGCTTACCTGCAAACAACTGAGGCTATTTCAATGTTAGACAAACAAAGCGTACACAAGTTTATTAGCTTAACAAGTAACATGTCAAATGGCCTATCATACATGATTAAACAAAAACAGAGAATATCTTTATAACTCTTTAAAATATTTGACACCACTAACTGGTATACAATGACAAGTGATTCATTCTTTTGAACAACCTGTTGAATGTAACAACATAAGATGTTTTGATCTTGCAATTTGTTTTGTAGACTTAACTCAATGAAGTTGCATAAATCTATCCATCAGATTGGAGCTTGTGATTTTGCCAAGTATTTGCACTTTTGTGTTCATATGCCACAAACAGTCAATGACTAGTTTATGCTATACAATGACATCTGTGACTAGGTTTGACATACAGTGCTGTATCCATTCAAATTGAAAATTCATGCCATTAAATGAAAAGTCTATTTGAGCTGCCTTGAGATCTGGAGAAAAACTAGAGAATAAATTTCATGAGTGTGTAGGAGTGTGTAAACTATTAATGTGTGTGAGCATCTATGCATGAGAAAGTTTCAGTCTGTCTTAAAACGGTAACAACAGGCAGTTGAATAACTTGAGAGCATACTAAAGTGCGTCTATTTTAAAAAGCTAGCAATCAAAAATATAAAATCTTGGTTTCAACAGAATGCAGTTTACTGCCAAAATAAACCATAGGCAGTTTCCAGTTTTGCAGTTTCAAGGTTACATAATTTGAACATTCCTCTCTATTTTAGCATGACTGAAGGACATTAGAAATTGTTATCCACTGTCCTGTCTCTCTCTGTCCCTGCTCACCCTGTGTTGTGAAAGTAGGAGAGAGAGTTGGGACTGATCCATCGGAGTTGTTGTCTGTGAAGTAATTTTCCAAAGAGGCTGATATGTAAATCAATATTGTTCAAACCAAAATATATGTATATTATATAATTATCAAATAATTATATCATTATGATCACACACACGATATCTTTCCGATAGCTTAAATAGATAAAAAAAGACAAAATTAAATAGATTAATAACATGTTCTAATCTTTTCCAGTCACCAACCCAACCCTTGTCAATATAGTTGTTACGATCCTCTGTTGTCTGCCTTGTGTTTTTTCCCTTGCCATCCCCTTAAACTACACTTCCCATAATTCCCTCCTTGTCTATGTGTCTGTGTTTCATTGGATCATTGTTTAATTACCCTGTTATCAGTTCTAGTCTGTCATTGGTTTCAGTTTATTGTCTTGTTTTCTTGTTTTGACTTTTGGTTTCCCATTGGCTTTTGTTTCCCCTTGGTTTTGTATTTAAGTCCTCATGTTTACCTTGTCCCTTGTTGGTTATTGTTTGGTAAATGTTCATGTTTTGTATCCCCTTCACTGTGTTCCTGCTCGTGCCCTCCGTGGATGTTTCTGTTGTTGACACCTTTGTTTTCCCATCATGGATGTTTTATTTGTTACTGTGTTAATCGTTTGCCTCTCTTCGTGTACTTACAATAAAGCTGCAATTAGATCCAACTCCTCGTCTGCCCTCTTCGTTACAGAATAACCAACCACTATGGATCTAGCAGCTTTCCTCACGGAACTAACTCAGGTAGACTTATCCATCCGTGAGTTTACGTATTTTTTCTCCAACGTGGCCATCCACTCCGGTCTGGATGACTCCACCCTGAAGATCCTGTATTGGGCCGGTGTACCCAAACGCCATCGGTGGGATTTTCCGGTGCCCGGAGATTGCACCTGGCAGGAATATGTGGGGCTCTTCCTGGAGACATTCGCTGCAGAGGAACTGCCTCTCTCGATTCCGGGCTAGGCTCCTGGGCATTTCAAGTCTGCCACGGCCATCGCGCTGTCAGCCTCATCCGTCCCAGAGCCATCGCTGACAGCCTCGTCTGCTCGGAGGAGGAGGAGAAGAGGAAAGGCTTCTGCTCTCGAGCCAACGCCTGCCACGGCCAACGAGCCAACGCCTGCCACGGCCAACGAGCCAACGCCCACGCCTGCCACGGCCCACGAGCTGGAAGTCTCGTCTGTCCCAGGGCCGGCGTTGCCGGCCACGTCCGTCCCAGGGCCAGCGTTGCCGGCCTCGTCCGTCCCAGGGCCAGAGCCAGCGCCTGTAGGCTCGACCGTCCCAGAGCCAGCGCCTGTAGGCTCGACCGTCCCAGAGCCAGCGCCTGTAGGCTCGACCGTCCCAGAGCCAGTGCCAGCGCCTGTAGGCTCGACTGTCCCAGAGCCAGTGCCAGCGCCTGTAGGCTCGACCGTCCCAGAGCCAGTGCCAGCGCCTGTAGCCTCGACAGTCCCAGAGCCAGTGCCTGTAGCCTCGATCGTCCTCCGGAGGAGGAGAAGAAAGTCTCCCAGGGCTCCGCCTCTCGAGCCTACCAGAGCCCCGTCTCTCGAGCCTCCCAGAGCCCCGTCTCTCTAGCCTCCCAGAGCCCCGTCTCTCGAGCCTCCCAGGGCTCCACCTCTCGAGCCACCCAGATCTCAATCCCCTGAGCCTTCCACGCCTCAGTCACCCGAGCCTTCCACGCCTCAGTCACCCGAGCCTTCCACGCCTCAGTCACCCGAGCCTTCCACGCCTCAGTCACCCGAGCCTCTGCCTGCGCCCGCTCCACCTTCCACGGCTCTGCCTGCGCCCGCTCCGCCTCCCGACCCTTCCACGGCTCCGCCTCCGGACCCTTCCAAGCCTCCAGGGCCTTCCAAGCCTCCAGAGCCTTCCACGTCTCCTCCACCAGAGCCTTCCACGTCTCCTCCTGGTCTCCGCCTTCCACGGCTCCGCCCCCAGAGTCCTCCTGGTCTCCGCCTTCCACGGCTCCGCCCCCAGAGTCCTCCTGGTCTCCGCCTTCCACGGCTCCGCCCCAGAGTCCTCCTGGTCTCCGCCTTCCACGGCTCCGCCCCCAGAGTCCTCCTGGTCTCCGCCTTCCACGGCTCCGCCCCCAGAGTCCTCCTGGGTTCCGCCTTCCACGGCTCCGCCCCCCAGAGTCCTCCTTGGCTCCGCCTTCCACGGCTCCACCCCCTGTACCTTCCTTGGCTCCGCCTACAGAGCCTTCCGCGGCTCCTCCCGCTTCCCCTAAGACTCCTCCTATTACTGACCCTGTCCTGTGGCCTCCTCCCAGGCCTTCTGACTCTGTCCTGTGGCCTTCCCCTAGGCCTTCTGACCCTGACCCTGTCCTGTGGCCTCCTCCCAGGCCTCCTAACCCTGTCCTGTGGCCTCCTTCCAGGCCTTATGACTCTGTCCTGTGGTCTCCTCCCAGGCCTCCTGACCCTTTCCCAGTCCTGTGGCCTTCTCCCAGGCCTCCTGACCCTATCCCTCCTGAATCGTTCCCTGTCCTACGACCACCTCCCAGACCTCCTGACCCGTCACCTGTCCCGTGGTCACCTCCCAGGCCTCCTGACCCATCACCTGTCCCGTGGTCTCCTCCCAGGCCTCCAGACCCTGTCCCTCCTGAGCCATTCCCTGTCCTGCAACCACCTCCTAGGCCACCTGAACCTGTCCCTGTCCTGTGGCCTCCGCCTCAGCCTTCTGACCCACTACCCGTCCGGTGTCCACCTCCCTGACCTCCTGACCCAGCCCCCACCTCATAGTCATCCCCTTGGTCTCCCTGGTCCCCGTGGTCTGCCTGTTTGCCCCTCATGCCCTCCTTGGTCTGTCTGCCAGTGGCGGCTGCTGGCCTTTCAAAGAGGGGAAGCTCATTTTCGGCCTACATTATAAACTTGTTTACACAATAGTACATTTTTGACCATTATTTTTTTGACATTATAGGGGAAGCCGAGCTTACCTTACAGTCTTAAAGAAATCCCCACTGCTGTCTGCCCACCCCGAGCTCCCCCCCTCACTCCTGGGACGATTTGTTTTCTGTTTCTTTTTGTTTGTTGTTTTTCTGTTTAGGAGCATCTGGAAACCGCCCCTTTTAGGGGGGGTTCTGTTACGATCCTCTGTTGTCTGCCTTGTGTTTTTTCCCTTGCCATCTCCTTAAACTACACTTCCCATAATTCCCTCCTTGTCTATGTGTCTGTGTTTCATTGGTTCATTGTTTAATTATCCTGTTATCAGTTCTAGTCTGTCATTGGTTTCAGTTTATTGTCTTGTTATGACTTTTGGTTTCCCATTGGCTTTCGTTTCCCCTTGGTTTTGTATTTAAGTCCTCATGTTTACCTTGTCCCTTGTTGGTTATTGTTTGGTAAAAGTTCATGTTTTGTATCCCCTTCACCGTGTTCCTGCTCGTGCCCTCCATGGATGTTTCTGTGTTGACACCTTTGTTTTCCCATCGTGGATGTTTTATTTGTTCCTGTGTTAATCGTTTGCCTCACTTCGTGCACTTACAATAAAGCTACAATTAGATCCAACTCCTCGTCTGCCCTCTTCGTTACAATAGTAAATGAATGTATCAAATCACACGGCATACAGACTATAACCAAAGCAAACATTTATAAATGAATGGAGAGCCCCATTCCATCCAACATTTACTCACTTATGTGTACAGCAACTCTATCCTCCTCTCTATGTGTCTGTGTTATATATATATATATATATATATATATATATAATGGCCCTCTCATTCAGTCTTTCACTCTATTTGAGATTCTTCAATAATCTGGATGTCATAAATATTTTACTACAAATTTCTCTTTACCAGAGGCCTATACAATGAAGCTAGTTGAACAAACTCAGAGTTTCAGGATTCATTTAAAGTTAACAAAAGAGCCATAGCACAAACAAATAATTTACTACTTTCAAAACAAAGTTTTTCAATAAAATATCATGATTATATTACCCATAGACTACTAAAAAAAAAATATGCAAGTATTAATAGGTAACATGTTGCAATATGGAATTGAGTATGTCTTTATTACAGATAACCTCTGTTCGCTGATGGATTGAATGAGACTTGTGTCGATGTATTGATAGGGGTTTGCTCTTGAGAACCCCAATCACCTTTGCTTTATTTAGAAAAGGCCAATGAAAATTGGTGAGCGGAATTTGCATCCCTCTCTCCACCCTGGACATACGGGTATAAAAGGAGATGGCATGCACCACTCATTCAGATTTATGCTGAGGAGCCGCAAGAGAGTCTCGGGCATGTCAGTTGCTGGTTCAGCACTGCGGCAGGAGGGACACAATGTTTCATTCCCTCCATCAGGGAACAGATGTTACATCTGTAACCAAGACATTCCCTGTCTGTCACTCACTTGACGTTGTGTCGATGTAGTGACACTAGGGGTGTCCTATACGAAACACATCAGGTGCTGAGCCGTGTCACGATGTATGGAGGAGCGGACATGGGCAAGCTGCTGTGTGCCTCGCAGCGAGCACTCGACCACGTCATGACCTTCCAGAAAGTTAGGTAATGCATCTCCTTGATCCCGTTAAGGGTGGGAGGAGGCGCTTACTTGAGGAGGCTACAGGCGGTGGCCTTTCCTGAGTTTTGTATTAAGCAATTTCCCACCAAGCACCTGCTAGAATAGCACTGGGGAAGTGCTCTTCCCTCTCCTAGATGGAGAGCACTACGGAAACCACATCCTACCGGAGGGAGGTTCATATGTGGAGAATACCTCACATGGACTTACTGACAGGGAATTTCACATATGGAATGAAGCCACTGTGAGGACCTTATCTACGGGGAGGGTACATAGCAACAGTGGCCGAGGCAGAACAAAGCTCTGTCGAGGGGAAACAGTGTTCACCTGAGTGGAAAAAAACATTAGCAATGCATCATATGGGATTACTGAGTTGGAATCATACGAGTACTGGGCCTGGCGGCATTACTACGCCGAGTTCATCACCGTAAAGTGCTTAATTAACGAAGCATCTGTGTTCACCAGTTATGGGGAACTGTTGTGGAAAAGATTCCCTTGAAAGGGGAAAGGTGCAAATGCAAGCTATAAACCTGACCGGCTGCCCTGCCTACCTGTTGTTACCCTGTAACACTCAGGTCAAAACCAGTTCTATGTGGAGGTTGTAGAACCTCGCAGAAGTATTGGGTGTAGCCCAAAACTCTGCTCTGCATATGTCTGTTAGAGATTCGCCCCTCACCAGTGCCCAGGACGACGCAACACCTCTAGTGGAATGCGCCCAGATTCCCAAGGGGCACGGCAAGTCTTGTGATTGTTAAGCCAAAGAAATGGCATCCACAATCCAATGGGCCAGCCTCTGTTTGGAGACAGCTTTCCCCTTCTGCTGTCCTCTAAAACATAGAAAGAGCTACTCTGAATATCTAAAGCTCTGCGCATGGCAAAGACAAGGCTACGACTTCCTCCTCTGAAAGCAGTGCTTGCAGGTTTACCACCTGATCCCGAAAGGTAGTGGTGGGAACTTTGGGTGCATAAACGGGCCGGGGTCTCAAGATCATGTGAGAGTGTTCCGGCCCGAACTCCAGGCATTCGCTGGTGACAGAGAGTGCCTGCAGGTCCTCAACCCTCTTGAAAGAAGTGAGTGCCACTAGGAGGGCCGTCTTCAGAGACAAAGTGCTGAGATCGGGGGCTCTCTGTAAGGCAGGTAGGACCACAGAGAGATCAAAAGAGGGAATCAGGCGTTGCCTAGGAGGATTCAATCTCCTCACACCATTGTGGAAACTGGTGATCAGGTCATGCTGCCATGAGGTTCTCCCATCCAGTGTATCATGAGCAGCCACATACACTTTCAGGACAACATAGACCTGACTGCGCATCTCTGTGGATCTTCCCCACGGGAAGAAAAACTATTTGCGAAGAGATGCCACTCCAGAGCAGAATGCATACTTGCAAAGCCCCCCTGGCCAGCTGTGTGCCAAGGCATCCACACAGAGGGGAGCTTCAGACAGGGACCATTTGAGGACACACAACGAGTTGGAGATCTCGATTATGAGGTTAGGCGAACAGATAGGGGAGGGGCACGTCAAACCTACTATTCAAGTTCATTCACACTGGTCCCTTGCGGAGACCACCTCTCTCTGTTGCAACTTACAGATATTAACTCCCCAAATCCATACATTTACTGTCTCCAGCGGCCCCATTTACCATCACGCAGCATCCGTCAATGACACCAGGTGAAATTACTAATAGCCTACAAATTAAGAACTAAAGTCAACTATAAATGTAAAGATAATTATAATAATCATCATAATAAATAAGCCTAATAAATTCTCTTGTTTTCCCCAAAAATGCTGACAAATGTGTGTTCTTATCGAATGCTTAGTTAATGCTGCCTAAAGAAAAGAAAATAGAACTAAATTTTAGGTTCAATGTGAACATGTCTTTAGAATTTAATCACTTTTGTATTTTTTTCTTTAATACAAAGATACCTTTATATATTACTGAACCTGCAGAGTTGCGTTCACAATGTGTAAGAACTAAACTCACAGCACCTCACGAGATGATCGGAGATCATTTTCAGCAATCTCATACTACATTATTCTAGATGACACGACCGTGGTGGGTCTCATCAGCAAGAACGACGAGTCAGCATACAGAGAGGAGGTGCAGCGGCTAATGGACTGGTGTAGAGCCAACAACCTGTCCCTGAATGTGGACAAAACAAAAGAGATGGTCGTTGAATTTAGGAGAGCACAAGGTGAACACTCCCCGCTGAACATCGTCACTCCTCTGTGGAGATCTTCAAGAGCACCAAATTCCTTGGCGTTCACCTGGCGGAGAACCTCACCTAGTCCCTCCACACCAGCTCTATCACCAAGAAAGCCCAGCAGCGTCTCTACTTTCTTCGGAGGCTGAGGAAGCACATATCCCACCCCCCATCCTCACTACGCTCTATAGAGGGACTATTGAGAGCATCTTGAGCAGCTGCATCACTGCCTGGTTTGGGACTTGCACCGTTTCGGACCGCAAAGCCCTGCAGAGGATAGTGAGAACAGCTGAGAAGATCATCGGGGTCTCTCTTCCCTCCATCAAAGACATTTACATAAAACACTGTATCCGCAAAGCAACCAGCATTGTGGACGTCACCGCACACCCCTCACACAAACGCTTTACCCTCCTGCCGTCTGGCAAGAGGTACTGAAGCATTCGGGCCCTCACGACCAGACTGTGTAACAGCTTCTTCCCCCAAGCCATCAGACTCCTCAATACTCAGAGACTGGTTTGACACACACATACACACATGTGTCCTGAGTTGCACTTTAATAACTGCCACTTTATAACTGTCTGCTACCTCAATAACTGCTATGTGCATAGAACACTATATCATAGTATGTTATGTTTACATTTGGCATTTAGTAACTGTCATCTTTTTGCACTACTGTATACTGGTCGGCGCTGCACTGTCTATCACTGTGCCTATTGTAATGTTCATTGATTACATTGAAATTTATTGTACTGTCCCATACTTTTGCACACATTTTTGCACGTGCACTTTATATAGGTATTTTATATAGGTATTTTTATTTAGTCTGTGTAGTCTCATGTGGTTCTGTGTTTGTCCTATGTTGTTTTATGTAGCACCATGGTCCTGGAGGAACGTTGTCTCGTTTCACTGTGTACTGTACTAACTGTATATGGTTGAAACGACAATAAAAACCACTTGACTTGACTTGACTTGTAAACAGTTTTCAGTCGAATGAAAGGATCTCAATGAAATGAAGTGATGACTCATTACGTGTGTGTGCGTTCCACGAGACAGGGTCCTCTGTGGTGGTCCTGCATGCCTCTGAACAAACAACGAATCAGACACGAGCATTGATGGCTTTTCTTTTGTCTCTTCTTAAAAATATAATAAAGTTTGTTTCTTCACTAACAGTATTTCTTGTCACGTGTCACTCCAAGACGTCTTACATGTCATCCACCTGTTGTGGGTAGATGAGCAAAATTACTTGCACATGAAATACCTGCAAGGAGCTCACGAAGTGATTTGAGCCTTGTCACATTTGGAGTGTGGTGGGTGTCAGTTCACACCCTGGGCACACATAAAAATAACAAACGTTCATAAAATCGCTCATAGAAAATGCTCTTAACAGCAAAGACCAATAGTTATTGGGAATGAGGACCAGAACTCTATGAATGTGCTTATCTTGGAGAAGCTCTTTCAATGCACTTGTGAACAGTGGAGCTCACTGCCCATACATATAATTTCAGATGGCTTTTCTTTCATCTGTTCTTCAAAATATAATCATATATGTTTCTTTGTGTTTAATTTCTGGTAAACTTCTAACTCTGAGATTTTGTGGATTTTTTCTGTAAAGTGTGTTTTAATAGACATGGAGAAGGGACTTCATTCTATCAGAGATATAATTTTACTCAGTATCTGTTAGCAGTGATGGGCAGTAGATTTGCTACAAATATCAAAGCTAGAGGTGGTAGCTTCGCTAGTTTTTAAGTCAAGTAGGTTTTCAGTAGCAAAGCTAGATTTTTGATTAGGTAGCAGTGTAGCTTTGACAAAAGCTAAAACACTACATTATGCTGTGCACCTGCAATTACTATCACCAGTTTAAATCAGAACTAAAGATTTCTGATTCACAAATTAATTTCTCATTTGAGTTGATTATTTACAACGAATTGGAATGTTCACACATGATAGCAAAGCGGTCTGAACCAGTTCAAAGCTCATGTGCGAGCTACTGAATACTTTGGTGCACACTCTTACTGGCCAGCATGCTAACAGAATATTTTAAAATATGGAAAATAAAGATAATGTTGGTTGCAGTGGATCTAAAAACAGTGGAAACCAAATCTGCAAATATGTCCTATCATTTTCCACTTATGAATAAGTCTTTATTAAATTCAACACATTTGCAGATTTTAAATGACTACTGCATATCAAAACATTTAGAAGCCTACACAAAAACACGTTAAAAGAGTATCATGACATCAGGGCTAGACTGGTAATCTGGCATACCAGGCATTTTCCTGGTGGACCGACGCACTTTGGGCCGATCAGAGGAGGACTGGCCATGGGGCAAACCGAGGTGTCTGGTGGGTCGGCCGTGAAACGGGCCAAATGGTCCGCGATAAGCTAAAATGAGCCGGTGCATTATGCAGAACGGACCACAAAACGCCGCCGCGATATGCAGAAAAGTACAGCTCTTCCCAGTCCAGCCCTGCATGACATGTACCATTACCTGGGAGCCCCATGTTAACACAATTGTATATGAATATGGTAATCATATATCAAATTCATATATCAATGGTAGTACCATGGTATTCTTTGAAGTACTTGGAAGCACCATGTAATATCAGAATGGTACATAAATATGGTAATTGTATACAAATGCCATGGTACTACCATCAGATACCACCATATTTCAAATTGTTATTGCACACACATGGAATTTGGATTAATTTCAGAAGGAAACTGCCGCTATCATACAACGAGCCATGTAAAAATCTTTCTGCAAAATGTTTGGATAGTTATGTGATTCTGTAAGTCTAGGTTGTCTTTTTACATTAACTTAAATGCATATAATTCACAGTTAGATAGTTTTGTAGGCCTTTGCAACAGGAGCGTAGCGTGTCAGTTGTTTAAAACAACAGTTGATTTGTCCCTTTAGTTGTTATGTTTATTTTCAGTAAATGTTTTAGATGGGTTGGCATCCCTTTCCTCCTCTGATGGACCACCACTGATCCTTAGTGACTCTCCTCCATGTCACTTAACCAGAAGGTACTCGGACTGATGCACTAACAGAGAGTCCGCAGGCAGAAGCGGCTCCATGAGCCACTCCATCGCCAAATTGCATCCTGCCATCTTCACCAACAAGTCTCTGCAAACAAAGAGAGCTCCCTCTCTATCTCCCAGCTGCAATTACTCTCACACCACACAGAAAATTTTAAGGTGCCTTCAGGCTTTTGCATGGACTAAGAGATGCCCTTTTCTACACTTTCCATTTCTCTCTCTGCCCATATTCTCTCTTCTCACTCTCATTCAGTTTGTCCTTTTGTTAACTTAACTCGTTCTTCCCTGTTTTCACTATGGCCCCCTTTACACCTAGTATTAACATCCGTTTTGGATGTTCTGGTTGTTAAAGCGCTAAATACAGGAAGGGATCCAAAACCTTTTGTGATCATTCAAACCTTTTTGTGGTCATCACATCATTTATCAAGTCCAAATTAGAACTGTTGGGTTTGAGTTAAGAGTTCCAAAATTTGCCATCAGGAATGTTCAGACACAACTACCAGTGTGCCAAATTGAATAATATTAGAATAAGAATAATAAAGTAATAGTATAGTATATATAGCTGCAAGCAGAAATACAAGATAAATATTTGGAGGTAGTATGAAACGCATATAATCACACTACATTTAAAATGCAAATACATCCTGATGGGTCCCGAACAACAGCAAAGGACAACCTGTCAATCAACTATTGCTCTAAAACAAGGGTTTTAATCTTTGCCAGTTAGATTTGGCTTTTAAACAAACCACTCGATAAAAAATGTGGATAAGTATTCATTCAATCACATCATATAGAGGCAACTTTTTATTATCCTCTCAATTCTGATAAAATCGAGTGACCTACTTCTTTCTCGTTAAATATCCTGTTTCACTACGAAATATGTCACATTATGTACATAAAATAGTTTTTATGCTGAGTTTAGCAAAGTTCTTTTAAATGCATAGCTCTAAAGGAAACTATCCATATATTCTGCATGCAAATTCAAAGAATATGTGTGAATAACATGTGTGTCATTGCAGATATTTAAGTCAATGACCCGCTTGAGTTGTTCTGGCTCTTTGGGAATTAAAACAGAAATCACATTATACTCCAGGAAAAGACAAATATGAATTAATTAGGATAGCTCATAGAATGTGAGGTATAGTGTATAGCTACACTCTATAGGAAAGCAGTCTGAAATGACTGAAAATGTAAATTTGTTAAACATTGCATTTGTAATTTCTGCTGCGCTGTAGGCACTTGTCCAAACAAGTGCCTGTTATAACCACATATATTTGTGCATCCATCATACCATATTTAAGGTCATGATGATTAATCCACATTAAAATTACACCCAATTTTTTTCAGAATGATAGTTTAATGCTCTGGACAGACTGCACTTCTTTCCCAAACAGACTCATGGATTAACATTACACTACAGTCTATGTAATTACAACAAATCAGTCTCCACATAGCTTCCTTTAGCTCAGAGAATAAACCTAATCAGATTTATCGGAGACTGCTTCTGTAATTATTTACTCCATTAGCCATTAGTAGCCACCACGAAGTGCACTGACTTGCAAAATCAGAATCCTTATCTGAATGTTCCAGAAACTTCAATGTATACTCCAACCAAATGTGTAAATTTAATGGGATGTGTAGAAGTTTGTTTAGGAATATGTTAAGGACATTCCAACATCAGCCACTGTGCATCTGAAGTTTGTTTGGGCAGTATTTTGTTTTGTGTCTTTGATCAGTGGAGGTACTGAAAAGACTTAATACTGAGAATATACATAATGGATTTAACTCTAAAACATTTGGAGGGATGTAGAATGTCTTACACATAGTATAAAGGAGATCGTAAAAACGTTGCTAACATTGTTTATGTTTAGTTCTGTACTCCAACACATTTGATTTAAAATGACTGAGATTTCATGCATGCTGCCTGCTTTAATAACATTTCATTACATGCAGTACACAATTATCCGCACAAGGGGCCGGTTGCACCAGCTATACGTACGTAACAACTCAGCCTAGTTGTGGAGTACATGGGCACTAAGTCACAATTTATGCACTACTAAATATTTGAGCGTTGCACAGTTCAATTTAGGTAGGATTTAACCCTACGTATAAACTAAATATTTATGGAAGACACCGACCAGGAGTAACTGATGGAATAAAAAAGCAGACTCATTAACTGACATCAATGAGCTCATGTTTTGGTTGACAGACTTCAGTCCTTTCGACATGTATATGATGAAGTTGGCATTTACACTCGTTTACATTTACGGGAGAAAACATTATGTAAAAAACTTATCTCTTCAGCATGAACCCGATATAATGGTGCACTTTCCTGTGTACAGTGTCAAGTTTCAACAAATATGATATATATAAGATATTAAAATTAATAAATATCTATTTTTCCAGCCTGTTGTATTAGTATTTATTTATTTATTGTCCCTTATTCATTTTAGATACAGTTATTGAATAGTTATTTACATAAATATACCATTAATGAAATCTTGTTTTATAATTTATTACAGCTGACAAGTTACAACAGTTACGTGCAAACTAGGTTTGAACAAGATCAAATTGAAATTCACAGCTTTTTAAACTTCTGTGTACAAATTTGAAGGCTGCTTATTGGATCAATGTAAGAAAACGTTATATTATGCAATTATGCTTTACAGAGAGCTTACAACCTAGTAGTCATAAGTCTTGCCTTATGAACAGGTGGTGCAACCAAATGAAGCACTGACTTAGTTACAAACGAATTAGTTGTGACTAAGCCCATAGTGTGTATTTTACATCCCAAGTTACGTGAAACCTTATGAACAGCTGGTGCAACCCTACCCTGATGTCTATGGACTTAGTCTCTCCAGGATTTTGAGATCTGCGATCACAAGTATTTTAGCAAATTCAACCAATCTCTGCATTATTTGCAGCTGTTTGCAATTTTTTATAAATTCCGCAAATTTTCCACCAAAAATGTAAATCTGAGGGAATCCTATCACTTTTCTTCTTGTTTGACAGTGGCAAAATACATGTTTGAAAAGCTTGATTCATTCACGACATATCCAAATGCACTGCTGCCTTTTGCATCATCTCCATAGTAACAGTGTAGCATCTCCTCCATGTTGTCAAAATCCTTGTCTAAACTTTTGTGTGAGACAGCGTTCTTACATCAAAGCTAGCGTTCAAACTTCACCATGCGTGCTGAGAATGAGACATAAAAACATGCGTTTAAACAAAGAATCCCTAACATTCACTTAAATCCCCATTAGTTGTTTAATAAAATGTGATTCGAATTTTAAGTGCTTAATACATTAGGCTACAAATATGAAAATAGCAATATGCTTATTTGCTGATAATAAATGTTCATAAATGTTTTTACTAAAATAAAAAGGCCACATATTGTCTAGGTTACTGTTGTAACCAACGTTCCCTGATGGAGGGAACGTGATGTTGTGTCGAAGAAGCAACACTAGGGGTCTCTCTTAAGAGCCTTTCGCATCTCTGAACTTTGAGAAAAGGCCAATGAGAAATTGGCAGACAGAATTTGCATGTCCCGCCCCCGGACATACGGGTATAAAGGGAGGGAAATCAATATTGAGACGTGGAAGTACGCGTCCTTCAGGTCTACCGCTGCGGACAATCTAGATGCCGGATGCAAGTTAGGATGTGTCTTTGCGTGAGCATTTTGAATGGGAGTTTGTGCAAGGCCCGGCTGAAAACACACAAGTCCAAGATCGGTCGCAAGCTGCCGCCTTTCTTGGGTATGATGAAGTAAGGGCTGTAGAAACCCTTCTCAATCTCGGCTGGAGGGACAGGCTTTATCGCATCCTTGAGGAGCAGGGTCGTGATCTCCAGGGGGTTAATAAAGGCTTTCTGAAGTGAAGCGATGCGTTTTTGTAGAAAAATATCCGATGCGTTTTTGTAGAAAAATATCCATATTTATAACTTTACAAACTATAATCACTGGCTTCAGGAGTGAGTCAAGTTCTGGCATATGACGTAGGCATAGTGTAAGCTCCAGTGAGAAGTGACGACCGCGAAAGCGCAGTGGATAGAGGAAGCCAGTGAATGCCCGGACGGCCATTATCGGAAGCCAGTGATTATAGTTCCTAAAGTTATAAATATGAATATTTTTCTTACAAAAACACATCGCTTCACTTCAGAAGGCCTTTATTAACCCCCTGGAGCTGTATGGATTACTTTTTTTTATGGATGGATGCACTTTTTTGGGCTTAATAAAGCTTGGAAGAGCCAGGATAAAGTAAATTATGGGATAATTTTCATTATTGGTTGAACTAACCCTTTAAGTACTGCAGTGCATATCCTCCTCATGCACTGCACCAGATTTGCCAGTTGCTGCTGTGAGATGTTATCCCACTCATCCACCAAGGCACTTGCAAGTTCCCGGACAGTACCGATCCAACAGGTCCCAGACGTGCGCAATGGGATTGAGATCTGGGCTATTTGTTGTCTGCCTTATTGTGTACGACAGACAAACGCTTTTGGACATTGGTTCGGCAATCACACACCGAAAACCGGACTTCACATTCCTCAATGCCGACCCGCGGTTTACAAACACGCCAGCGGAGCCCTTTGTTTGGGCTGCCCGGCCGCGGAAACGCAGAAGGAAAAGAGGAAAAAGAGCCGGCGTTCTCATCAGATTAAGACGTCGCGCAAATCGCCCCCCGCTACCCAGTATACTACTGGCAAATGTTCAGTCTCTGGACAACAAGCTCTGCGAGCTGAGAGCGCGGATCTCTTTCCAACGAGAGACGAGAGATTGCTGTGTTATCTGTCTTACGGAAACCTGGTTGTCCGCGGAGATTCCAGACTCGGCCATCGAACCCACGGGTTTCTCCGTGCACCGAGCGGACAGAGCGAAAGACCTCTCAGGTAAAAGCAGAGGTGGAGGTGTATGTTTTATGATCAACAAATCATGGTGTGATCAGAGGAATGTACATTTTATCAGGTCTTTCTGCTCTCCTGATCTGGAATTTCTCATGCTTCTGTGTCGACCATTCTGGCTACCGAGGGAATTCACAGCGGTCATTATCACTGCTGTGTACATCCCCCCACAAGCCGACACAGACCGGGCACTTAGGGAACTGTATGGGAGTATAAGTCAGCAGGAAACCGCGCACCCTGAGGCCGCGTTCATTGTTACCGGGGACTTCAACAAAGCCAACTTCAAAACAATAGCACCAAAATACCACCAACACATCAGCTTTAACACACGAGGGGACCGGGTTTTGGATCATTGCTATTCTCCTTTCCGGGATGGCTACAAATCCCTCCCCCGCCCACCATTTGGCAAATCTGACCACTCTTCTGTTCTGCTTCTGCCCGCTTACAGGCAGAAACTGAAACGGGAATCACCCGCCCTCAGAATGATCCAGTGCTGGTCGGACCAATCAGACTCTGCGCTACAGGACTGTTTTGATCACGCGGACTGGGAGATGTTCCGGTCTGCCTCCGATGACGACATCGAGGTTTACGCTGATAGCGTAACGTGTTTCATCAGGAAGTGCGTAGAGGACATTGTTCCGACGAAAAACATACGGATCTACCCCAACCAGAAACCCTGGGTTAACGGCGATGTTCGCGCGGCACTTACTGCACGGACCACCGCTTTTAATTCCGGGAACGCGGAGGAGCGTAAACAAGCCAGTTATGCCCTCCGTAAATCCATCAGCACAGCCAAACGCCAGTACAGGCACAAACTACATCAACCTCCTGCTACCCTGCTTACACAAACGTGTATGTTATATTTTGGCTTTGCTATACGCAGCACATTATTTAAATTAATTTAAACCGACTGATCTCAGTTCAGGAGACTCTGTGAGAAATGGTGACTCAAAATCAAACGTTTGACGAATGGAGTCATGTGACTAAACAACATGGCGCCGATCACAGCAGATTTGAGTCTCTATATATGTCAGATATGCAATTTTTTACATTTGATTGATTTGTTGTGAAACGCCATACTGATAAACACAATGTATACTATGTGTACTTTAGCACATTTTTCCTTTGAAATCCCATATTTACTGTGCATTATCACATTAAGAATCAATAGGTTCATCCAAAAGCTGAAACATTTTGCTTTCAGAGGCTTTATATGGAGTTAGGATGAAAATAAAGAGCATTTTGAATTGTTTTGAGATCAGTGCAGACAGACAGCACACTGAAAGTTAAGTCATTCACTAAATAGGGAGCAAGGGAGCATCCTAAAGCTCTCTATGCAGCTCACTTAAATCCAGTTTCAGGCTGTTTGGAAGACATGGGACAATGGTAATCAGTACATAGATTCAGAATATATAATCTATAATTTTATTTTAACATGGTTGGCAGTGATTGGATGATGCTTTTAATCAGAATTAATTATGCTAATTTCAGATGTAATGTCTGTTAACATAACAAAAGCACAAATAACAAACACTCCTGGAGACATAATAAGCAATATGATTAAAAAAAAAAAAAACTGTCTTTCTATAGCCTGACTTTTATAGTTTTATTTAAAATTTCACAACTTATTCCCACTGTCCACACATCATTCTTTTAAGGAAAACTGCTTGCTATAGACATTCATTTGATTTTTTTTGCATATTTACATGTGCTACTAGTTACAAAGAAAAAGAGGAAATGCACAGAGCAGTCACGCTTGGGTCTCAGGAAGTTATCAACTGACAGACTGAATTGAACACAGGGGTTAAATACACAGATCAGGGTAACAAAATTATATGAAAACCAATAACAGAACAGAACTAAAGAACAAGATGACAAGACAAATGAAGAAAGTAGGTGTGTCCTCCTACGTCAGGGAGGAGTCAAAAAAGAGCCATCATGCTGGACACTTTGCGCTTCCTGTCGTGTGCTGAACATACATCAGTCAGTCATGGAATATCGCACAATGTTTGCTTTCTTTATTGGAGTCAAAGTGGAATTCAGATTCAATTTTACACATAATAACTAGAAACATTATTCATTTGAAAATGTTATGTGCTGCTTGATACAAATCATTTAGAATTGTTTTTTTTTAAATAAATTAACATAATATTACTATGATAACCATAATACATGATTATATAACATTATGCATTGTTATAAGAACAAATTTGATAGTTTAGTGGAACAGAAGTGTCAAAATAAACCCATTGGTAATAGTATACTACCATACTACTCTTTAAAACTGATATGGCAGAAGCAGTATGTGAAGTATGCTTAAAAGCATTGTGAACTCAGCCCATTACATTTATGTCAATTTTGTCATCAGTGAGTCTGGCCAGTCACAAATAAACATCTTTTAGATGTTTGTCATCTTTAGAGCTTGTGCAGTTGCTTTGGAGCATCTGTGCCGGCTGAGCATTTGCATACCTACTGTATGTAAAGTATGTTTCTGGCCTTAGAGACAAAACCAAATGTGAATTACACACTCAGAAAGAACATAAAGTCACAGATTATCTCGTGTGCATGAACTAAGGATCCAATGACTTGACCAAGAAACAGCGGAGCAACTGATTGTTATTTGCAAGGCCCCCTAAATAGAAGGGCTGAAATTTCCCCATTGCCATATAAGATCATGTTCCAACTTATCGAGTCCCTTGATGCACCTCAGAAGGTGGAAAGTACCAGGTCAACCATATTACTTACGGCCATTACAGCAGTTTAATTTTTGAGCACATTTTAATACCATGCCCTTAAAATCTCCCAGCCACTTAAAACCTTGAAAGCTGGAAGGTTAGGCTATGACATGCCTATGTCTCCTGTTCTGTGGCCCTTACGCTTGAATAAAGGCCTGTGGTAAGTGCTCTCTGACTGAACCTAGAAGCAATTTTCTATAGTTCTCAAATACATCCTGTGGGGCCAACAGTAAATGACAGTTGAACAGAGGAATAGTCCTTGACCCACATGCAAAGAATAACATATGACATCAACAGATTGTTCGCTGGATCACAGAAAGGCTATTGTTGTACATGCATGAGTGCTTGTTAGGGAGCTGGACTTATGTAATATAATGAGTCTTAGAAAAAAATGGAGGAATCTTACGAAACCTGCCAAGAATATGTCATATTTCACAAATAAAAATACAATAAAATAAATAAATAAGAAATTATTTGTACCTATGTTTAAGACCATATACCAATGACAACCGATCAAACATCCATCTCATTACCATAATGCAAAAATAAAATAAAAATAATAATTAATTGCTGTAGTGTAAAAAATTCTATATTATTTAAATTGCAAAGCATTTAAACATGTTGGTCATAGTTGTTGGACTGTATTTAATTTATTTTTATTTTAATAAATAAATGACTACAGTACATTTTACTGTAAAACAGTAATATACAATATACTCATGATAAAGAATAATGAGAATTTTGATAAAAAAGCTTAAAATTAAAATGTCAAATGCATTATGGTAATTCAATAAAAGAACATTTTAAAGTATACATACATATACATTTTATTTAATAATGATAAATATAAAAAATATTCCCACTGAAAAAAATATTACAGTCATTTTTACATGAACACAGTAAAAAAACATTCTGTTTTACAGTAATGAGAATCTAATGAGAATTACCATTGAGAAAAATGAGAATTATAATTTTATTTTATTTAACAACAATTAACATAAAATAAAAATAATATGCAAATGTAACAATTCAAGGATGGCAAAGGAGGAAGCTGGGACCGGCTTGACAAACACATACACATTTATTTCTTAAACATAACATAAAACAACTTCACATTCCCTGCAGACATGCCGAACACACGCACACAGCTTCATGTGTCTCTCTCAAAGACGTCTGCCGCTATCTCATCGAACACGTGACCAGTGTGGCACAGGTAGAACTCATTCAACACTTATCTTCCCAGCCTCGTTCTACCCAGACGCCGCTCAGCCCCACCCTGATTATTAATAATGTTATTATACATTTTAATAATATTTTTTTTCAATAACATTTTTCACATTCATTTGTCCTTTAACATTAAAAATACTTTATTGCAGTGATTTGAATCTAATATGAATCACTATTGAGAATCATGGGGGAAATCTCAAAAATAAAATGTTGGATGCATTACAGTAATTCAATAAAACAGCATTTTATTTAGTAAAATTGTAATAAAATAATTAGTTAAAAATATTACAGAAATATTACAGAAGAGCTTAAGAGTAAAATTTATATACATTACGATAATTCAATAAAATAAATATATATTTAATAAATAATATTTTTTTTTATTTAATAAATATAAGAAATATTGAAAAATATTTAAAAATGAAATAATTACCACAGTAATGTTTTATTTAACACATCAAAAAATACAGTTCTTAAGAAATGAGAATCTAATTACAATCGCCATTGAGAATAAATGGAGAAAAAGCTCAAAAGTAAAATGATGGATGCATCAGTGTGTTGTGGAAAAAATATTTTTTTTCTTTTGTGCACTTGATTTTGGGGATAAATGTGACCAAAACATCTTTTGGGGGATTTATCATGGATCATATTATGAAATAGGAAATTTGTAGAACAGCTACTGCAAGATATGCTAAATTTTACCTTCATTGTAACCTAAGAGTTTAAAATGAAAGGAACGCATTGGAATATATTCCTGAATCCTGACCTGAAGAAATAGATGTGTATCTTACTATAGAAAGGAATTTGCATTGCAGGGATTAGTTTGTATGGCTAACTTCAGTGTCAACAGATAACATATGTCTGATTTGATTTCAGGAAGCGACCTTAATATATTTAAAAAACAAAACATTTCAGATCTAAAAGGCATGATCAGCACTGAACATGAAGAATTGTTGATTGTTACTGAGTTTTATGCTTTATTAATTGTTATTATCTGTGACATCGCAACAGAGCAATTAACATTCAGGTGTTGTGACATGTTGCCGCAGTTCATCAGTGAGCAGACAGTTGAAATCTCAGCGCGTATGTTGAAGAAAAGAAATTATGCAGCAGGCTCTTTGTAATGAGGCGTTGTCCCCTTGCCGAACTCTGGACTGAGCATTTCTACAATTTTATTCATATCTCTCATCTCATGCTTGATTAAGTTCCATCTACTTTAAGTTTAGGCGAGTTCTGAATGTTTACTGTGTTCTAACAAAATTATGCCCCTGTGTATTAGCATTATGACCAAAACTTTCCCAAGGTCATGGGAATTTAATTTTTATTGAAATATATTTATCTTTTGATTGTACTCCACACCTCTCCAGACATTCTCTGGCACCCCCAAGTTTGAAAAAAACATGGCTCTACACTCTTAAATGACTTCAATTTGTATTAATATTTAGCAAAAAAATGGAAATATATTGTTTTCATAATTATAATCAATTATCATAAATCAATAGTTTATATATTTTTCCATATTTTTTTATTTGATTACATTATTTTTTCATGAGATTATAGTTAAATGATATGATGTTTAGTTCACAGTCTTGGACCTTTTGTATTTTTTCTTTTTATATATTTTTTTTTCAATCACTATATTAACTGAATTTGTATCAGTATTCAGATAGAACTGGAAGTGGGCCCAAACTAAATGCAAATTTAGAATGACATAAATTTTAAGATGGAAATGGCTGTAACAAAGTACTTAAGTGCTTCAGCCTCTGGCAAATGATGCACTGAGATTCATCATGAAACAGCCATGTTTAATTCAGGTCACAGTTCATCTTAAAACAGAGTCATACATTGAGATGTAAAAGGCAGTGAATTTATGTAACACATCTAGATGTGAAACCAGGTGAGCCACACCATGGGCATTTAAAGGGCCAACATTTTTAATTTTTTTTTTATCTTTCAAAATAAAAGTGTTGTTGTACTGTGTAAAAATACTACAACTTTCAGAAGTTTTTAAGAGAAACTCGTCTTCATAAAAACCATCTGTCTTAGAAGCATGCTCTGCATTAAAAGTACATTTGAAAATTCCAATGATGTAAAAAGCAGATGTTTAATGAGCCACCTTGGTGAGTTTCTTCTGAGCAGAATTAAATTACAATGTCAATACCAGTGATGATAGGAATGATATTGAAGATTAATATTATGCATAATGCTTTTTTTCTACATATGTATGACCATATTTTATTAACACAAGTTTATCTTGAGAAAAATTTATGTTCTCCTTTCAGTTTTCAGTTGGTTCAGATGCACTTTAGTGGCAACATGAAATAAGTCATTTGAGAAGACCAGGTGTCATGAACGCCGGCGAAGATTCCTCTATTGGCCACCGGAGGACTCCATCACCCAAATACTGACTTTCCACCTTGAACTCCATTTCCCATAATCCCTGTACAGATACTGATTACCTGCTCACCTGTTCCTGATTTACTCAAACTCTTTAAGTCTCACTATCACCTGCTATCATTGCAAAATCTTGTTTTGCCTCGGCTACATTACTGAGCATTTACCATTCCCTATCTTGGCTACCTGTGTTTGGCTACCTGTGTTTGGCTCTGCTTTGGATATCTACTGTTTATGACTGTTTGCTGCCTGTCTACTGTTGTGTTTGCCTGGACTACTGACATTGTTGTTTGCTGCCTGTCCTGCCTGTGATATTACTGTTTGCCTGGATTATTCAACCTATGCCTGTCTGTACTTTTGAGTTTGTTGTGTTTATTAAACCGCACATGGATCCCACTCAACCTGAGTCCTTGTCACACCAGGGCTAGTTGTTTCACAGGGTACTGTATTTTACTGCATTTAAAAGCCTGTAATTCAGGCTCTGTTTGCTCTTATGTCCTTGGAAAATGTTTTAGTTAATTCCACTATATGGCAACAATTATAACAAAATGTACTCCATCTTCCATTGCAGCATACAGATATAAAATGCAAGTGGTCCTGAGCTCTTGTCATGTTTTTGTTCATAGACATTGTGATCCCACACACCTTCCCCATTGTTTCATTAAACATCTTGGCCTCTGTGTGGACTTGATGAGTGATCTGAGATCCTCAGCTTTGTAATGATGTATATAAATATCACCCGTAGTCAAGAACATCTTTTGCTGATGATTTGTTTATCATGATTTTAAAATTTGTGTCACATGACTATTTATGTATCCAGGGACTTTAATTTTTTTTACATTACACACTATATTAATTCTAATATTTGTCTACCATGTTGTACCAAAAGGTCATCGTCTGTTCAGTGAACTGTGATTTTTTTTTTTCCTGGGTAATAGTGGTGGAAATATTGAATAGTTTTAAAAGACTTTAAGGTATGTCTTTACAAAGAAATTGATTTTCAAAACTAAACCCACCATATAAAATTTTCATTGGAGTAAAAAGTTTTACAACTAGCCACTGTCTCCCCAGTTTTTTACTTTTAATTTGTTTTACTGTTTCCAACTGTCATCTTGTCAAAATCTGCTCTGGCCACAGGTTAGGAACAAATATAATCATTTTCAGGCTTAAAATGCTAATTGCAAAACTTTTCGTTCTTGCCTCAGGGACAGCAAACACCTGTCAAGTTTTTTTCTTTTCTCTCCTGCATATCAAGGAGACATCACTTGAAAAGTGTTGTTTAACTTTCTAAAGCTGAGACAGGGAGATCTTCAAAGGCATAGATGAGTAGATGTGGGTCCTTGAAGATATATAGCATAACTTTTCAAATGTTTCAAATGCTGACGGAGAGAGCAATGAATGGGATGAATTATTCATCTAGTGTGGAGGGTGGTACACATTAATCTCAGGTGCTCTTGATAAAGTAGTTTTAAATTATGTCTGACGTGGAGGTCTAAAAGTCAGGCAGCAGACGACTGTAGTCCAGACTCATCCACTTAAACTCGAGTTTCCTTTCATTCTTGAGTGAGAGAGGCAGGGGTGTAGAATCCAGCGGGGATGGGGGGGAGGTAACCACCCAATAATGAAAAAAAGTGAGTAAAACCCTCCCAATATTTATATCATGATCGATGGAAACATGTAAATGCTTCACGCTGCAACCCTGTTGCAAATAAATGTAGATGCAATTAACACCCCAGCGCAAATAGTGGCTAACATTGTATGCACCCCAACCTTGGTAGAAATCATGATAAATGCTATTTGCACCCTGGTGCAAATAGTGGCCAATATATTTGCACCCCTGTTTAAATACTAACATACAGTATAGAGTCCCAAAGATACCCTACACCAACACCTACCTCTAAACCTAACCTTGCCTTACAAAAAATAACCATGGTTATTCTACAGTAATCTTAGAATCATCATGGAAACTGCAAAATTAACTATATTACTATAGTAACACCATATTACAGTAGTACTACTATGGTTTGCATCAAAACTACAGTTTCCACCAAAAAACATGGTTACTACAATATTGCTAAAGTAAAACTACAACCCCAATCCCCAAAATGTTGGGACAGTAAATAAATGCTAATAAAAACAAAAAGGAGTGATTTGTAAATTATATTCACCCTTTGCTATATTGAAAGCACTACAACTACACATTATATTATGTTCCCCTTCTGTCACTCACTTCGACATTGTGTCGAATAGTGATACTAGGGGTCGCTCTTGGGCGCCCGATTCACCTTCAGACCCATATGTCACCTTTTATACCCATATGTCACGGGGAGTGGCATGCAAATTCAACTCGCCAATTTGCCAACTTCTCATTGGCCTTTTCTCAAAGATCTGAAGGTGGATCAGGCTCCCAAAAACAACCCCTAGTGTCACTATATGACACAACGTATCGTTCCCTCCATCAGGTAATGGAGGTTATGACAGTAACCAAGATGTTTTTCCTTGAGAATTTAATTGTTTTTTTTAAAATGTACTGTAATTTCAAATCATTTGATTGCAACATGATCCAAAAAATTTGAGACAGGGGCAATTTAAGAACAATAACAATTTGAAGAGTAAAAATAACAAGGTGATGTGAAACAGGAGATGGAAACAAGTGAGGCAATTGTGTCATAGTATATAAGGAGACTCCAAAAACAGCCTAGTCCTTCAAAAGCAAGGATCATTCGAGACTTGTCAATTTACCAACAGATGCTTCGGCATATAATCCAGCATTTTGAGAACAATGTTCCCCCAAAACAAATTGGAAGGATTTTGGGCATTTCACCCTCTAGAGTGCACAATATATTTAAAAGATTCAAGGAATCTGGTCAAATCTCAGTGCGTAAAGGGCTAGACGGAAACCATTTCTGAATGTGCATGATCTCTGATCCCTCAGAAATCACTGTCTTAAAAATCATCATTCATTTATAATAGATATCATGAACCTGGGCTTGGGATCACTTTAGTAAACCTTTGTTAGTAAACACCAATCGCCGCTGCATCCACAGAGGCAAGTTAAGACATATACTATGCAAAGCAGAATCCATACATCAACACTGTCCAGAAGCGCTGCCGACTTCTCTGGGATCTGTCTCATCTTAGATGGAAAGTAGAACAGTGGAACTGTGTTTTTTAGTCTGAAGAGTCCACATTTCAAACATTTTTTGAAAAACAAAGCCATTGTTTTACCCAAGCCAAAGAGGAAAAAGGCCATCCAAGCTGTTATTAGCATCAAGTCCAAAAGCCAGTGTCTGTATGTGCCAGGGGCATGTCAATGCTCATGGCATGAGTAACTTGCACATCTGTGAAAACACCATGAATGCAGACAGATATGTAAAAATTTTGGAGCAACATATACTGCCATCCAGCACTGTCTTTTCCAGGGACATCCATGCATTTTCCTGCAGGATAACTTCATACCACGTACTGCTCGGATCACAAGTGCATGGCTGTGTGAGCAGAGAGTGTGGGTGCTAGACTAGCCTGCCTGCAGTCCTGACCTGTCTCCAATTGAGAATGTGTTGCGCATTATGAAGCACACCATATGGCAATGAAGACCTTGTACAATTGTGCAGCTGAAGACCTACATAATGGATGATTAGGGGAAAATTCCACTTTTTAAACTTAACAAACTTGCATTATTAAGAGTGGAGGCAGGAAACAGAATGGGAAAAAGAGAAAAGTAACTGACATAATTAAACAATAATTGTATTGATGCTGTAGATGTAGAGATTTTGACTGGTATATGAATATCTGTTCTATTTGTCTAATATCTTTATCTCAGGAGTGGCTCTGTTTGCCTCCTCTCAAGAGTCATGCCGAAAATGTAATGAGAAGAAATTACTTGTAAGTAATGCATGCAGGAAATGGACCATATGACTCTGTCACTCTGTCTGATATGTAATTCATCCATTGACATACAGGAGAAGCTGTATTTAGACTGCAGTTATCTGAAGTGTATCTTTGTGTTGATATCTGCAGGTCAGCAGTAATGCTCATTCAATCTCACAGCAGGCTTGATTTGTCTTTCACATACTGAATCTAGAAGAGTTGTTGCTAGGAGAGAATGTACAGATGTTTGGTAGTCAGACTGATTGCACTGTGAATTCGCACTTTGAATGACATTAGGTCAAAAGTTCTGCTGTTTAAATCAGTCTGTGCTTACAAATTAAATTCACTGCCCCCAGTGGCAGAGGTGGGAAATGTTCTTGAAGGTATGGGCTCCAGTTTCCAGGTGAAATTTCCATAAAGGGTTGCAACAAGGAATTCGGTGGACTTCCAAGGGATGTGTGAGCTGGAGACCACAGGGGATCCGGGGAATGCCCAGGAGACCATGGAGGATCTGGCAAATGACCAGGAGAATAAGGCCTGGGTAACTCAGGCATGGTCTAGGTACTTGCAAACTCAGGCGAGGTCTAGTCACTGGCAAACTCAGGCAATGTCTAGGCACTCAGGTGATGTCTAGGCACTGGGGAACTCAAATGAGGTACTGGCACTGAGGAACTCAAGCAATGTGCAGGCGCTGGGGAACTCAGGGGCCTCCGTTACGAGGACCTCTGGTACAAATGAAGCAGGGAGTGTCATCTTGGGGACGGCAGCTGTGAAGAGTGGAGAAGGCATCCCCACCATCCTGACTGGAGCCGATACCTTTTCCCCAACTCCTCCTCCATGAGCTTGACGCCAACAGTGAGAGAGTGCTGGGTTCAACCTCCGGCAAGAGAGAGCTGGGTGCCGCATGCTGCTTAGATGATAACCTGCCAGAACTGTTTGAGCAACAAACTCTGCTAATGAATCTCTGCTAGCACTCTGATAGTTTTAAACATCCCTAGTAAAAACATTGTACTTAATGGTTATTTGGACACACCAGTGTAATCTTCCAACATCATGCATCCTTAGACAACAAACTCAATTGGTCTGCTGGGTTCATTTTTAGGTTTAGCATTCTATAATGATGAGGGCCTGGCATGTAGAAATGTTAGAACCCAATTGCAGATCTATTTAAAAAATGAGGGCTATGACTACACAGGAACTGACAAGTGAACAAGGCATAGCTGGAGAACAATCAGGAAGGGATACAGGAAAAGAGACAAAACAAGAACCAAGAACTTCAAACTAAAAGTCATAATCTAGCAACCTCCACTGGCCGCTTATTGAAGGTCTCATGCATTAGCATTACTATGAAGATAAATCTGTTGCAAAACTCGAGAAATTGCCGATTTGGATTTGAGAACTTGTTGCAGTTGCAGAAAAATAGTCACAAGTGTGTAAAATGACATTCATATAAATGACAGAAACAATATGGTATTTCATATTTAATATAGTACTTTAAGTCACTTTCATAGTACAACCACAACCTGCATTTACAACCTCTTCATTATGCCACTGACTTTTGCGTAAACTTTAGCGAAAAACCTGGAGCAAAACTGACTTATGCATTTGTAAACCCAAAAGCAAGAGAGCAGGCTGCCGGTGTTGGGTGGGGGCTGGCCAATGAAGTCATGACCAATCACAAGAGTTGAAACATTTGATACTGGACTAATAAAAATTGATCACGCAACAGCACCAATGCCATTTTTATAAGCAAAACAAGTCCAACAGTGGCAATGGCTGGCTGATGCAGTGGCATGAGGAAATGATAAGTTAAACTAACTTGACCATGAAAACATTAAATAGAGGTCAGGTATGGGTTAGGTATTAATCGGTATAGTAAAAAAAATTATGAACTGTTCCAACAAATTATTTTTTGTGATTGTAAGAAATCTCTTTTAAAAGATTCAACAGATTGAATTTGAGTATATGTCATAAAAATATCGTGATGGTAAGAAATACATGTTTTCATTGAAGCACAGTCAGAGAGAGGTTCTCCAAAAGCCCTGGAGACTCGCCAGACCATTATCCTACCTTATAGAATGATTAAGCGAACCTTTAACATTTCTTTTTCTCTTAGCCTCTGCACATTTTAAAAGCTAGCATCTGCATTTAAATTGCCTGTATCTAGTATAGCAAGTGCACCATTTTAATGCACCTCATCCCTCTGTTACATGAGCTGGCCCAGAAAAGATTGAAGTTTCCCCATGCAGACCCAACTATAATCTTACACTTTGTACTTCTGTGTGGAGAATGACAAGCCCCGCACCTGCCTGCGGTATAATTATGAGTATATGTGTGGACGCTGAACCCCTGAGAGAAACCTAGGGCATAAATATTTAATCTGAGACCTTGGTGCTCATGAGTTCAGCTCAGACAGATACAGAGGAGCTTCGAGCGGAGCTGTTCATTAGGGAGCACTGCAGAAGAGAAGGAGAGGTGTGAATGCAGTGACTGGCTCCTGAGATCCCAGACGTAAAATTACTAGAGTCGCTGTTCAGGCAGTAGAGGTCACAGGGTTAATGGCTAGCTTGATGCGGAGTTCTCACTACTCGGTTGGTGAATAATCATTTGCATTCATCTAAAAGAAGCCCCACCTCTGCATGTCCTAACCCCTTAAATGGATACTTTGGATATTTAGTAGGACTGTTAATCGATTACATTTTTGTATTAAATTAATTACATGGTATGCCGATTAATTAACTGAATTAAGCTATTAACCTAAAAATACCCCTCCTGTGAAACATACTGTACAATGTGCATAAATCTATAGAGTAGTGCACCCTTGTTTACATATATATATATATATATATATATATATATATATATATATATATGTGTGTGTGTGTGTGTGTGTGTGTGTCTTGGACCTCTTGGTTTAGTTTACATGCACTTTATATTAAATTTATTTTTATATATGGTGATATACATTTATGATGCCTACTTAAGATGCCATAATATACACTTGCATACTTACTCCCAACATTTTATTATTAATGTTTATACATTGGTGATGCATTTAATCATGTGTTAATTTGTGCTCTTTTGTGTGTGTGTGTGTGTGTGTGTGTGTGTGTGTGTGTGTGTGTGTGCGCGCATGCATATGCAAAAATGAATGCTTAACTCTAATATTTATCAGGCGGGGTTTGCCAAATTGGTTGGGACTGACACTGCGAAAGTGTCATAGAAGCAGCACAACATGATGTAGTTGTTTCAACAGTTGCTTTTTTCAATCTCACAGTTGCTTTTATGACACTATTGGTTAGGTTTAAGTTTAAGGTTTAGAGTAGGGAGGTCACTTTTGTTTCTTTAAAACTCAATAGACCATTAACCTTCAAAACCTTATCTGTTTGGGGGAAATTGAACCTGCTTTTAGCATCACATAGTGGACATTTCACTTTGAAACTGCAGCGATATTTGTAATGACCACGTACAATCTTTTTGAAAATGTTGCTACTGTCTTAATGAGATTATGAGAGTATTTGATCAAATTTTTTAAGGATGTCTTCTTATATTGTATATAATGCTTTCTATATGACAGTAACTCATAACACCATTGTATATTTAAATGTTAATTTGCAGTCTTTACATTTTTCCAGTCAAACTCACCATCTTAGCTTAAATCTTTTAACAACTCAATATCTGTATAATTTCTAACATTTTACATTTCCAGAACATATGCAATATTTGCAATAATATGCACTACACAATGTTATTTTTTTTCATCAACAAGTAATGACTCTGAAATTACTTTGCTTTTTGGCTGACATCATCAGTCCCTATTTCCATTCAACTCCTTCCCTCCAACCAACTAGCTCCAGGTACGTAACACCCAGTTTCCATCATCTAAAGTCCTGATGGATAAAGTCAAGTCCCACCCTAAAATCTTTCTCAATGAATACCCTGGTTCACTCCAAAATACAGTACATCAGATTATGAATATAAAGTGGGTTATGATTGCCGTTTCATGTTTACTTTAAAATTATGCTGTCCCTGTATTGCAGATGCACATTTGTGCAAAGGCACTAATCATGATATTTTTTATTATTAATACAGAGCTTTTATATCTAATATGCTTCTGTGGAGATAGGGGTGTTGCCGAGCGATGTCTGTTGAGAGTGAGGCTGGGAGAGGAAGAATGGTAAGGATTTACACCTGTGGTAAACAGCTGTTCTGTGTTACAGTTAGAGCTGGAGAGGGTTAAAAGAGGCAATCCTCACCGCTGGAGAAGAGAGAGACGCACGCAGCCAAGTTCTTGTGTGTGCATTTGTTATGCAGAAAAGAAAAGCTTTATGTGTTTAGACTAAGAAGTGTGTGAATAAAAGATTATGTGGATTGTTATCCTGCTCCTAAAGAGAGAACTTTTGAAATATCACAGTGGTGCTGAAACCCGGGATTTGGAGGAAGTTATGCCATCATGGAGTCCTCGCCTTCGGGATATTATCAAGAACCTCGCCAGCATCCACCAAACATAACATCAAGCACTGCTTGAGCTGCACATAGCAGATACATGTGTGTATTAAGAGGGGCACAGTCGAAGCCTTGGTGTATTCAGGTTGTAAGAAAACCTCCATCCACCAATGATTCATTCAAGATGAGGCTTTGGGTACAAGCCATCAGGTGAAGGTGAGGTGTGTGCATGGGGATATTCACAATTACCCGTTAGTGACGGTCATTATAAAATTTTGGGGACAAAAGCATAGTGTCAAGACTGCAGTTAGTCTCCGCCTCTCCCATCCACTAATCTTGGGTACGAATTAGCAGGCATTTTCAACTTTAGTAAGTTCAACTTCAACAAAATATTTTGGTCTGTGGTGTGTCTATGTCAGCTCCACGTCAGGAGGACGTAAGGGAGGGGGAAGTCTCGGCTTCCCCAGCCCTTAGAGGATTCCCAGCAGGGGATTTCCCTCTGGAGCAGACATGAAACAAGACTTTGGTACGCCTTTGTTCAAGTGAAAGTGATTGATGGTCAATGCCTCCAGCCAGATATTGCACTTGCATATCTGTATTTTTGAATTGTCTAGAATCTGTTCTATCACGTGACGCAGGACACTCAGACAAAGGAGGATTCAACCCAATCATTAATACTGTGGAGCCATCAGAAAAATTTATTCCAGATGGATCATTTTAATCTGATGGATGGTCACTTAGGGCAGGAAAAGACACTGAACCATCTAATGGCCCGTTTCTAATGGCCAGGCATTCACAGGTATGTTCGCAGGTGATGTGCGGCATGCTGTGAATGTCAGCTGGTGAATCTGGTGGCCATCCCAAGGGTGCCATTGCGCCCCCCTTCCATTAATGGAGGTTCCCTTAGAAAGAACTGGTTTGCACCTCATCGAGCCATTAGAGTGGACGGCACACAAACATCACTTTGTATTGTTCTGGTGGACTATGCAATTCGATATTTGGAAGCAGTGCCTCTGTGCAACATTTCAGAGCAAAGTGTTATGGAGGCACTCTTCGGAATTATCTCCTGAGTGGGTATTCTGAAAGAAATCATCACTGATCAGGAAAATATGTTTATGTCACGTACACTACGTGAACTGCATGAATTACTGGGGATTAAATCAATTTAGACCAGCGTTTACCTCCCCCAAATGGACAGCTTGGTCGAATGATTTAATCAGACACTAAAGAATATGTTTCTAAAGTTTGTGCATGAAGACACTCAAAATTGAGACAAGTGGCTTGAGCCCCTATTATTTGCAGTACGAGAGGTCCCACAAGTCTTAACAGGGTTCTCTCCATTTGAATTTTGTATGGCCGTCGACCACGTGGCGTGCTCAAAATCCTACGGGAATATTAGGAGAAGGGACCTTCAAACAGCAAAAACTAAATTCAATAATTCTTGATCTGAGAGCAAAACTCCACATACTGGGGTAATTAACACAGGAGAATTTGCTCCATGCTCAAGAACGTCAAAGCCGGCTGTATAATAAGGTACACCACTATGGGAATTTACACCAGGAGAAAAAGTCCTTGTATTGCTCCCCACATCGAGCTCTAAATGACTAAATCTAAAGTGGCAAGAACCCCTTGAGGTCACACGTGAGTTGGGGAAATCGATTATGAGGTGAAACGAATGGACAGAGGCGGAGCACGTCAGATTGAGTCACTCCAGTCACTTAGCCATACAAACCTCACTGAGCATCATATTGAGATGACCCCACAAGTAATGGTACTTAGTCATCCCTACTGATTACCAAGCAAAAAAAAAGGAAGAATTAAAGGCCATACTGGAAATGGAGGTAATAGAATAATCCCACAATGACTGGGCCAGCTCGGTGGTTTTGGTTCTGAAGAGCAACGGTGTGGTCCGGTTCTGTGTGGATTAAAGAAAAGTCAATGCGGTGTCTAAATTTTATGTGTACCCAATGCCACGGCACGGCTTGTTTTTATTCAACACTGGATTTCACAAAGGTATATTTGCAGATCCCTTAACTCCCATGTCCAATGAAAAAAATACAATTTTCCACACTGTTCTGATTACACCAATCCGTGAACCTTTCCGGCCGGTTTACTGAGGCCCCGGCTTTGTTTCAGCGGCTCATGGACCGAATCCTCAGACTGCAAACTGCTTACACCCACTGCCTATCTGGATGATATCATTATTTACAGTAATGATTGGCAGCGGCACCTGCAGCATCTGAGGGCTGTCCTGAGGTCGTTGAGACGGTGGGAATCACGGCAAACCCAAAGAAGTGCGCAATTGGTCAGTATCTGGGCTTCCAATTGGGTCACGGGCAGGTGCAGCCCCAAATTGATAAAACCGCAGTGATTGCAGTCTGCTCAAGACCTAAGACAAAAAAGCAGGCTTGTGCCTAATTATTTGACCGTCACCAGCCCACTGACTGATCTCACTAAAAAGTGGCAACAGATCCGTGTCAGCAGGCATTCATGCAGGAGGGCAAATATTGCACTCTCCTGACTTTACTCTCCCTTTTATATTAAGATGGATGCATAGGACAGGGGGGTGTGAGTCGTACTGTCCCAGATGGTGGAGGGGGAGGAGTGCCCCGTGCTGTACATTAGTCGTAAGCGCTAAGAGCCTAAATACAGCACCATTGAGATGGAGTGTTTGGCCATCAAGTGGGTGGTCCTCACCCTCTGATACTATTTGTTGGGACATGCTTTCACCCTCTGTTCGGACCACAGCCTACTCCACTGGCTCTATCGCATGAAGGATACCAATGAGTGGATCACCAAATTTTGTGAATAAAAGATTATGTAGATTGTTTATCCAGTTTCTGCTTCCTCCTTCAAGGAGAGAACAGGTGAACTGTAACAGCATCCTCAGGGGCCCTATCACCTGAAAAAAAGGTTAGGTAACAGATCACCTCAGTCAGAGTGAAGTTCATGATGTAACATCACATCACATCCTCCATCTCAGGCTGTTATGTAATTTCCCCTATTGTCACTAGTGGACCTTACACTCCAACTGCACCCACTTCTGTATTACTTCAGGGCCAGATATATTATTCCCCCATAACCCATTCTCTGTGGGTAAAAAAAATGGGGGAGATTAAAGACTTGTTCCTTGGATTTTGATGGGGTGATATCTTTAAAAGACACCACAAGGTTACACCTAAAACATTACATGCCTTTACTAACCACCTGTTCTCATATTGCCTCACTGAGGTTTTGAGATGGAACAGAAATTTGATGAAAACATTTTTGGGGCTAGTGATGCATGACCATCTGAATTAGGGTTGTAATATAGCATTGCTCATAAATGTGAGATGGCATTGATAAGGTAGGGACTGCCATCGGCACAGCCATTAGGACTCATTATCCACTCATAATAACACAGGCACCTTGTTTAATAAGCATGGATTAAAGGTCATGAAGGGCAATGGAGCACTGAATGCTGGTAATGTGGTAAAAAATACAGCATGTTCAGCCTGCCCTCATGATGAAGGTTTACTGATGAAGAGACATCTGCATAACCAGTGAGGGCTTTTTGTGACTTTTCCTGGTGGGCCAAGTCTTGAGAGGGTTTATTTGCCCTAATGCAAGTATAATGTGACTACAATCAGTCAAGCTTAAAAAAATAATAATAAATAAATAAACACTTCGGACCAAACTTGACGTCGCGTCGCACATTTGGTCACGAGAGGCAATGGCAATCAATGAGGTTTGATATTATCGACGTAACTGCCGTATGTAATTTATGCACTTTACTGATATGATTTGGTATGATTTGAGTGAATAATGACTTAAAAAGGTAATTCACACAAAAATTTTAATTCTCTCATCATTTACTCACCCTCATGCCATCCCAGGTGTGTATGACTTTCTTTTTCTGCAGAGCACAAACAAAGATTTTTAGAAGAATATGTCAGCTCTGTAGGTCCATACAATGCGAGTGAATGGTGACCAGAAATTTTAAGCTCCAAAAAGGAGATAGTCAGCATAAACATAATCCATCAGACTCCTGTGGTTTAATTAATGTCTTCTAGAGTGTTCTAACTCCTTTTGCAGTGTATATCTTGCCATTGCAGTCTCTAGGCACAATCATGATTTTAAATTCGATAATACTTCCTAATACATGATGTATGCACAGAATGCTAGATAACACTATAGGAAGTGTAAACAAGCATGATATCATAATCGCAAAGGAGACTGCTGTAAAGATGTACAGTGAAAAAGTGCACAATGCAACTGTAACGAGGAGGAGGGCAGGGCCGGGCCATGACAACGCACGCCCTGGCCCCAATTGGGCTAATCAGCAGAGAAGAGGGATAAATGCAGCTGAATGTGGTAGTTCCCTCTTCTCAGCTGATTAGCCCGATTGGGGGCCGGGCATGCGTAGCCACGGCCCGGCCCCACCTTCCTCCACATTACAGCAACCAAATATCATAGCAAATAAAGGCTGAAAACACAATGGAAATAAGACACACTGTGCAACAAGTTAACATATTATATGGCTTACATAAACAAACACAAGTAGGCCTAATGTTTTGAACAGTAGCAAGTCTAGCTTGTTTGGTGCCCTGGGCAAAACCTGCTTCAACACGCCCCCAAAGTTGTGATTCTAAATGAGAAAGCCCCCAAAGTTGTTGACCGGGTGGGGGTGTGTGTGGCGGTGATTCTAAATGAGAACGCCCCCAAAGCTGTTGTCCGAGGGGGGTGCCACTACCGCCTCGTGCCACTGGCTTTGAAAGTGCCACATAGTCACAGTTTTTACACCTGTCAGGATGCCATATATTATTACTGTATATGATTCAATTAGATTATGATTCACAATCTCGTATTTCAACTATGATTCATATGGGTATATTACAGTTATAATGTCCATTTTGCTTGTATCTTGAAAAAAATAAGATATCTCACAGCATATGCTGTTAATTAAAAAGGAGACCTTCTAACTTGGCGCATTATGAAAATATTAATTTAAAAATTATAATTTATCAGTAGTTTTTCATCATTTAGGCTTTATTTTAGCTTTTAAAAAAATGTTATGTATTCCATTCATAAAAATTATGTCTTTTATATATATATATATATATATATATATATATATATATATATACACACACACACACATATATACACACATATACTGTATATATATATATATATATACAGGTGAAACTCGAAAAATTAGAATATCGTGCAAAAGTTCATTAATTTCAGTAATTCAACTTAAAAGGTGAAACTAATATATTATATAGACTCATTACAAGCAAAGTAACTAAAACAGTTAGTTCCGGTCCTCGAATCTGATTTAGTGTGTATATCACTCCACTTGTATTGGTGCCATTCTAAACTAAAATGTAAGAGCAGTGCAGATGTGTTAAGAGCTATCTGTCTCTTCACATTAAATGTTATTACATATTTTAGCCAGCAGGTGGAGGCAAAAGAGAGCCAGTTGTTAACATGAAGTGAGTCAGCATCCCCTGGTGTTTACCTTCAACAGCACTCCATGATTGCTTGTATTACTTCTATACTACTAAATTTAGGAAATAACTTTAAATAGCTTTAAACTAACAACTTCAACATTAAGGCTGAGACAGATGAGAAACACAACAGACTGATTAATTACACAAAATCAAGGCCTATATATATATATATATATATATATATATATATATATATATATATATATATATATATATATATATATATATATACACTCACCTAAAGGATTATTAGGAACACCATACTAATACTGTGTTTGACCCACTTTCGCCTTCAGAACTGCCTTAATTCTACGTGGCATTGATTCAACAAGGTGCTGAAAGCATTCTTTAGAAATGTTGGCCCATATTGATAGGATAGCATCTTGCAGTTGATGGAGATTTGTGGGATGCACATCCAGGGCACAAAGCTCCCGTTCCACCACATCCCAAAGATGCTCTATTGGGTTGAGATCTGGTGACTGTGGGGGCCATTTTAGTACAGTGAACTCATTGTCATGTTCAAGAAACCAATTTGAAATGATTCGAGCTTTGTGACATGGTGCATTAACCTGCTGGAAGTAGCCATCAGAGGATGGGTACATGGTGGCCATAAAGGGATGGACATGGTCAGAAACAATGCTCAGGTAGGCCGGGGCATTTAAACGATGCCCAATTGGTACTAAGGGGCCTAAAGTGTGCCAAGAAAACATCCCCCACACCATTACACCACCACCACCAGCCTGCACAGTGGTAACAAGGCATGATGGATCCATGTTCTCATTCTGTTTACGCCAAATTCTGACTCCACCATCTGAATGTCTCAACAGAAATCGAGACTCATCAGACCAGGCAACATTTTTCCAGTCTTCAACTGTCCAATTTTGGTGAGCTCTTGCAAATTGTAGCCTCTTTTTCCTATTTGTAGTGGAGATGAGTGGTACCCGGTGGGGTCTTCTGCTGTTGTAGCCCATCCGCCTCAAGGTTGTGCGTGTTGTGGTTTCACAAATGCTTTGCTGCATACCTCGGTTGTAACGAGTGGTTATTTCAGTCAAAGTTGCTCTTCTATCAGCTTGAATCAGTCAGCCCATTCTCCTCTGACCTCTAGCATCAACAAGGCATTTTCGCCCACAGGACTGCCGCATACTGGATGTTTTTCCCTTTTCACACCATTCTTTGTAAACCCTAGAAATGGTTGTGCGTGAAAATCCCAGTAACTGAGCAGATTGTGAAATACTCAGACCGGCCCGTCTGGCACCAACAACCATGCCACGCTCAAAATTGCTTAAATCACCTTTCTTTCCCATTCTGACATTCAGTTTGGAGTTCAGGAGATTGTCTTGACCAGGACCACACCCCTAAATGCATTGAAGCAACTGCCATGTGATTGGTTGATTAGATAATTGCATTAAAGAGAAATTGAACAGGTGTTCCTAATAATCCTTTAGGTGAGTGTATATATATATATATATATATATATATATATATATATATATATATATATATATATATATATATATATATACACATATATATATATATATATATATATATATATATATATATATATATATATATATATATATGTGTGTGTGTGTGTATACTGTTTATATTATTTGTGCTAATTAGAGTATTTACATTCATTGTTAGAACTTTTAGAATTCCGGCAGTTCAGTGAATCTCTTACAGAAGTGTTTAGGTTGAGTGCACATTAATGAGAGTGTAGTCGAATGGCTTCTGTACTGCATTTGTGCTATGTGTGATTTTTTTTTTATAACATCACTATTTATTACAATATATACCACAGTTAGTTCCGGTCCTCGAATCTGATTGGACGAGAGACGTCCCACGAGCACTGATGGTGTGATAGCATCAGCACTCAGATGCTTCACTGTGTGTGTATCGCTCCATGTTCATGCTATTCTAAACTAAAGTGTATCTGTTATGAGTTACAGGCTTTATTTTTGAAATTACATATGTTAGCAAGCAGGTGGTGGCAAAAGATAATTTTTGTGTGTAATATGAGCCAGTTGGTGAAGTAAAGTGAATCCGTTTAAAGCTAGGAAATAGCTTTAAACAGCTTTAAACGGACAACTTCAGGATTAAGGCTCATGCTGAGAGACACAACAGACTGATTTATTACAGAACTCATGTGCTTACCTTTTATCAGAGTTTCCACATTGGATACCTACTGTTTAAAATGGTAGAGGACATTGCTGTTTCAATAGTGAACGACTCTTACACACCAGCTACTGCGAAATAGAGAGGAATACACCCGCTTGGGCATCTATTTTCCACTGTAAAAGCTGACAGCATCTCTGTTTGAGTGTAGCAACAGGTGATCGCACATGCTCTCTCTCTCTCTCTCTCGCTCTCACACACACACACACACACACACACACACACACACACACACACACACACACACACACACACACACACACACACATATCTAGCCATCTATCCTTGTTTATCCAATAGATTGTTAGAAACAGCACACGCCATGATACTATTTCTGAAGTGAACTTTTTGTATTGCTAATGGAGGCTTGGACGCATCATTTACCAGCAACGGCAGATTCTGATTCGTTGCATAAGAAAGTAGTTCCATGCACAAATGCGTTTTTATGACCATACTTGTTTTTTCCTAATTTTTTTAAATGTACTTGTTCATTGAACTGTTGTATATCACACTCACAATCCTGCTATATGGCCCTACATCAGCAATGATGTAATTACCTATGGCAAGTTTATTTTATATACATACATCCAACTCGTCATCAAAGTACCATGATAAAAAGTTTACAGCTCTTATATGCACAGTCAATACATTAAACATGACCTTTCTCCAATGCGTGCTGCCATTTGTTTATATTAGACAAACAAATTAAACAAATTTTTTGTTTAGATTAAACAAATAGCTACTCAAAGAGTCTTTTTAAGGAAATAATATGTTTATTTTATGTAACAAACAGCCTAATTGTCGCAAAAACACCATGATAACGGTTTAAAACTTACAGTGAACACATCCTGATCGAGTGTGATTATCCAATGTGTGCTTGAGTTGCCACGGTGTACAATGTTACTGGATTTACTCTGTACAAGGGACAACACCAGTGTGAAATTTTACACCGGGTAAAAGGGGGAAACATTATGAATGGAACTTCCAATATCAATACAATAGCCTAACGAATAGAATAGCCTTAAAAAAGAATAGATGCCTAATGAAGAGTTTGTGACCCATGATAAATGAGCCTAAATAACGCATTGAAAGCCAGATGTTCTTTACCAACTTTTCAAATTACACTTGCAGTAAAGTGCACAATCTTAAAGAAGTCGTTTAATTGCAGGTAGTGAATATAATGTGCATGGTAACTGTAAGATGTCTTGGACTCGGAATGACACAATTATGCTGTTAGACACAGACAACTGCTTGAAGGAACACACTTTATTATATTTTTAAGAACAGATGACAGAAAAGCTGTCTATGCACATATACGATGAGCTGTTTTTTCTGAAGCATGCTGTCTTGTGGAACACACGTATGTAAAGGGATCTCATTTTTTCTGTTTCTGTCTTCTGAAATTTTTTTGCGAGAATAGTATTGTCTATGTGAGTGCTGCAAATGACCTCAGACTATCTCAGCTCAGGAGGAGATCAGAGTTCAGTTTGCTTTATTTCCACAGAGCAGTTCATTGTGAGCGCAGGTCTGCAGGTTCACTTTATATGTAGCCTATACATTTGTGATTAAATCATAAAATATTACAAAAACACTTTCACCTCAAACCGTGGTTTTATATTTCAGTGATTAAGTATCCGATATATTATAATTATTATGTTTACACTTATAATTGTTTTTAGATCTTAACTTATTAGAAATGTTCCACCTATTGTCATTGACAAATGCTAAATGGAAAGGTCAATCAATCAAATCAAATCAAATCACTTTATTGTCACACTACTGTGTACACGAGTGCAACAGCAGGTGAAATTCTTGTGTGCAGTTCCGTGCAACAATGCAGTAATGACAGTGACAATAACAACATATTTACACAAAACAATTTACATAACAAATGTACACATACCTACACAACAATTTACATAACAAATGTACACAATACACACAATGTAGAATACACATACACTAGATACAGGTATAAATATATATAAACACTAATTGAATGGGAGAATATATTGACAGAATGAGGATTAATAAAGTGCAGTGCTGATTGTTGATCATGAGGGATCATGTGTTCAAAAGTCTTATTGCTTGTGGGAAGAAGCTGTCATGTAGTCGGGTGGTGCGGGTCCTGATGCTGCGATACCGCCTGCCTGATGGAAGCAGTGAGAGCAGCCCATGACTCGGGTGGCTGGAGTCTTTGATAATCCTCCGAGCTTTCTTCACACACCGTCTGTTATATATATCCTGGAGGGAGGGAAGCTCACCTCCGATGATATTTCTGGCCGTTCGCACCACCCTTTGCAGGTCTTTGCGGTTGTGGGCGGTGCTATTGCCGTACCAGGCGGTGATGCAGCCAGTCAGGATGCTCTCTACGGTGCTGGTGTAGAACCGTGTGAGGATGTGGTGGTTCATTCCAAACTTCCTCAGCCGTCTCAGGAAGAAGAGGCGCTGGTGAGCCTTCTTCACAACGGCCTCAGTGTGGACGGACCATGTGAGTTCCTCAGTAATGTGGACACCGAGGAACTTGAAGCTGCTGACTCTCTCCACCGGTGCTCCATTAATGGTGATGGGGCTGTGTTCTCTGTCTTTCTTCCTGAAGTCCACCACAAGCTCCTTGGTTTTACTGACGTTGAGGGAGAGGTTGTGCTCCTGACACCAGCGCGTCAGAGTGTGCACCTCCTCTCTGTAGGCCGTTTCATCATTGTCAGTGATCAGACCTACAACCGTCGTATCGTCAGCAAACTTAATGATGGCATTGGAGCTATGTGTCGCCACACAGTCATGTGTGTAAAGGGAATACAGGAGTGGGCTGAGAACACAGCCCTGCGGGGCTCCAGTGTTGAGGGTCAGTGATGAGGAGATGTTGCTGCCCATTCTAACCACCTGACGTCTGCCTGACAGGAAATCCAGGATCCAGCTGCACAGCGAGCTGTTTAAGCCCAGAGCCCGGAGTTTCTCATCAAGCTTGGAGGGCACTATGGTGTTAAATGCTGAGCTGTAGTCTACAAACAGCATTCTCACATATGTGTTCCTTTTTTCCAGGTGGGAAAGAGCAGTGTGTATTGTAGATGCAATGGCATCATCAGTGGAGCGGTTGTTGCGGTAGGCAAACTGCAATGGGTCCAAAGAGGTGGGCAGAACAGAGCAGATGTGATCTCTGATCAACCTCTCAAAGCATTTGCTGATGATGGGGGTGAGGGCAACAGGACGCCAGTCATTTAAGCAGGTGATTTTGGCTTGCTTCGGTACAGGCACAATGGTTGATGTTTTGAAGCATGTGGGGACTACAGACAGGGAGAGGGACAGGTTGAAAATGTCCGTAAAAACACCAGCCAGTTGGTTCGCGCATGCTCTGATGACGCGGCCCGGAATGCCGTCTGGACCCGCGGCTTTACGGATGTTCACCCGTCGAAAGGATCGGGTTACATCCGCAACAGAGACGGAGAGTGAACCATCATCTGTAGTATCGGCCGCGAGTGCTCTCTCCGTGAGGGCGGTGTTGTTGTTGTCCTCGAAACGAGCATAAAATGTATTAAGCTCGTCCGGGAGAGAGGCAGCGGTGATCATGGCGGAGTTTTTATTCTGTTTATAGTCCGTAATGATGTTAATTCCCTTCCACATACTTCTGGAGTCAGTGGTGTTGAACTGACCTTCAATTTTGTGCCTGTACTGGCGTTTGGCTGTGCTGATGGATTTACGGAGGGCATAACTGGCTTGTTTACGCTCCTCCCTTTGTTGAAGTCCCCGGTAACAATGAACGCGGCCTCAGGGTGCGCGGTTTCCTGCTCACTTATACTGCCATATAGTTCCCTGAGTGCCCGGTCTGTGTCGGCTTGTGGGGGGATGTACACAGCTGTGATAATGACCGCTGTGAATTCCCTCGGTAGCCAAAATGGTCGACACAGAAGCATGAGAAATTCCAGATCAGGAGAGCAGAAAGACCTGATAAAATGTACATTCCTCTGATCACACCATGATTTGTTGATCATAAAACATACACCACCTCCTCTGCTTTTACCAGAGAGGTCTTTCGCTCTGTCCGCTCGGTGCACGGAGAAACCCGTGGGTTCGATGGCCGAGTCTGGAATCTCCGCGGACAACCAGGTTTCCGTAAAACAGATAACACAGCATTCTCTCGTCTCTCGTTGGAAAGAGATCCGCGCTCTCAGCTCGCAGAGCTTGTTGTCCAGAGACTGAACATTTGCCAGTAGTATACTGGGTAGCGGGGGGGCGATTTGCGCGACGTCTTACTCTGATGAGAACGCCGGCTCTTTTTCCTCTTTTCCGTCTGCGTCTCCGCGGCCGGGCAGCCCAAACAAAGGGCTCCGCTGGCGTGTTTGTAAACCGCGGGTCGGCGTTGAGGAATGTGAAGTCCGGTTTTCGGTGTGTGATTGCCGAACCAATGTCCAAAAGCGTTTGTCTGTCGTACACAATAAGGCAGACAGCATCCAAGACAAAAAAACACAGAACTGTAAACAAAACAAACAATAAACTGCAGTGTTTTGACGGAGCTCGCGACGCAGCAGCCATACTCGGCGCCATCTCAAGATCATCAAGGTGGTTGTATATGTTTGTTACCACCGTTATTTTAATCACTTTTTCATTTCGTTTAAAGTCCAACTTGAATTTAGAAATGTCTTTGTCAGGAAAAATAGAGGACCCAGATGCAGATAACTATTCAAATTATATTTAATGAATAATTGAGCAGGGACCAGCAGTCGAAAAACAGCGAGAAGTCCAATGGTGAAGATGATGACGACGAAGCTTGGCAGGCAATGACTTCAGTGAGGTGGGATGATGAAGGCAGCGAAGACCAAATGCAGAGAGTACTGAGAGAGATATTAGACTGGGGCTCAGGAAAACTGGTAACGTTAAAGGTAAATCCAACAAAAAAATAAATAAATGTTTGCATAAAAGAGAACAAAATGCACAGCACACAAGAACGATCCGACAAACACAACTCACACAAAGGGTTGCTTATAAAGGGGAAAGGAGATAGCATGCAGGTGTCGCGTTATTTAGGGAGTGGCTGGTAATAAGCGTTGCTGAGCAACGCTGCCACATAATTAATGCCACACCCGAAACAACACTAGTGAAGACACACAAAACAAACCAGGGCTGAATCCTCCCATGACAGTCTTTGCTTTATGTTTGTAATTTTTTTAAATAAATGAATTAAATTGCCTTGTGTTATTATGAATGTATTGCTTTATGAAAATTATCCCATATTTCAACTTAGCTCCCAACCAGCGGTAATACTGGTTTGAATGTGAACTAGAACACTGTGTGTGAAAATTATGATATTGTGGCAAGTCTAATACACGCAGCCAAGTCTGCTTGTCACACACACACGTCTGACTGCTAAACTGGACTGCTGATATTATTTGTTAATTTGCTTTTTACAGCTATATTTTTTTTATAAATAAATAAAAATACAGTACAGCAGACATAACCCATTTTTCACGTTTACTATATTATGCGCAGAAAGAAATAACAAATTGAAATCAATAAAAAAAATTCTTGTCTACACTCTGCCCACCTCTACCGACTGTGTAGACAATGTCTTTGAGACATTTAAGATTTAGAATGTTTGTAAATCTGATATTTGTAAAATGTTTAGTTGAAGTTAATTAGATTGTTATGCTCCAGATGAAAATATTTAAAACTGACATCTCAGATGTACGTGTGCTCTCTGGATCCTGTGAGCTGCCAACTCCAGAATTGATGCAACTAGATCATTGAGTCCATTAAGAAATGGATCAGTCTGATTCATAAAGTTAAACTTAACATTTAAAGACTGACAAAGTTCAGTCTGTTCCACACTCAAGAAAGCTTGGAAAATTATTTATTTTTTTATTTTTATGTAATTAATAGTACATTCATGTTTTTAGGTGCTTTTTAGCGTTTTGTGTGTGTGTGCACACACGTGCTTTAGTCTACAGCCACACATACTCATGCTCCTACACACATGTTGTTCATGTCAGGCCCAGTTATTGACAAAACTGAGAACTGATCTCAATATCAACCCACTTTTCCAATGACTTGATGATATAAGTGCAGACCATTTACCGCCTCCTCAATGGGGTGCCAGCTAGCATGTCAGGGGAGGTGCGGAGTCTGATGATAATTTCACCAAGTAAAATAAAAATATACCTTAAAACAATAAAAATGTATTACAGTTTTTTCTGAATGCTTAAGCGCTAATCGTGATTCTTGTAGCACAATTTCTAAAACTATTAATACGTATAGCAAAACCACTCACTGAGTTTGCAAAACTAAAAGCACAAACACTGCATTGCACTCAGTTTGCAATTTTGTAACACACATTTTGCAAAACTGTAGGCACAATTCACTGCACAACACTCTTTTTGCAGAACTTTAAACACAACTCACTGCTTACACTCAATTACCAAATTTCCAACACACTCCTAGCAAAATTATACACATGTATGGCTATCATTAACACTATTTTGCCAACTGTCTGGCACACTTTCACATGTGAAAACTGTTTTAGATAATTAGTTCACTTTGCAATCAGCCTAAGCACTATAAATAAGCCACAGGTAAGCTGTCTGTGTGGAGTACAATGGATGGAGCAGTAAGAGTGAGAAGAGTGAGAATCAGAGGAGGCTGAGGGAGAGGACGTGGAGTTGAAGAAGCAAGAGGGTTAGAGGAAGTTAGAGGAAGAGGACAAGGAGGAGCAAGAAGAGGACGAGGAGGGGAAAGAGGAAGGGTAAGAAGAGTAAGAAATAGAATAACTGATGACATCAGAGCTACAATAGTGGACCATGTCATCAACCATGGGATGACCCTGAGGGAAGCTGGCCAACGGGTTCAGCCTAATTTGAGCCGCTACACTGTGGCAAGCATCATTAGGACATTTCGAAATGAGAATCGGTATGTACTTTGTAGCACTGCCATAATCTAATGAGAAACACAACAGTACCATACATGCAAAAATACTGAAATTGTTACTTTACAGAATTGCTAGACGTCCAGATGTTGGGGGCAGAGGAAGAATGTTCACTTCAGAGCAAGAGACCCATATAGTGAACATGGTGATTGCCAATAATGCAATAAGACTGCACGAAATACAGCAGCGCATAATTGATAATGACACCATCTTTCAAAATATACACAGTGTAAGCATTTCTGCACTAAGTCGTGTACTTGCACGCCACAGAATAAGAATGAAGCAAATTTACAGAGTTCCTTTCGAGAGAAACACAGAACGTGTAAAGCAATTGCGATATGACTATGTGCAGGTAAGCTATAGTGTCATTGGTTCTGAATTTGGAAGTGCATACTGTAGTGCTGTGCATGGGCCTGATGTGATGCATTTGTTTTGTCTTGTCCAGAGAGTGATGGAACTAGAAGCAGATGCCATGGGACATGAGCTACTTTTTGTAGATGAGGCCGGTTTCTATTGGACACCGTGCCATCATCAATGTCCCAGGACAATGTGGTGGTAACATAACCATGTGTGCAGCTATAAGCCAAAATGGTGTTGTTCACCATCATGCAACCATAGGCCCATACAACACTGCACACATTATTGCATTCCTGGACACCTTACATGACATGCTCACTGTTCAGAGACCAGAGCATACCCGATATGTCATCATATGGGACAATGTTAGTTTCCATAGGGCTGCTTTGGTCCGCAACTGGTTTACAGACCACCCATTCTTCATGGCACTCAACCTCCCTCCATACTCTCCATTCTTAAATCCCATCGAGGAGTTCTTCTCTGCCTGGCGCTGGAAAGTGTACGACCGTCATCCTCCTCAACAGGTAGCCCTTTTACAGGCAATGGAGGAGGCATGTGGAGATATTGACCAGGCATCATGTCAGGCCTGGATACGGCATTCAAGGAGATATTTTCCCCGGTGCCTTGGACTGGAGGATATCGCATGCGATGTGGACGAAATTTTGTGGCCGGACCCAGAAAGACGACATGATGTAGGCTGATTGTTTTTTGTGAAATTACTATTTTGTGTTCTGACTTTGTCTTGGTTTTGATGAGTGTGAATAAACACCAATACTTGAAGTTTGGATCCTTGTATGTTTACATGACACTATGACAAAAGTATGACCTCAAATTGACATCTGTACACAGAGAAAGAGAAAGCCAGATGTGTTTTGTATTCATACCATCAGTGTGTAGTTGGCACATTGTGTGCTTAGTAGATGATGGCTTGTGTTTACTGTTTGATACGAAAACACAATTTTTACGAAGGTGTGAAGAGTTAATCTAGCTGTGTTCGCTTTTGCAAGAGAACTACAATGTTTTGATAATTGGGTGAAAGGTTTTCTTATTTGTGTGTAGAGTTTTGCAAAAATAGCCAATAGTTACAAAAAATGTGCTTAAGCAATCAGACAAAACTGTAATAAATGAAAATTATCTCCATATTGGACAATGGTGCTGCAGCTATTGGAACAGACTGTAGCTCTGCGCCATTATAATATTGTTAATGTTGAGATCACAACATGCATATCATGCGAGAGCGCATCCATGTAATGGTTGAGCCACTTCGAATCACTACACTCGGACATGGGCTACTCTTGCTCAAAACTGGATGTGTGGTCTCAAATAAACTATTCTGCACTACATTCGCAAATCTATTATAAAGCCACACAGCTCTGCCTCTGTTCATTCATATTCTGCTTCTGCAGATGTGTTATATCAAGCGAGAAAGGATACAGGAGTTTGAGTAATCAACTCATCATTTGGCCGGTAACTTTTTTGTTAGAGCAGTTTCACAGAGAGATGGAGATTGGCTCATGTGCTGTGAGTTTATTACAGATAAAGGCTATAAACAGTTAGGCTAAGTAATCCCATTGTCATGAGGACAAACAGGTATTTTTAATATCAAATTATGCAGACTATGGTTCATATTATTAATAGAAACATTTAGAACTTTTAGAGTTTAGAATCAAGTATCAGTGTTTAACACATTAAAGGTGATTGATCATCATTGGTGAAATGCTCCAACATCAAAAAATATGATGCATTTTGATAATAGTAGTATATATTATATATGTTGTGACAAAAATGATTTATGGCCTATGATTTATGACCTAATTGGTGTACATTTTGAACATAAATGGGTATAACAGTTTTATTTCAACAAAACAACATTTTAATTGAAATAGTATGCATTCTAAAATGTATCTTTAGCGCAAAGAATCGTCTCGGTTACATATGTAACCTCCGTTCCCTGATGGAGGGAACGAGACGTCGTGTCGAAGAAGCGACACTAGGGGTCTCTCTTGAGCGCCGAAAGATACCTCTGATCTATGAAAAAAGGCCAATGAGAGTTGGCGAACAGTATTTGCATACTCCGCCTCCGGATACGGATATAAAGGCGAGAGAAATACGCTCGTTCATTCAGGATTTTTCTGAGGAGCCGGGAGTGTTCCAGGCATCTCAGCGGCTCGGCTCAGCGGCTCGGCTCAGCGACGTGGCCGGGAAGACACGACGTCTCGTTCCCTCCATCAGGGAACGGAGGTTACATACGTAACCGAGACGTTCCCCGTCTGTCGCTCACTTCGACGTCGTGTCGAAGAAGCGACACTAGGGGTCCACTTCAAAACTCGCCATGCGCTGAGCCGTGTACGTGTACTGCTGACACAGAAGAGGGCAGGTATTTTGCACGTGCGCAAGCGACCAACTGTGTTCAGGCTGCACGTACTCTTCCCCAATGCCCCGAAAAAGCGTCAGCATCCTTTTGGTTACCCTAGGGGGGAACAAGGTGACGCTCCCAACTAGGGAACGGGCCAAGCCTGGCTGGGCCTCTTTTCTCTCTATGTTTTCTCGGCATAGAGCAAGAGCAGCCGGGGCCCTTACCGCATCGAGGGAAGGGGGTCTTATTCCAAATTCCTATTCTTAGGGGGAAAAGACCCTGCGGAGGCCACACCCGCCCAACAGGGGAGGTAAAGGTGGCAAAATACATCACATGGCCACTTAGGCATGTGGAAGGAAATGGCACGGTGGTAGATCCAACCTCAAGGAGGGGGGAGTTGCTACAACACGGCGACCGGAGGGCAGCGAAGGACTGCCTAAGGGAGACGCGGGTCAGCTCGTAAGGTGACCGTGCCGCGGAAATACACACAGGAGGAGTCCCGTAGGAGGCCTGATCTGTGGAGCACTTATTCCAGTAGGGGTAGCCGGAGGTACCCGTAGTGGACTGGACCAGCACGTTCCTCCGATGAACTGCTGCGGGTCCGAAGTGCTAGGGAGGAATCAACCAGGGACCTGGGTCCTCTGGGGCAAAAGCGCACTGTTTTGCCTCGGCAGAGGGAAACGGCGCTGGAACAAGCGGTTCACCCGGTCAGATCGTCGACGTGTACCGAGTTCTATGGGCTCGGACCTGAGAGAACACGGGACGAGACTGACTCAACCCTGAGATCATAAGGGTGTTAGGTGCTGCCCAGCCCGCAGCTCTGCGAATGTCTGCTAGGGAGGTGCCCCTCGCCAGTGCCCATGAGGATGTCACGCTCCTAGTGGAGTGGGTTCGAACCCGTAAGTGGGGGGCATGGCCTGGGTGTGATAGGCCAACTGAATGGCATCCATCACCCAGTGAGACACCTCTGTTTGGAGACAGCGTTCCCTTTCCGCTGGTCCTCCAAAGCAGACAAAGTGCTGCTGAGAGCGCCTGAAGCTCTGGGGGCGGTCCAGGTAGGCACACAAGGCACGTACCGGACACGACAGTGAGAGGGGCTGGGTCTGCCTCCTCCCGGGGCAGCGCTTGTAGGTTCACTACCTGATCTCCAGAGGGCATGGTAGGAACCATGGGCACATAGCCCAGTCGAGGTCTTAGGATCACATGAGTATCTGCCGGACCGAGCTCCAGGCAAGTGTCGTTAGTAGGGGACGCTTGCAGGTCCCCGACCCTCTTGATGGAAGTGAGCGCAATCAGCAGGGCCGTCTTTTCAGGAGAGGGCCCTGAGCCAACTGATTCTAGCGACTCGGGGGGGATCTCTGAAGACCGGCAAGGACCACCGAGAGATCCCCAGGAGGGGAACAGGTTTGGCCAGGAGGGGTTTTTAACCTCCGGGCACCTCTTGGGAACCTGACGATTAAGTCGTGCTTACCCAGAGAGTTGCTGTCTACTGGGTTGTGGTGAGCTGCAATAGTGGCAACATACACCTACGAGGTGGATGGGGACAGCCTCCCCCCCAACCTCTCCTGTAGGGACAGGAGCACTGACCTAACTGTGCACCTGTGGGTCTTCTGCCCGGGAAGAACACCAATTCACGAACAGACGCCATTTCAGGGCGTAGAGTTGCCTGGTAGAAGGGGCTCTGGCTTGGTTGAACGTGGCTACGACCGTGGGTGGTAGACCAGCTAGATCTTCCGCATCAGGGACCAGACGTGGAGGTTCCAGAGGTCTGGGTGCGGATGCCAGAGCGTGCCCCGTCCCTGAGAAAGAAGGTCCTTCCTCAGGGGAATTCGCCAGGGAGGGGCTGTCGCAAGGAGTATGAGGTCCGAGAACCAGGCCCGGGTGGGCCAGTAAGGAGCCACGAGAGTGACTTGCTCCTCGTCCTCCCTGACCTTGCACAGCACCTGTGCAAGAAGGCTCACTGGGGGGAATGCGTACTTGCGCAGCCCCACCGGCCAGCTGTGTGCCAATGCATCTGCCCCGAGGGGAGCCTCTTAACGGGCGTACCAGAGCGGGCAGTGGGAGGTCTCTCGGGAGGCAGAGGGGTCTACCTGGGCCTTGCCGAACCGTTCCCAAATCAGCTGCACCGAGTGGGGGTGAAGCCTCCACTCTCCGCCAGACAAGCATTGTCATGACAGCGCGTCCGCTATCACATTGGGGTTGCCGGGGATGTGAGTGGCACGCAGCGACTTGAGTCGGTGCTGGCTCCAAAGGAGGAGACGACGGGCGAGTTGTGACATGTGACGGGAGCATACGCCGCCTTGGCGATTTATGTACGCGACCGCAGTGGTGCTGTCCGACCTGACTAGGATATGTTCGTCCCGAATTAACGGGAGAAACTTCCGCAGGGCAAAAAGGATGGTCAACAACTCGAGGCAGTTGATGTGCCAATGCAGCTGGGCCCCTTTCCAACGGCCTGAGGCTGCGTGCCCGTTGCATACGGCGCCGTGGCGCCATGCTCGTCTCGGGACTCGGGTCTGGAGCCAGTGTTGGAGCGGTCTCATATGCATCAACCCCAGCGGCGCGACCGCCGCGGAGGACGCCATATGCCCCAGGAGCGTCTGGAAAAGTTTTAAGGGGACCGCTGTGCCTGGCCTGAAGGCGGCGAGGCAGTTCAACACTGACTGGGCACGCTCGTTGGTGAGACGTGCCGACATTGAGACCGAGTCTAACTCCATCCTGAGAAAAGAGATGCTCCGAACTGGAGTGAGCTGGCTCTTTTCCCAGTTGACCTGAAGCCCCAGACGGCTGAGGTGCCTGAGCACCTGATCTCTGTGGGTTTTGCATAGTAACTCTCGTGAGAGAACAGAGACAGGCCAAAGGGGAGGACTTGTACTGATACACCTGGCCCCCGAACGCAAACCGCAGGTAGGGGCGATGTCGGGGCAGGGTGGAGACATGAAGTACGTGTCCTTCAGGTCTACCGCTGCGAACCAATCTAGATGCCGGACGCAGGTTAAGCGTGAGCATTTTGAACGGGAGTTTGTGCAACGCTCGGTTGAGAACTCGCAGGTCCAAGATTGGTCATAAGCCGCCGCTTTTCTTGGGTACGATGAAGTAAGGGCTGTAGAAACCCATCTTCATCTCGGTTGGAGGGACAGGCTCTATCGCGTCTTTGGCCAGAAGAGTCGCGATTTCCGCGCGCAGGGAGTGGGCGTGTTCGCCGTGTACTGCGGAAAAGCGGACGCCCATGAAGGGGGACGGGGGCCTGGCAAACTGAATTGCGTAACCGAGTCGGATGGTCCGGGCCAGCCAGCGAGACGGGTTGGGAAGTGAAAGCCACGCGTCCAACCTCTGCGCTAGGGGCACCAAAGGGACGATTAATTTGACGTACCCGGCGGGGCTTCGCAGCGGGGCGGAGCAGGTAGGGCAGCGTTGGGCGGCGACGGGGCGACCCGCAGCTGAGGTGCTGAGAAAAGACTCAAAGCACTTACCTTGCTCCGCACACCCGGCAGGGGGCGGGTTAGCGACTGAGGAGGAGGTCCTGGGTAGGCGTCCTCTAGACTCGTCGGAACCGGCCGGCCGGGGGACAGTCGTGGGGCTGAAGACGGGTGGTCCGTGTCCAGGAAGCCAGGACTGTTGATATCTGGGGGCAAAGTGCCGTGAGAACGGCATTTGCGGGCCAGGTGACCCAGAGACAAAAGGAAATAGCTCATTACAGAGAATATGAGAATGTGAAAATTAATTCAACAAGAAAAGATTCTCCTCCCGGCCCTCCACCGGGGACGGAGCGGTCTTACCAGCCTCCGGAGCTAACATCTTGGTCCCTGGGTTGAACGTCTACGGACAGCCTGGGAGCCTTCCGGGTCCTCGAGGGGGTCCGTGAGACGGGGGCGTCCGTTCCCTGCAGCGTGCTCGACGCTGGGGCTGAGAGCTGGGCCCGGGTTGAGGCGGAGCAGGGTGTTTCATAGCCGCAGGAGGACGCCCGTCGGCGAGCAGACGGGGCATGGCCCATGGCGGCAAGCTTGCGGCGGGGCAGGATGTGCAGTGGCCTCCGTCTGCCTCACCGCTGAGGACTGCTGGGCAGAGTCGTCAACGGTGGCGCCGAATGGACGGAGCTGGGAGACGGGGGTGTGAGAGAAGGTGTGCCTTGTCTGCCTCCCGCATTTCGACCAGGTCCAGTCCACAGGTGTGTTTCTGGATCACAAGGGGTGGCCATCGCCTGTTCGAGTGCCAGCGCTTCTGACCTCCGTGGCCCGGGGGCGCAGTTGGTCATCCAGCGCAGTTCCTGCAGCACATCAAGAACAGGACTACCCAAGGTGCAGGTTTTGAAGTGCCTTGGCCTGGCATTGGTTGCAGGAAGGGCCGTGGCGTGCAGAGTGGAAGCGGTCTGGGACCGTTCCACCGCGAGGGTAGTGAGAGCGGAGGAGCGAAAAAGCCTTGGCTTAGCTCAACTCGTCGTGCACGTCCGGGAAGAAGGGAACGGGGGGGGGGGGGGCGTGGCTGTGAGCGGCGCACCTGCCCGCGGAACCGATCAAGTAGCCCGGGAAAGCATAGCGGATCTCCGTGCGTCAGGCTCAGGCTGGGCGGCAGACCCGAAGGTGGCGGCCCAGGCGAACGATCAGCATCCGATGCCGCTGTAACGCTCTCCGATGCAGCGGTGATGTCATCCAATTCTGAGGCAAGCAAGCGTGCCGGGGAGGCGGGCGGTTCGAGGGGGTTTACCCGGCGAACAGAGCCCGTCATATTCCCCAAATCGCCTTCATCGCCCGCAGCGCCTGCGCCGAACCCGTAGGAAGAAGGCGGAGCGCGGGGGGCGGTTGAAGTGGCTTTCTCTCATTACAAAAGAAAAGCTGTGCGACCGCAATGCTATAACGGCCATGTTCTCACACTGAGAAGATGAACCATTGGAGAGAATACTCATCCCGAGCTCAGACGGAAGCAAGCAAGCAAGCGTGCCGGGGAGGCGGGCGGTTCGAGGGGATTTACCCGGCGAACAGAGCCCGTCATTGTCCCCAAATCGTGTTCATCGCCCGCGGCGCCTGCGTCAATCCCGTAGGAAGGAGGCGAGGCGCGGGGGGCGGCTGAAACGGCTTTCTCTCATTACAAAAGAAAGCCACACGACCGCAATGCTAGCAAACAAGCGTGCCGGGGAGGCGGGAAGTTCGAGGGGATTTACCCGGCGAACAGAGCCCGTCATTGTCCCCAAATCGTGTTCATCGCCCGCGGCGCCTGCGTCAATCCCGTAGGAAGGAGGCGAGGCGCGGGGGGCGGCTGAAACGGCTTTCTCTCACTACAAAAGAAAGCCACACGACCGCAATGTTGCCATGGCTATGTTCTCGCACTGAGAACATAAACCATTCATAAAACACTGCTTGCATGTGATCGCAGCCCAGGCATGCAAGATAGTGTTTTATGACCGAGAGAGGTGGGGAGAAAACAACGCATCCAGAAACTACACAGGGGCGGAAATTACATCTTTAAAAAGACGCGTCCTGAAAAGGACGTTCAACGCCGCTGTGTAATGCTCTTTCAGAGAAATAAACTCTTTTATGGAGAGAATCACTCTTTCAACTCTTTTAACTCTGCGCTGTCGAAGCGCCCAGGGGCAAACTGCACGCCGGCAGTGAAGAGAAAAGCCGCTGTAGTGCGCCGTAAATCCAACAGCAAAGCAGAGCGTCAGAGGATCAGAAGCAGGATCAGTTGTGTTACTCGCAGCTGACTGCATACACACGACCATCGGCTCCGAAGAAAATTACTGAATGAACGAGCGTATTTCTCTCGCCTTTATATCCGTATCCGGAGGCGGAGTATGCAAATACTGTTCGCCAACTCTCATTGGCCTTTTTTCATAGATCAGAGGTATCTTTCGGCGCTCAAGAGAGACCCCTAGTGTCGCTTCTTCGACACGACGTCGAAGTGAGCGACAGACGGGGAACTTACATTTTTCTGTTCAAAGACTACAATAATATGTGAGCAACATGTGTGTACAGGTTTGTATTTTTGAGAAAATAATGTTTATGCGTGGTTTTTGAAAAAAACTTAAATTTTAAGTCACTGAAATAAGGTCATATAACACATACTAAACATTTGTCCACAAGACGTTTGAGAACTGGATCATGTAGCCTAGAGTTTTTGCTACAAAATGATGTGAAAACCATCCTGATCACTCATACATACAAAATAATATAGTCATTTAACTTTTGTAAGACAATTTTATTGTTGAAAGGTAATATGCGAGGAGGCGTGAATGATCATGAATATTGATGTGATTCACACCTGAGAGACAATAACCCCACCCCTGGGCCTATCAATGAGGAATGTGACAGAAAGAGAATGAATGTGAGGAGCCTTAATGATCCAATCAAGTTTTAAGTAAAAGTAATCTGACTATATATTTTCTTTACATAATGACTTTACTTACAGTTTTTCTCGATTGTTTACACACATTTTCTGAAAGAATGCCTCATATTCTCAGAACTCTACACACAAATAAAAAAACACACACACAATGGGCAAAACCCCTCAATTCTCCTGCAAAATGAAACTTTACATTCAAAACAATGTTATTTCTTCTCAAAATGGTATTTTGTTTTCAAATGACACACACAAACCATCATATGAATAGACATTTATAAGAACCAGTTGAACACTGATGTGCTCAATGTAAAACACTATGATGAATGGAAAACACTTCTTCTCCATTCATCATAATGACTTAGCCCTTTTTTTGTTCAGTGTTACACTTACTAAAGACAGTACATACATAAGTGTGTTGTAAAATATTTGAGAATATTGTTTTTATACTCAGAACACACAAATACACGGTAACAAATATATTTTATTTTTCCCACAAAAACAATGAACAGAGTGTGCATCCCATTCCCAACCAACACAAAGTTGCACATACACTACATACAAAACAACAGAAGAATTTACTGTACACAGTTACAGTAAAAAAAAAAAACTATGCTGCATCCTCTCTTCTGTTGCGGTCTGGCCACAGCACCTCATCCACATCACAAGCAATGTTTTCCCTGGCCAAGCAGCCGGGGGAAATATCGCCTAGCATGGCGATTCCAGCCATGAAAAGCATCAGCTCCTATATCTCCACATGCGTCCTCCATAGCTTGGAGAAGAGGTATACGCGTTTGTGGATTTCGGTCATACACTTTCCATCTCCAGGCAGAAAAAAATTCCTCAATAGGATTGAGGAATGGAGAATATGGAGGGAGATAAACAACTAAAAAGCGTGGGTGGGCAGTGAACCAGTTACGAACCAGAGCAGCCCTGTGGAAACTTAGGTTGTCCCAAATGACAACGTACCTGAGCTGCTCTGGGCCATCTACCTGATCTGGTGGAATGAGTGTGTTGTGTAGGGTGTCCAAGAATGTGATCAGATGGGCGGTGTTGTAGGGGCCAAGGGTAGCATGGTGATGGATGACGCCGTGGTGGGTAATCGCTGCACACATTGTGATGTTCCCTCCGCGCTGACCAGGGACTTCAACAATGGCACGCTGGCCGATGATATTCCTTCCCCTCTTTCGTCTTTTTGTGAGGTTGAACCCAACCTCATCAATGAAGATGAACTGGTGCTCCACTGCAGCCACCTCTAGCTCAAGGACTCTCTGAAACACAGTATGACAATATCAGAAATAGACATGGAGTGGTCACTATTGTGAAGCACAATCATTATGATTACAATATTGAAATATGTATAATTTACTGTATACAGTGTTGAGAGTATGCATCAATTGTGGGACTCACTTGCACATAGTTATATCGCAATTCTTTGACTCTTTCTGAATTGCGTTCAAATGGCACCCTGTAGACCTGCTTCATCCTGAGATGATTTCTGCGCAAGACACGGTCCAGTGTTGATAAGCTTACCCTATCAATATTTTGAAATATGACATTGTTTTCTATTATTTTTCTTTGTATTTGCTGTAATGTTATGGCGTTGTTTTCTAGGACCATGTTTATGACTTCAGTTTCCTGTTCAGGAGACAGAACACGTTCCCGACCACCTTGTGTTGGTAATCTTGCAGTTCTGCCAAACAAATAGTAAAATACTGTAAATACAATACATTTCCTAAATACTTGAAACATACTTTACAGTATTTTTACAGTCCTACAGAACAGTCCACAGGCAATACTGTACTACTGTACTCATTGAGTACTGTATTGATATGCAGTACTGCAATTTTCTAGTGAGAGATTTCTTACCTATTCTCATTTCGGAAAGTCCGGATGATGGATGCTACAGTGTACCTGCTCAGATTTGGCTGCACTCTTTGCCCAGCCTCCCTCATTGTTAGACCATGGTTGACCACATGATCAACCAAAGTGGCTCGGATCTCATCAGAGATTACGGTCCTTGGCCTTCCTCGTCCTCGTCCTCTTCCTCGTCCTCCTCCTCCTCTTACTCTCACTCCTCTGGCTCTGCCTCTGTTTCCAATGTTGGCATCCATTGCTCCATTGAAGAGCTCACCTGTTGCCCTTTTATGCTTAAGCTCTGATTGCTAATTGTAAAATAGTGTGACGGGTGTTTGCCCTTGTGATGAGTCAGTGTGCATATTTGAATGGCAGTGTGTTCCTTGTGAAAACAAGATATTTTCTGCATGAAAATTGTGCCAAAAGCAGAGAATTGTATGTAGTGTTTTGAAAAAAGTGTGTTTTAGAACTGCAATTTGAGTGTAGAGCAGGAATTGTGCTTGTAGTTTAGCAGAATTGGTTCAGGGGGTTGGTGAATGAGTTACATGTTGTGGTCATTGTGTCTCAAGTACCAGAAAATGTGTGTAAACAATCGAGAAAAACTGTAATTTTAGACCTACACTACCGTTAAAAGAAGTCTCTTCTGCTCACCAAGACTGGATTTATTTGATTCACAATACAGAAACAACATTGATATTCTGAACTCTTTTTACAATTTAAAAGAACAGTTTTCTATTTAAATATATTGTAAAATGCAATTTATGATCAAAGCTGAATTTTCAGCTTCATTACTGCAGTCCTCAGTGTCACATGATCCTTCAGAAATCATTATAAGATGGTGATTTTCTAATATGGGCATATTTAAAGTGAATTTTACTAATTTAACCTGAACACATATTTGCAAGCACAAGCTTTGTTGATGATAATGAGGCATTATAAACACTAGATAAAATATAATCTAAACATTCATATTATTTTTATATCATATTACATATCATATTTATATCATACAGCATACAACTGAAATGCCTGCTTTAGCCGAAACAACATTTAAATGTGACTAAAACTTGCCTATTAGGACATATTTCAAATTTCAATACTCTGAATCCTGGATGGCAAGTCTGGAAACAGTCCCACTAGTAAAATATGTACAAGTTTATATAAAATAGCATGTCAACTAATGAAAACAAATTGACTTACTCATCCGAAATTGTATCCTCGGCTGGATCAAATCTCTCTTCAAAATACAAATGTTCATCGGAGTCCCGCTCTTCTTCTAAGGAAAATGTTAACTGTTCCATACATTCCTGGAGCTTTCTCGCCTGTGTATCATTGCAAACGCGCAGAAAAATGAATGAATTTTGTTTACATTACATACTTTGTTTCATACAGATTACATTGCAGGAGAATATTTGAATCAGTTTATTAAAAAGTAGACATTTAAAACTTTCTTTAGACATATGTTTCATGTTTGTGTGATAAGTATTCGCAGAGTTTCAGTTCATTGTTGTGACGTGTTTCAGAAATATGCTCATGAAGACAGAGACGTCTGATAGCGCACCCTTTTTATTTTCTTTATTTTACAAAAGCACAAGATTTTGTTGTTATTGTGAGTGTATACAAATAAAAGTAGACCCTTTATAGTCTCTAATGATGTCTTACACTTATCCCCAAATATATACCCAAAAATGACAGAGTATTTTAAGTTGTTTCTGCTGTAATGACGAAAATATCCAGCAGGACGTGCCGGTGCGTCCGTCGACCCCAGAGGGTTAAAGTGACAATGCTAGAGATGTGTTAGACAACCTAATGTTTTAAACACATTTTCTTCTCTTTGTCAAAAGAGAAGTCTAAAATTCTAAAATTACGTTAAATGCTTTATCATATTTTAGTAATATAATTCAAAACACAAAACTTTATTTTTGTTAAAATATTTGTTCATATTTAAACAGTAGTCTTTGTTTTAGAATCTCATAGTTAAAATTAACAATGTAACAAACTTTTGTACTAAGGATTCAGTCAGAATTCTATAAATAAAACATTATTGCATTTTAGTAACATAACCCTATTTGCTAAAATACTGTATTGCCAAGTGAATGTGGATTTAATTTGCAGCACACCCTTTACTCATGTCTTTAATAGATGTAAGATTCTTTGTGCTAAAGATGCATCTAAATTAGCATTTAAATGTATTATTGTGTTTTAGTAACTGTGTTGCTTGTTAAACTAATGTTAAACTTAATCTTTCTTAAAATCTGAATGAGTTTTCTTCACAGCCAATATCCACTGATTTGGAAACATTGTTCAAAGTAAAAATGTAAGATATTTGTTGTTTGAGCTATAGATAAAATAAACCTGTTTGTTAAACTAATGCCAAACATTAGCTTGGAAATTACAAATATTTTATAAATAAATCGTACAAGCAACACATGCCATTTTAAAAAGAGTAATGGCACATGTTAAACACCCGCTGCCGTCTCGCACACAAACGTGTGTCTCAACTTTGACATTTGCACACAAAATAAAATCCTCATTCTGTTTTAAATGGGTTGGCGTTGTACTGTAGAGGGTGACTCAAATCTGAAAAGCACATGTAATGCAATTAGTTTTTACTATGGCTTAAAAAATATATATATATATATATATATATATATTTTAAAGTGACTACCTATAAATACACGTGTATAAACATCCTAAAACATTTTGTAGGAAATAGCTATTACCTAATAAACTGTTTAACCACTTACAGAAGTAAAGAACATATGGTGTGAAAGTGAAAACAACATTCTGTTCAGCTTGCTTTTTACCACTAAAAGAAAAAGAGATAGTTACATCGTTTGTAGCTGTTTTTTAAATTATAATATTATTGAATGTATTAGTTTATTTTTAGTAGGCAATTGCGTGTGAAGAAACGCAGACATTAATATTTATTAACCCTGATATGCAGTACAAAAGTGTATACAGTGATTCATTGAGTAAACTAATTCTTGGATGTATATTTTGTTAAAAACTCTTTTAGAGCTGAATAAAACGACATTGGTAGATTTGATATTGGCATACTTCTGTCTGCTCTGTTCTTTTACGTTGATACGATGTTGCTTGTTGGTTGCATATTTCTGAGCAGTTTACTTTTTTAAGTTTACATGTATAGTTTTCATCAGTCACATATCAAGAACTTGCACTTCGTTTGACATTTTCTCTGTGAACTTCATTGTCTCTATAACTTTTCAGAGTCATTTAAATTTTCTCATGTCTCCATTGCTTCTGTACCTCCGCTTTTGTCTCTCAAGTTTACGACGTGTTGTTAAACGTGCATTGCATTTGTCAAATATTTTGCAAGTATGAGCACAATCAGCAGAATTTATTATTTTGTTTCACACCAATTTCATAATGCCATTCATTGCAATGATTCAAGTAAATTGCTCTATTGTTTGAGTTTACATTGGATGTGCAATATTTGAGCCACTTGTTATGAGTTTAGGTAAATATAGGCTTGACAAACAAATCTGCTGATGCTTGTATTTCCAGCTTACTTGTCCAGGTTCCAACATGTTTTATGCATGTCTCTTTGATATAATTCTCAAAAGAAAAATGCCGTTCTCTTAGACTATACACAAATTTGGCCTCATTTGCTTTCCATATATTTAACGACCGCAAGTCTTACTGTCTGTGATTTAACTTTGTTGCTGTTTTTTAATTAGACTATTATTGATTTTTGTTTATTTTTAGTAGATGATTGCATGTGACTATTTCTTGGATGTATGTTTAGTTAGAAAACTCTTTTAGAACTGAATAAAGCCACATTGCTATATTTGATATTTGAATCTATAACTGAATCATTTAAAAGGACTGTCAATATACCAAACCCATTTATTGTTGTGAAATATTCAGAGATCAAAGATTTAAAATGACACTTCGAAATCTTGTTAACAAACCCGCAAAGCATTTGTCTGAAGCATTTTCCCTTGAGAATACATGAACCCCCACCGGATCATCACCTTAAAGTTTAGATCATAAAACGCCTTATCGCGACCCCCCACTGGATCATCACCGTGAAAGGACTTTGAATGGAAAAATTTACGATTTTTTGCGCTAAAGATACATTTTATAATGCGTACTATTCCAATTAAAATGTTGTTTTGTTGAAATAAAACTGTTAAACCCCATTTATGTTAAAGTTTTTTTTTTTTTATTGGAATGAGTTTGCTTCAGTCAATATCCACTGTTTTAGAAACACATTTTCACCACTTTGTTAAAAGTAAAAAAACATCTTATACCAAGCATTATTTAAACACCCCAGTTTTGTCACCAAGCATTGCGCCCCATTAAAGACACATCGTTTAAACACCTTTTCAATTAAAATGTTGTTTGTTGAAATGAAACTGTTAAACACATTTATGTTAAAGTTTTTTTTATAATTTTTAGAGTGACTTTGTTGTGTTTGCCAACTTGATACATTTTGTTTAAAAACACATTTTCACCGTTTTGTTAAAGACATTTTGTTAGCACTACAGCTAAATGTTTAAATAATACTTTAAAAAACACACATGCTTCCTAAGAGAAAAGATGTTGTGAAATAATCTTAACCGCGGGGTTAAACTCCACCCACCAGAGGGGTCTTGTCAACTTTCTTACTCCATTATCGTTTTGTATGAGCTCGTGAAAGGACTTTGAACAGAGAAATGTAAGATTCTTTGTGTTAAAGCTACAGCTAAAATTATATATTGTGTTTTTAGAAATGTATCCTGTTTGCTAAGCTAATGTTAAACATTGTCTTTCTTACTCCATTATCATTGGATGAGGTTGTGAAAGGAATTTGAACAGAAAATGTAAGATTCTTTGTGCTAAAGATACATTTTAAAATGCATACTATTTCAATTAAAATGTTGTTTTGTTGAAATAAAACTGTTAAACCCATTTATGTTACAGGAATCAAAAGGTCAAATGTACACCAATTAGGTCATAAATCATTAGCCATAAATCATTTTTGTCACAACATATATAATAAATACTACTGATAATATCACACTAGTAAAATACCTGATTAAACTTCAAATAAGTGGCCAGAATGTAGTTTTCTTATATTTAGAATATTTTTTTTTTTTTTACATTTAGCATAGGCTATCTTATTTATTATTTACTTCACTATTATAAAGGCCTATACAACATTATTGTAAGTTTGTAAATTTGAAAAAAATAAATAAATAAAAAAAATTGGGGGGAGGGGAGTCAAGGGGGGTCTTACTGTCCAAGACTTTGAAAACCCCTGATCTATCTGAAAACAATTAGACATTACTAGCACACAAATGCACACACGAAGAGGCTGGAGCTGTTGTGCAGGTAAAATGCAGATGAATGAGAAACAACAGAGTACTCTATGTGTTTACAGTATATTACAATGCACTAAATATAATGGATTAAGAATACTTAAGTTGTACATCCCAAGATACCTCCAAAATATGCCTGCATCATTATATATATGCAGTATAGGCCTATATATAAGCTCCAGTCACTTTCTTATCATCCGACTTGTATTTCATTCAGAAAAGATCACCTCTGGAAACATTCAGGCATTAAATGCCTCAAACACAACTGTGAATTTGCTGTTATTCCTCCTTCGAATGTAAAAATTCAAGCCAGTGGGCCCGTAACCAAGGTAGTTTGGGGTAAGGAACCGGGTTTTGGAAGGGAAACAGCGTTTGCAGCTTCAACTGACGACAGGTTTGTTGACATGACAGGACTTGCATATGTTCAGCAGAGTTTTTTGAGAAAAAAAACAAAACGAACAAAAGCAATATATGCATGGATGCATCATTCACAATAAGTAACAAATAAATAAATAATTAGAGTCAATTTTGATTTCATTTCAACTTTAAAACACGAAAGGAGGACAAGCTTCTGTCTTGTAGTGTGTATTCTGGATTATTTGCGCACAATGCAAGAGGATCCACGTTGTGAAGAATGTACTGTAGATGTCATTGTTTGAATAAATGGCCTCCTCTTGACTGTCCACTCTCCCTACATGGACATGAGTGACAAAAACATGCAGAGCCATTATAAAGAATAACACATATTCTCAGACAGTGGGCATGTGATGGTCAAGTGAAGGGCAAAGTGGTTTTAACCTATGCCTCTAATGGCCCTTTAGAGACTGCTAGTAATACCTGTATCGACAAAACACACAGCTAAACAAATCATGAACTCCACAGACCACATTTCAAAAGCCAGTCAACAAATTCCTCTTAATTTAAATTAGTCCAACTAGGTTAACCTATGAACAGCAATATATTATTCTAGACATGTAATCGTTGGAAAAAGTACCTTGTTCCTGGAAGCTTACAATATTTAAAAGAACAGCAGTCATGCAGTTTCTGTCATGCTGCTAAAAATGCAGTACATTTAGTAGCGTTGCTTCTTAGTGTTAGTTCCTCCTCAACACTGACAAACTACTACTGAATAACAGCTCAGTAAGGCTATTTTTTATTAATTGCATTCTGTAGCATGAATAATGCATCAGTGGATTGAATCATGAAATGTCAGCAAGATAACACCTTTAACATCCAGATGTTTGCACGATAAGCGTGAATAAGAGGATGCACTGAGTTTGACAACTGCGTTTTAGTTGTTTCCTGATTCACTGGATGGTCCATGAATTTATTTAAAAGACAATTATAATATCGATATACACATTTAAATTTAGATAACAAGTCTGAAATTGTGCCATCTGAAAAGAAGATCTCTGTAGATTGTATTTTAATAGAACAAACGATGTATGACAATGTGATTAAATCTGGCTAAAAGATAGATAAGGTTGTTTTTTTATATCCTGATAGTTTGCTTAGTTGAAATTAGCAAGTGACACAATGAGAAATGCATTGAGAGGTATTAGCACATCTTTAGACAACTAAGTTTAGCATATGCATTAGGGCTCATCCCGATATGATCTTATATCGATTCTCTTGGCCTGCAATCTGATATTTACAGATACTTCAAAGTCTGCCATGATTTCGATTTGATTCGATCCAGGGCTCTGCGAGCAACATTATGATATTTTGTGCCTATTTTACACAATCAGTAAAATTTTTGTTTGTCCTCAGATGCAAACAAAATATAATTTTAATATTTTATTTAGCTCTCTGTAAAAAGTGCAAATTTGCTATCCACACTGGGACATCCACAACAAAATAAGTTCCCCGTCTGTCACTCACTTCGATGTTGTGTCGAAGAAGCGACACTAGGGGTCTCTCTTGAGAGCCTTTTGCGGCTTTCCTTCCTAAAAAGGAACGCCACTCCAGCCGCCCCCCATCGTCGCTCCTCCTTCCCACGGGATTGAAGACGACCCGGCTTTCGATGGAGGCGATTTGGGGATGGCAGCGGGCTCGTTTCGCCGAGTATGTCCCCACGAACCACCCGCCCCACAGCACACTTGTTGACTTCCGTACGGGCTCGAGGCAACAGCGGCTCACCTCACAGACAGCCTGCAAATCCTCTTGAGCCCCCTGAGCTGAATGAGCTCACCGCTGCATCGGAGAGTGGTCCGGCGTCTGACGCAGAAGACTCGATTGGGCTACCACCTTCGGGTCAGCATGCCCAGTCTGAGGCCTAGATGTCTGACATGCTTGCCCGGGCCGCCATCAGCGTGGGGCTGGACCGGAACCCTCCGTCCTCCCCACAGCCTTCGCGGCTGGATGATTGGGTCCTCTGGTCTGTGCGCCGCTCACAGCCGCCCCGCCCGGTTCCTTCCTTCCCAGGAAGTGCATGATGAGCTGATGAGTTCATGGAGGACACCCTTCACCGCCCGTCATCGTGCCTCTCGCTCATCCGCTCTCACTATCCTCGACGGTGGAGCGGTCCATGGGTACACGACGGTCCCCCAGGTGGACAGAGCAGTTGCGATCCACGCCGACACCTGGCGGGATCGCCCTGTGCTCCCCTCCAGGGCCTGTAGGATGATGTCTTCACTGACCTCCAAAGCCTACAGCGCCACTGGACAGGCTGCTTCTGCCTTGCATGCCATGGCCCTCCTGCAAGTCCACCAGGCCAAGGCACATAAAGATCTGCACTTGGGTAGTCTTGATCCTGACGTGCTGCAGGAACTTCGCTCAGCGACCGACCTCGCCATCAGGGCCACGAAGGTCACTGCGTGGTCACTCGGGCAGGCAATGGCCATTCTTCCTCAATGCACCTGTCTCTCAGTCTGGCCTTTTCGGCGACACCGTCGAGGACTTCGCCCAGCAGTTCTCAGCGGTGAAAAAGCAGACAGAGGCCATATCACACATCATGCCCCGTCGCACCTCCAGCATGGGCCGTGCTGCATCTGCCCGCCAAGGGCATCCTCCTGCGGCCTCCAAGGAATGTGCAGCTCTGCCTCAACCCGGGCCCAGCTCTCAGCCCCAGTGTAGAGCGCCCAGCAGGAAGCGCACACCCCCTGTATAACGAACCCCTTCGAGGACCGGGAAGGCTCCCAAGTGTTCCTGAGATGGATGACCCAGGGACCAAGATGTTTGCTCCAGAGCTGGTAAACAGACCACTCCGTCCCCAACTGGAAGGCCAGGAGAAGAATCCTCAGTTAAGTTTATTTACTTTGCCACACCCCCTTTGGGCTGCGGTACCCACATTCTCAATAAAAGAGTAATTTTCTTTGTCTCTGGGTCACCTGTCCAGCAAATGCTGTTCTCACGGCACTCTGCCGCCACACCTCAACAGTCCCGGCACATTGGACACAGACCCTTCGCCTCCAGCCCCACGAATGTTGCCCCCCGGCCGGCCGGTCCTGACGAGTCTAGAGGACACCTCCACGGGACCTCCTCCTCAGTCACTGACCCGCCCCTTGCCGGGTGTGCGGAGCGAGGTAAGTGCTTTGAGTCATCTCTCAGCACCAGAGCCTCGGCACGTGCTTTTGCCTCCCGACGCTGTATTACCTGCTCTGCCCCGCTGCTCTGCCCCGCCGGGTACATCAAAAGTAATTGTCCCCTTAGTGCCCCTGGCACGGAGCTTGGATGCGTGGCTTTCACTTCCCAATCATCACACTGGCTGGCCAGGACCATCCGGCGGCAGCTTATGACCGATCCTTGACTTGCGAGTTTTCAACCGGGCCTTGCACAAACTCCTGTTTAAAATGTTCACGCAAAGACACATTCTAACTTGCGTTCCGCATCTAGATTGGTTCGCAGCGGTAGACCTGAATGACGCATACTTCCACGTCTCAATCTTGCCTCGACATCGACCCTTTCGACGGAACGCTGTCTCCAAACAGAGGCTTTCCCACTGGGTGGTCACATCCAGGCTGTGTTTGAGCACACTCGACGAGAAGTGTGGCGTCCTCGTGGGCACTGCTCAAATGCACCTCCCTAGCAGACATATGCAGAGCAGCGGGTTGGGCAACACCCAATACCTTTACAAGATTTTACAATCTCAGGGTTGAGTCAGTTTTGTCCCGTGTTTTCTCAGGTCCAAGCCGGTAGAACTCGGTAACGCGGGGACAACTGACTGGGTGGAACGCTTGCACCTAGCGCCTTTTCCCTCCACTTCTGTAATACCTTGCACTCTTACCCCAGGAGATCCCACTAACTCGGATCCCTGGATGACTTCTCCCTAGCCCTCTGGTCCACGAATTCAGCAGAGGAATTCACCAACCAAGACCAATTTGGGTACTCAATTTACCCTATACTGGAATTGGTGCTCCACAGGACAGGCTTCTACGTGGACTTATCCCCCTGTGTGTATTTTCCGTGGTACTGTCCCCTTGCAAGCGGACCTGAGTCTCCTTTTGGGCAGTCCTCACGGACCCCCAGTTGCCATGTTTGTAGCAACTACCACCGCGCCATTCTCCACGTGTGACCTAAAAGCCCATGTGATGTATTTCACCACCCTTTACCTCCCCCAGTCTGGGCTGGTGTGGTCTCCGCAGTGCCTTTCCCCCCTGAAAGAATAGGAAAACTGGAAAAGAACGCCTTCCCCGATGCGTGTGATAGCATTAACATGGCCCCAGCCTCTTTAACTCTATGTGAGAAACATAGAGAGAGAAAAGGCGCAGCTGGCGCGGCTTGCTCCCATGCTTGGGACGTCGCCTTGTTCCCCCTATCGGGGTGTAAAGAACCAGAAGGTTTAGACGATTTTACGGGGAGTTGGGGAAGGGTACATTCAGTCTGACACAGCCTGTCATTTTGGCACGTAAGCTACCTGCCCGCACTTGTGTCAGCAGCGCACGTACACGGTTCAGCGCATGGCGTGATTTAAATTGGAGCCCTAGTGTCGCTTCTTCAACACAACGTCGAAGTGAGCGACAGATAGGGAATGTCTAGGTTACTGTTGTAACCTCAGTTCCCTGATGGAGGGGACAAGACGTGTGTCCTCCCGGCCACGTCGCTGAACTGAGTCACTGTTGGCTCATTGTCGGCTCTTCAGACAAATCCTGAATGAAACAGAAGCATTTCCCTCTATTTATACCCGTATGTCTGGGGGCGGGGCATGCAAATTCTGTCTGCCAATTTCTCATTGGCCTTTTCTGAAAGTTCAGAGATGTAAAAGGCTCTCAAGAGAGACCCCTAGTGTTGCTTCTTCGACACAACGTCTCGTTCCTTCCATCAGGGAACAGAGGTTACAACAGTAGTGCTGTTCAGAATGTCGCCGTTGTCAAGAAGTTTCACAGGATGGCAGGGCTAAACTGGTAATCTGGCATACCGGGCATTTTCCCTGTGGGCTGACACACTTTTGGGCCGATGAGGGGTGGAATGGCCATCGGGACAACCAAGCATGCCGGTGGTTCGGCCTCGAATGGGCGCGATAAGGAACAATGAGCCGCTGCGTTATGCAGAACGAACCACAAAATAGTGCCGCAATATGCAGAATAGAAGCAGTGCAAGAAAAGCAGTGAATCTAGCTTACTTGCAAACTGAGCCAATTTAAATATTATGCAATTTGACTGGTTACCCGGTTACACGTCAAAGGACTATCAGCTTACACAATGTGAACCGACTGACTTGACATATCACATACGATCGAACTGACTGGATTTTTACTTCCAGAACTCTACTCTTGTGCTATATAGTGCTCACTGTGGTCACAATGATGATACAAACACTACAATTTAAAAGGGTTCATGAAATGGAGAATCAAATTTTCCTTGATATTTAGACAAATAAGGAAAATTTGATTCTCCATTTCATGAACCCTTTTAAATTGTAGTGTTTGTATCATCATTGTGACCACAGTGAGCACTATATAGCACAAGAGTCAGTTCGATCATATGTGATATGTCAAGTCAGTCAACTCAAAACTTCCTCCACAGTTTAAAAAGAGTATTTCTAGGTGCCACCATGCTGAAACGTCTTGTATTGAAATCTGTGTGTTAATGATATCACAACACATTTCTCATTTATATTTACACATCCCACATCATGTGTCATCCCACCCTTGGCCCCACCCACTGGTACACAATTAAAGTCGAGAGAGCAGGCCTTCCATGGCTACATAACACCAAAGGGGACCCATCTAGACTATTTTTAATTATTTTGTATATAAACATGAACTACACAGACTATTTGACCGCTGCCATGAATCTCGCTAATTTTAAAAGACGCGGTATCAAGTTACAACTCTGAAAGTGAAAAGCAATTCTTTCATTCAGCTGCTGCCTTTGTCATGGACACGTTCTTTCACCCATCTGCGCTATTTTTAATTGTTGGTGTGTGTAAACATAGGACGTCTTTGACGATGGATGACTTTGATGATGTACAATGGAAGTCTTTGACCATTTCTGTGTTTCTGGCAATTTGCACCTTCAGTGTGTGTTCGTAATTTCACCATTCTTTGGACTATGTGTGTTCGTTTTCTTTTCCGCATGGATTGCTTGTGAACAGTCACAATATGATTCAAGATTTGCAAAGGAACTGTTATTGATGGATGGGGCAGTTAAAAACACTTCAAAAACGTAAGTAAACCATTTAATTCATGAATATTTCAAATGCCATGGCGGTTTATGGTGCTGAGTGTTAACAGTTGTGCTTGAGATGAACAGTTTAATGTATTCAGATGTAATGTATTGGATGTGCGTTATGTGTAAACCCTGCAGTTTTATTTTATAACGTCATGGTTCATTCTCTTTCGATTGAGTTTGCTGAATTTGAGGGGTTGGATGATGTTAGCCAATCATAACAGTAGGCATTTACGTTGAAGTTTTAAGGAGGCATTTTGGCCAAGTTTTTCAGACAAGGGGCCAAGAATAGGGTGGAAAATGATCATATATTACTAAATTGTAAGTTTATTGTAAGGGAAGATAATACAATTATAAAAAAAAAAAAAAAACACTTTATGATCCCTTTAACAACATTCTCTTCAGAATTAATTTTACAGGGTAATGAATTGATACTGAGCATGCAGTGAAACAATTGCTATCTTTTGTAGTGCATAACAAATTGTATAAAGTTCCTCCCATTTATTTGCATAAAACACAGCATTATTGATTTCAAACTCATGTTATTACTTGTCATTGAAGTCTAAATACATCCAAAAGCTATATATCTACAAAGGCCAAAATCATCAGCTTATAGGATGTTTCCTGTTATAGTATACACTGAAATATTTCCAGATTCTGTTGTTCAACAGCATGAGAGAACTGAAAGCCTGATGGGTACAGAGAAAGCCCAGCACAGAGTTACAGCTAATGCGATTGGGCAAAAGTATCGTATAAAAGTATAATGTGATACAGAGCAGACGCATTGCACACATGGCCTTGTTAATGGACCTCGCTCCTCTAATCGAGGTAACAGGGACTGTCAGCCCAATTCAGATCCCATAATTTAACAGCAATGCATTAAACAGAATACCTTCACTGGGATAAACAGACATGCTACAATGCATAAATAAATGTTAGGGGCAGAGTTTCTAAGGCTCATATTTGTTAAACATAGGTAAGTCCAGTTCATTTCTGTTTTTCTTAGTGAAAAATGTGTCTGCACAACCATGGTATTAGAAAATCATACTTTTATTTGGAATGGTGAGTTTGACAAAGACCTCAACTCTTAGAATGTTGTAGTGTGCGCTCTTTCTTTTAGGAAGATCCACAACACTACCAGAAAGAAGAATATGTTTTTGGTAGAAACCAAATCTTGAACTTTCTTAAAGGTTGTTTGAATCTGATATCACGGATAATCAGTAATAATTCAATTAAAATATTCTGCCCATGTTTTCGTGTAAACAGCATTTGCACGTTTTCAACTATTGAAAATGGCAACAGCTTCAAGTCAACCTTTCCCTGTCTCTCTTTCAAAGAAACCCTGGGGACAAACAGAGAGGGAGTGTTTGGGGAGGAGGTATAGTGGTTTGTTAGAGCCACTGAACACACACACAAATAAATAAATTGATATAAGACGCTATAGAAAGAGAGAGTGTATTTGAGGGAACACAAGCTGAAAAGCGCAACAGTTATCTCTTTCAAGCCACCTTTTGTGAAACAGAACAAACTTCTGATTGTCATCCCCTCTGAGAAGCATTTTAAGAAATTCGTCTTCAAAGGCTTTGAGATCATATCTTTACCTGAGGACACATTAAACACACAGCATTAAAAATTATCCTCTGGAATTGGTGTATATGGTGTATGTATGATTTATTTCAATATATGGCATTATATCAGGCCCTATATGAAAATATTACATATTTCTTTCTACTGTGTGACTCATTCTTATAATTAATTACATTTGGTGAAATGTTGTAAACTGTATAAACACAGCTAGAATTAGATGTTCAGATTTACCAGGGAATACTTCACACAAAAATGAAAAAAATAAATAAAAATAATAATTCTAAAAGACAAATTTTTCAGAGCAATACAAAACAAGTAATCCTGAAGAATATCATGGCTGCTTTTTGCCATATAATGAATGTGAATGGGGACATGTGCTGTCAAGATCCAAAAAGACAAAAAATAAATAAATAAATAAATAAATAAAATCTTAAATGTATTGTAAATGTCTCAGTTTGTCAGTGACGTTTGTTCAGGGGACACACAAGAACCAATGATGTTGATGTCAAACATGATGTGACATGTCCAAAGGCAGCATAATTGAAATGAAAGTTTCAGCTGAGGTAAGTGAATAATACGTTTAATTCTATAATTGTATATAAAATATATAACTGTTCATTATATAAAGGTATCGTATGGCTTAACTATACTTGGAATTTTAGGTTGCTTTTATTTTGTCAGCCACTTTAACTTTGATTATATGGAAATGAACAGCCAAGTCATTTTTTTATCATTGTTTCCACAAAAGTTATATGGGTTTGGAATGACACGAGGGTGAGTAATTCATGACAGAACTATTACTTTAAGCCATTTAAGTAATTTGTTTTTTGTTTTTTTACCAGAATTACTCATTTATATACTAAAATGTATTTTAAATTATGATCTCAAGTGACTTGTGTTTGATGAAAACATTCCTCAATGGAATTGTTAGCACATGGATTACATAGGCTTAGTTAGCACATGTACTGGGCCGGCAGCAAGTTTCTCCGCAAACTCGTCTACCAAAGGGCTAGGAGGAAGTCAACCAGTGAACACATTTTGTGAACACTACTGGGAGTCAACAGTGTACGTCTTCAGCTCAGTGGAGGTGAAAGGTGCTATGCGCAAACAACAGGGCTTGACTGGCAATCTGGCATGCCACACGTGCTGGCCGTGATATGCCATAGCTATGGCGTCAATGATCCTCTGCGATCCTCAGAGGCGATCCTCTGCTTGAAGACAGCTCTCCCTTTCCGCTGTCCACCGGAGCAGACAAAGAGCTGCTCAGAGACTTTAAAGCTCTGTGTGCGAGGGGGACCAGGGGAACAATTTCGTCAGACATACCGGCGGGTGGGGCCTCGCAGCAGGGTGGAGCCAGGGAGTCCACATTCACAGGGTTTGAGCCCCGTGGCGGTGCTGAGTCGAGAGACATCGAAGCACTTACCTGAATCCTGATACTCACCAGCGTATCAGTCGAGGAGGGGGGAGGAGGTGTTTCCTGGAGCAAACGAGTATGCCGTGGAATGGGAGGAGTGCTGGCATCATACCCGTGGGTAGAAGGACCAAGGCAGGGAGCCACTGGGGTGGATTGCTTTCTTAAGAAGGCGTATCTCAGAGCCCAGGCACGAAAGACAGTGGTCATGGCCATCTGAAGGCAAGAGATATCGACTGCATCCAGGAATAGCACACGACCGGAAGGGCATCTTTAAAAAGAGGCGTCTTTGAAAATAATGTGTGCAGCTATTTTAGAATATACTCTTTTAGAAGGGAAAATACTCTTTTAGAAAACACTCTAAGTGATCTGCTGAAGCACCCAGGGGACATCTCTGCAGTGCACCCATGTAGAGAGGGGAGAAAGCCACTGTAATGCACCGGAAACCGTGGGAATTCAGCTTGCTTATTTCTCAATGAAATAGTGACCGCTCGGCTCCAAAGAAAAAATCTGAATGAGCGATATGCACGCCACCACCTTTATACCCGTATGTCCAGGGGAGGGGCATGCAAATACCTCTCGCCAATTCCCATTGGCCTTTTATCAAAGACCAGAGGTGTCTTGGGCTCCCAAGAGTGACCCCTAGTGTCACAACATCGACAATGTTGAGTGAGTGACAGATAGGGAACTATGACTTGCACTGCACACAAATAACTAATATTGGCATTATATTCATGATGTTTAGCCAGAGGGGAACTGGCCCCCACAGTGAGCCTGGTTTCTCCCAATGTTATTTTTCTTTATTAACCAACATCTTATGGGGATTTGTGTTCCTTGCCACAGTTGCCTTTGGCATGCTCACTGGGGTTCTAAATACAATTATTATCGAATAATTTTTTTTATACACAATTTACAATCATATTTAATCAAACTACACAATGACTCTTTGACGTTATAGATATTACAATAAAATTTTCTGTTAATGCATGATTTTTCAGTAAAGCTGCTTTGAAATGATTTGTGTTGTGAAAAGCGCTATACAACTTAAAAAGACTTGACTTAATGGGTAAATACATGTTATACTCAATGATTAAATTGTGTAACACACTTACAGATAACAGTAGTTCACTCATTGTTTCATGTATCTCTTGTAAACTAAATATTATATTTAATGTATTGGCTAAATATGTGTATCAAAACACATATATTAAATAATCAAACAAGGAGACGGGGCAATTGCATTTTTACACAACTTGGTTGCGACCGACATGAACAAATCAGTCATCATGAACGATGATCTGCTCACTGGGGGGAGGAGCATTCATATCATCAATCTCATTTAATAAGAAAAGGTTCAGATGAATTATGAATAAAAGTGAGTGATGACCACACATTACAATGACTTATTGATGTTATTGAAACTCATAATTATTTTTAGGCTTGTATTGTTGTCTTTTTTTGTTGTATAAGTTGATAAAATATTGTGCTCAGCGGCTCACAGTGTGATAGATTGTAGGGGTTTACAGGTTCTCTTGCTGAAGCAGGAAGTGGGAGCCATATGAACAATTTAACATGAGTCTTTATTCTCAAACATTTCAGTGTAATAAACACACTACTGACTTTTTAGCCCAAATGATCACGCACACAGTCCACTTGTTTGTCGCTCTCTCTTCCCTCCGATTGTCTGGATTCCTTTTTATCACACAGAATTGGCCACACCCACATCACCACATCCCCGCATCGCCCGACTCTGGCCATTGACAGTGACCCAAGGCTGGAGAGCTACGTAGATACCAACATGCGATCCACGCATTGGAATCCTTCATGCGATGGAGACACTGGAGTGGTGCGTGGTCTGAACAGAGGCTGAAGCACACCTCAACAGAGAGTACCAGAGGGCGAGGACCGCCCACTTGATGGCCAAACACTCCGTCTCTGTCGTACTGTACTTAGTCTCCCTCAGTGAGAGTTTGCAACTAATGTACAGCTTGGGGCTCTCCTCCCCCTACACCATCTGGGATAGTACCTCTCACAACCCCCTGTCCGATGCACCCATCTGCAAGATAAAAGGGAGAGTGCAATAACGGCCCACCGCAAAATGCATCTTTCTCCCACGTGACCGTCCACTTGACCGGATCTGGTGCCCCCTTTTTAGTCACGTCAGTCAGCAGATTGGTGTTGGTCAAATAATTAGGCACAAACCTGCGATAATAGCCAGCCAGCCACAGGAACTGCCTCACCACCTTTTTGGTCTTAAGTTTTGGGCAGGCTGCAATCGCTGTGGTTTCATCAATTTGTGGCCGCTCCTGCCCGTGACCCATGTGGAAACCCAGATACCATAATTTCACCTGCCAAGTAGTGCACTTATTTGGGTTTGCCGTGAGTCCCATCTGTCACAAAGACGCTCAGATGCTGCAGGTGCCAATCATTAATGTAAATAATTATGTCAGCCAGATAGTCAGCGGCATAAGCACTGTGCGGTCTGAGGTGTGGAAAATGCTCTCTTTTCAAGGGACATGGGAGTTAAGGGGATCTGTAAATATCCCTCCATAAAATCCAGTATCGAATGAAAGTGAGACACGCCTAACCGATGGAGCAACTCATCAAGCCAAGGCATCGGGTATGCATCAGATTTAGACACTGCATTGACATTTCTATAATCCACACACAACTGGACCACACTATTGCTATTGGGAACCAAAACCACCAGGCTGGCCCAGTCTCTGTGGGATTCTTCTATAACCCCCAAAACAGCCTTTTAATTCTTCCTGAAGCACTTTTTTTGTGCTCGGGTAATCGGTATGGACGACTACGTACCATTACCCCTGGGGTCATCTCGATATGGTGCTCAATGAGATTCGTACGACCGGAAAGATGCAATAACATGTCATAAAATTCTCCTTGCAACATCCGTGATTTGGGAAGCTGAGATGTGTTCTCCACAAGTGACCGGAGTTACTCGATCAGTGACTTTTAATTTCACCTTCGGTCCTTGCATCTCCCTCTCCAGAACCACAACCGTCTCTCCAGAACCGTCGTCAAAGTCACGGGGACCGCATCTCCCCACGGATTTAGGTGGTTGAGGGGGTAAATCTGATGTGCTCCGCCTCCATTTCACATCCATTTGTTTCACATCATAATTGATTTTACCAACTTGCAGTGTGACCTCAAAGTGTTCTTGCCACTTAGTGAGTAATTTAGAGCTCAATATGGGGAGCAATATAAGGACTTTAACTCCTGGTTTAAATTTCCATAGCCAAGGACCCCATTATACAGCTGGCTTTGACGTTCTTGAGCCTGGAGCAATTTCGCCTGTGTTAATTGTCCTAGTGTGTTGAGTTCTCTAACAGTCACTCAATGTCGTGTCGATGTAGTGACACTAGGGGTCGCTCTTGGGAGCCCCAAACCTATGATCTTTGAGAAAAGGCCAATGGGAATTGGCGAGTAGAATTTGCATGCCTCTCACCCAGACAAATGGGTATAAAAAGAGCTGGCTCGCAACCACTCATTCAAATTCAAAAACAAGTTTGTTCCAGAATACTCTCACGTGGTCCTGAGGCCCCGACCGAGCTATATGCCCACGGTTCCCATGACCCCGTGTAGGAATCAGGTGGTGAACCTGCAAGCAAAATGTACAGCTTGGGGAGCAAGGACTCATCCTTCTCATCCTTCTGGTGCATGCTTTGCGCACATACTTGGATCACATGCAGAGCTTTAGATGCTCTGAGCAGCTCTTTGTCTGCTCGGAGGACAGCGGAATGAGAGCGCTTTCTCCAAACAGAGGATTTCCCACTGGGTCATTGACACCATCGTTTTGGCATACCATACCCAGGATGTGCCACCCCCTTGGGGCTTTGGGCACACTACTCCAAGAGTGCCTGTTTATCAGACATCAGTAGAGCAGCAGGCTGGGCAATACCTAATACATTCAAGGTTCCACAAACTCTGGGTTTGGCCTGTTCGTCCTGTGTGTGTCAGGTATGAAAAGGTAAGTGTTCAAGACAACTGGCCAGGTGTACTGCTTGCATATAGTATGTTTCCCCTCCTGGAGTGGGAGATTTTTACCCCTCACTTTTTACCCCTCAGCACAATTTTATCGTAGGAAGTTGAGCATGCCGCACGGTCGAGACCAGTACAATAATTCAAATGGGGAGACCCCCATGAAGGCTTACGGGACCTCTCGTACTGCAAATAAAAGGTGCTTGAGCCACTTATCCCAATTTCAAGCATCTTCGTGTACAAACTTACGAATCATATTATTTAGGGTCTGATTTAATTATTTTCCCAAGCCATCCATTTGGGGGTGGTAAACACTGGTCTGAATCTATTTAATTCCCAATAATTCCTACAGTTTGCGCAGTGTATGTTACATGAATTTAGCGCCCTGATCAGTGAGGATTTCTTTTGGAATCCCTACTCGGGAGATTATTCTGAAGAGTGCCTCCACAACCCTGAAATGTTGCGCAGAGGCACTGCTTCCGGATATTGCGTTGCATAGTACACCAGAACCAATACAAAGAGATGTCTACATTCTCTAATGGCCTGAGGAGGTCCATACCAATTATTTCGAAGGGGACCTCAATTAATGGAAGGGGGTGCAATGGCGATCTTCGGGTTGTTGGCAGATTCACCAGCTGACCTTCACGGCATGCGAACATCCCTGCAAATGCTTGGCCAATGGCAACGGGCCATTTTTAGACGGTTCAGTGTCATTTCCTGCCACAGGCCACTCCCAATCGAGCAGGAGCATACCGATACCTGTGAGTATTAAGGGGGGTACATACCAAGCCTTGGTGGATTCAGGTTGTAATCAATCCTCCATTCACCAAAGCTTGGTTCAATCCGAGGCTTTGGATATGAGTGGGTGGGTGCAGGTATGTTCAAAATTACCCTGTAATGACGGCCATTATTCAATTTCGGGGACAAAAGCATAGTGATGAGGCTGCTGTTAGTCCCTGCCTCTCCCATCCACTAATCTTAGGTACAAACCGGCATTTACAACTTTTTTAAGGGGAATGTGCAATTTGGTGTGTGGTGTGTGATTTGCTGGCTGGGGAAGTGATGCCAGGGCTGTCTATGTCAGCTCCACGTCAGGAGGACGAAAGGGAGGGATAAGCCTCAGCTTCTCTAGGCCTTAGAGGATTCCCGACAGGGGATTTCCCTCTGGAGCAGATGTGAGACGAGACCCTTAGGCACGCCTTTGATCAAGTGAAAGTGATTGATGGTCAATGCCTCCAGCCAGACATCACTCTCATATTTTTCAATTATCAAAGATCGGTTCTACCAAGTGATTCAGGATGCACTGATAAAGGAGGATACAACTCAATTGCTGGTACTGATGAGCAGTTTGGAAACATTATTCCATGTGGCTCATTATAATATGATGGTGGGTCACTTAGGGCGGGTTGGGGATCTGCTGCTGTGGGTGTGAAGTCTGGGACAGTCTGCTGGAGCATTGGTCCTGGAAAATGCCCAGGTTCCCGCAGCTCCAGCAGACTGAACCAGACTTCACACCCACGGCAGCAGATTCACCAACCTTTGGGGGAGAATGGAGAGGGTTAGGGAAAACTGGCAGGTTGAATGGCACACAGGACTGGTGAACCAGTTTTAGGTTCGGAATTCCCTGTTTCCGGGGAATAGGAACAGGACGAGGAGAAGGAAAGGGGGAGGGAGAGAGATAAAGAGAAAGTGTGAAGGTGGCTCGCCGGCCCCTGAATATGACGCCAAATTGACCTCAGCCAGCTGGATTGCCTCCGTCAGCGTTGCCGGGTGGTGGCACTGGGACCTATGTTTGTGACGTAAGAGCCATCTCTTTTGGTAAGCAGTGAATGAACTGCTCAAGCACCATGAGGTCGATTACAGCTCCGGTATCATAATCCTCTGCCAGCAGCCAACTCCGACAGGCATCATGAAGCTGTTGGGCGAATGCAAACAGGCGGCCGAGCTCACTAAACTTCAGCAAGCATAAACGTCAACAATGTTGTTCAAGATACCGGCCAACCTGTTGAAAGATGGCTCGTTTCAAGTCCTGATACCCTAGGAGGTTGGTGACTGGGAGTTGTTGAACTGTGGCAGCAGCTGGACCACCTATTGGGACTCCGGCCATCCCGATGCTTCTGTCACCCGCTCAAATAAATCCACAAATGCCTCCGTGTCATCTTCTGGTCCCATATTGGTGAGTGTGAAGTGAGCCATGACGGAGCTGGAAACCGGGGTCACATCGGTAGTATTCCCCTGGGGAATCAAGCTCCATAGCACCTGTCAATCTTCTTGATGGAGGCCCTGGAAGCACTGCTTCTGTTCCTAATGCAGCTCAAGGAGATTCTGATGTTGAGTTTGGTGGATGCTGATGAGGATCTTGAGAAGTTTCAAAATGTGGACTGTGAGCACTAGCCAATTTGATTACCACTTTTAGATTAGTTTCACCCACTGCCAAAGCAACCAGCTGGCAGAGGCTTCTGCTGGGTTTGAAAGGCTTAGTTTTAGGAAAACGGCTGCAATTTTTCAACCTGCAGTACAATTAAGCAAAATAAACATATTAAAATGTCATTGTTATTTCACAAAATGTGTGTCAGGTTTTTTAAGTTAGCAGGGTATTTTTGACAAAAGCGACAACACTGCATTTTACAACAAGCAGTGTCTACACTGTTTACCGGCATCTTTGAATCACAACTGTAGATGTCTGATTAAAACAAAACAATTTTTTTTTTGAGTTAGTTCTTTACAATTCGAATTGTATTTTTTTCTCCACATTTTCACATGTGATAGCAAAACATTCTGAATCCGTTCACAATTCAATCTGAATCACTCTCATGTGTACACTGAATCATTTGGAGTGGTTTCTCGCTCACCAACACACTAATGGAATACTTTAAAACATGGTTGCAATGGATATTTATCTACAATCAATGGAAACCAAACCTGCAAATGTGTCTTATTGTTTGACAATGATGAAGAACGTATGTATTATGTTTAACACGTGCAGCTTGTTACTACTGAAGATAAAGACATTTTCCAACCAAGAGTATCAAAACACTTGGTAGCCTACATGAATGTGCATCAAAAAAGTACTATGGCATCAGATGTGTTTTGTACATGTAGCTACCATTACCTGGAAGCACCATGTACAATACAATAGTATATGTATGTGGTAATTTTGTAACAAATTACAGTAGCATATTGTTCTTTAAGGTACTTTGGAACTCCATGTAAATAAAGAATGGTACATAAATATGATAGTTGTATAACAAAGTACCATCCCTGATAGCACACATTCATCAACCAGACATCCATTTGATATGCATTAACATTTGGAAGACGTATTTTGTACATTGTTTGCTTATCTGCAATACATTTTTAAGACATTTCCTCTCAGATGTCAATGAGACATATTTGACAGTATGCTCTATGAATCTGGTTGAAAAAAATAAACTAACTTAAATGTAGCAAACTAATTTTGGCATGCAGCTTGTAGTATAACTGGCTACTTTCTCTAAAGTGTAGCTTTCAGTTTGTTTAACAAATATTTCTATTGAGTAGTTGACAGCATAGATAGGCTACATATTTTTGAGTAGCTTGATCAACACTGTTTTTAACTTACTGTAACTCTCAAACTTTATTAGCAACACATAAATCCACCATCTAAACTATGAAACTGTGCATAACAATGTTATTTTCTACAATAAAACACAAAGACATCCATCAACTTGTCTTTTATGGATAAATCAAATGTCTTCACAGACGTTTCAAACAAGCCCCCCATGTGTGAAACCATATTGATGATGAATATCAGCTCATTTCACAAGCTGTTTCTCTACTAGATGAGTACAACTTAAAGGATACAAATGCAAAAACTTTTTATTTTTCCCATGTGCTCAGCACAAATGTGTGTGATCAATGATGTTAGAAGCAGTGGTTAAGGCTAAGGCTTGAAATCCAATTGAAACAAAACTGAAGCAGAAGTAATCAGAGAGAATCAACACAGTGTACACAAGTGCATTGCAGAAATTTGACAAAAAGCACTTTTTGTTTACCAATTTGAAATGACCATTTCCCAATGTGCTCTAAGTCATCCTGGTGGTATAGTGATTTGCCTCAACCCAGGTGGCAGAGCATGAAACTCAGTTGCCTCCATGTCTGAGAATGTCAGTCCGCACATCTTATCACATAACTTGTTTAGCGCATTACCAAAAAGACATGTCTAGCGTGAGGAGGCTTTATGCTATTCTCTGTGGCATGGAGGTTACTCCATGTGACTCAACCCTCCCTAGCAACCGGGCCAATTGGGTTTCTTAGGAGACCTGGCTGGAGTCACTCAGCACAACCTGGATTAGAACTCGGAAATCCAGGGGTGGTAGTCAGCGTCTTTACTCGCTAAGCAACCCGGGCCCCCAACAAAAAGCACTTTTAGCAGATATACACATTTTAAATTTACAGTCTTTGTCTTCAAACAAACCAGAAATATTGATGACTCATCTTGCACTACATATATTTTTTTCCAATCAAATACTCTCTAGAATGAGACTGCTCCTTCCCCTTATGCCACCGTCAAAGACTAGCCAGTGCAAATGGTTCATGGCTGTGATATAACTGAAGGCTGTGATGTAACTAAAGCCACATGAATAATTTCTTTAACATGCCAAAATTACACTTGTCTACACCACATTTCTGGATATCCAGAATTACAGGTTATGATGCTCTTTTCCATCACTGAATCATTATTTGATGAATTACTGCTGATATTATTATTAGAAAATGTACATAAACATCTGTCTGAAATAAAATTTATTTTACCTCCTGCTTAAATCTAGTGGTAATAGCATAAATTGCAGCAGGCAATTTGGCCTTTATGTGAATGAAGCATCTATACCCAAAATATATGTCATACCACAAAAGTATTTTTTAAAAGATGACCACTTCAAAATTTAAGTATCACTGTGTGTAATTTATATGTGAAACAAACATTACAGTCAGTGATAATGTTTACCACTGACCATATTTTCCATATAAAATGAAAATCCATAGGAAAAATCGAAAGGAACCAGGAACCAATTAGCCTTCCGGGTTCACCTACACATTGAAGTCACGTCTGAACAGTTCTATTTTGCAGCATTAATATCATATTTTTTTATATACACTGGTGGCCAAAAGAATAATAGATTTTATAGATAAGATTTTGATCTTATAGAAATAAATTGGTACTTTTATTCACCAAAGTGGCATTCAACTGATCACAATGTATAGTCAGGACATTAATAGCATGAATAATTATAATTACAATTTGAAAAATGTTCAGAACTTAAACTACTACAAATATTTCTCATCAAAAAATCCTCCATGTGCAGCAATGACAGCTTTGCACACCCTTGGCATTCTAGCTGTCAGTTTGTCCAGATACTCAGGTGACATTTCACCCCACGCTCCCTGTAGCACTTGCCATAGATATGGCTGTCTTGTTGGGCACTGCTCACGCACCTCACAGTCTAGCTGATCCCACAAAAGCTCAAATGGGTTAAGATCCATAACACTCTTTTCTGTTGTCCAATATCTGTGTTTCTTTGCCCAATCGAACCTTTTCTTTTTGTTTTTCTGTTTCAAAAGTGGCTTTTTCTTTGCAATTATTCCCATAAGTCCTGCACCCCGAGTCTTCTCTTTACTGTTGTACATGTTGAGCGGGTAGAATTCACTGAAGCTGTCAGCAGAGGACATGTGAGGCGTCAATTTTTCAAACTAGAGACTCTGATGTACTTATCCTCTTGTTTAGTTGTACATCTGGCCTTCCACATCTCTTTCTGTCCTTGTTAGAGCCAGTTGTCCTTTGTTTTTGAAGACTGTAGTGTACACCTTTTGTATGAAATCTTCCTTTTTTTTTGGCAATTTCAAGAGTTGTATAGCCTTCATTCCTCAAAACATTGACTGACTGATGAGTTTCTAGAGAACTGTACATTATTCCAGACTTTTGGCCACCATTGTATACCATAATACTAACTGATAACCATATGTATATACAATTGTGTTTAGTGGACAGGGAACTTAGTTGACATTTAGCATTGACATATTATCAAATGCTATGAAAACGACATCTTCCAGACAAAAATGCAACACTGAATAGATATCTCTGTGATGTGTGTGTACCGAGATAATCACAAGTTTCTTCTGTCTACACAAAGCCATTCCTTTAATGGTCAAAAAAGAAAGACTATAATAGAAAAGAATGAAATTATTCTTGTTAGTAACATCAATCTGAGATAATGTTAGCATCAAGCAGAGAAAATACACTGTACATAGCCCTGTATCTAAGCAACAGAGTGGCTTTGCACCACTCTGTAAGACTTCCGTTGATTGATTCCATAAAGCAACTAAACTTTTTGATGTATTCATCCAAAGGCTACAAACTCTCCGGCCTAATTGTATTCAAACAACACTCTGACAAGCTTAATTGCTCTTAAGCTACCTACTGTAGCAACCTCACAACAAGACAGCCTTTCACGTCAGCTCAGCAAGAGAAGACGCATTAAGCATTATTAAGTACGACTTAAATGGCATGACAAATTACTTGGACAAAATGCATGACAGCCAAATGTTAGCAGGCACCATAAAAGCTGTGTGAGATGAATTAAACGTTTTCAAAAGGGAATGTGTCAGAGGGTTCTCTCTTGCTCAATGTGTCCCTAATGTAACCATCACATGTATTAAGACTTTAAATATTTTAGATAGAGGCAGTTATTTAGAGCAGTAAAGTGCCTCGGGACCCGAGCGTGCCGAGTTTCCATGTAAAAACAGTAGAGGTGCTTCATCAAAGACAAAGATATTTTTAAATATTCCATGAACTCATTTTTAAAGCGCACTGGCTGAATGGACTACATGGCCCCACGCAATTTAGCCGTATCTGCTGAGGAAGGTCCCTGGAGGGGAGGAAGATTATTTCTGTAAGTAGAAGCTGTTTAAAGCCATGAGGCCTTGAGCTGCAGCCTGACGATTCATGGAGGTTGTCAAACCACGGTCCCAGTGGGACGCCTGATCGCTGTATACTCGCACAATGCTCAGTTAGCAGGAAAGCTTTGGTAATTATTCTACTAATAAAAGCAGACATCAACATCAGCTGGGCTGCTGTCGGTGAAAGAGACCAAAAATAAGGGCTGTTGTGCTTATATGATGGATCTTGTTAAACGTAATCTTGTTAGTATTCATAGGTATTCTTAAGTAAAGTGTGTTTCTAGAGCATGGACATTTTCGATTGTTTGCATAGACACTGAAAAATACAATATCTGGAAGACTCGATTCTGATTGGTCAATTGAGCCATCTAGTTGTCTGATATTTCTGAATAACAATCACACATCTGTGGATTGACAGTCACTTTTCCTACTTCTCGTATCACTCTACAATCTTTACAAGATAATAAAATATAATACAATATTTTCAACTAAAATCAATGTTTCATGTCCATGTATTTATTTATTTGGTAGGTAGCCATGTAATAGGTGGGATAATGTACTGTGAGCTAATTTGCGTTGGGGTCACACTGTCGGGTTTACATTGCGATATTAAGCGGCTGACTCTTCTCCTTTCTAAACGTATGAACAACTTTAGAGACATAAACTAGAGACAAAATGCATATATCCATAGAGGTTCACAGAGGTTTGAATTCATATACTGTAATGAATATATAATTATTCATTATTAAAGGCTGTTTCTTTAACTTATGGCACTTTTAGCCCTGTGAATTTCTAAAAAGTAAAATTCTGTTACTCCTGTAAAATTCCCACTACAGTGTCATTTCCAGCACATCTAAAATTCTATATTGTGTTTAGTAGAATTCCATGGTGGAGATTACTCTCCAAGCATCACTTGTCTTATATTTCATCTGAAACTCTTCACTGACACATTTGTTGACTTGGTTAACAAGAGGAAAAATTGGGGGGAAACTTGAAAAATTGTTTGGTTTGTTGGAAAAAGATGGCAGGGCTGTGGGACAGTCCTAATTTTAAAAAAAATAATAGCACTAATTTTCACACAATTAATATTGAGATGGTTAATGTTTTTTCACTCTTTGCTAAGACTATTATAATTTTAATCTTAATACTTAGTATATTTATAATGGATTTTCATAATTTGATATGAAAAGTCTGGGTCTGGCACAAGGCTAAAACAATAAACTATGTACAGTACATAAAAGGCATTTGAATGTAGCAACAATAAATGATGAAGGCCTGGTAAAAAGTTTTAATTAACTAATAATTTATTTTTTTAGGAAGTTTAGCGAGAATTTCTGTTCAGACCACTTGTCAGAATTTCAAATATTTGTTGATCTCTTTGTACATACAGTATGTAGTGAATGTACTGTACATTCAAAATTGTGCATGTAAATTATATTAATGTTATCATCCTGCAATAGAATATTTCTGCTTTCTTTGGGTTGGAGGTATCCTCTAACAGAAACAACTGTGGCCTCAATAATTTTCATTATTGTTGAATAAAAAAATCTAAAAAGAACTTCGTTTCAAATCTTTACATGTGAAACAAGTTTTGGAATACCATAAGTGTGTTTAAGGATTTACTCAAAATAAGCACATCTAAAGACAAACCCTTTGATTATTCTGGGGTGATTGGTACTTTGCATGATTAGCTGAATTGGATTTGTAATGTAGTATTTTGAGTAGTACATTTGCATTCATCATAATCTGTACAGAGTTACAAGTAACTGCAAATATTATTAATATGTAAAAAAAAATAAAAAATAGTGGCTTTTCCAAACACTGCTACACAGATGATGCACAGTTCTACCTGCCATTCCAGACTGACGACCCTACCATCTCCGCTCGTATTTCTGCCTGCCTCTCAGAGATCTTGGCCTGGATGAAGGAATATCACCTTCAGCTCAACCTGGCCAAGACAGAACTCCTCATGATCCCTGTCAACCCATATTTTGACCCCAACCTCTTTATTCATCTTGGTTCAGCTACACTAACACCAACTAGGACAGCTCAGAACCTGGGAGTGGTGGTAGATGACCAGCCTAACTTCACTGCCCACATCTCATCAACTGCCCAGGCTTGCATGATTATGCATCTGCAGATGGTCCAGAACGCAGCAGCACTTCTGGTCTTCAATCAGCCAAACAGGGCTCATCTTATCTCCGTCTTGATTAGACTTACTCTTGATAAAACTTGACCGTTTTAGGTTACTTGCATCTGCCTGCATCAAATTCAAGGCTTTGAATCTGGATTTCAAAACAGCCTTTGAAACAGCACACTCTTACTTCAATTCACTCCTCCAGGTCTATGTCTCAACTCATTCTATCTGGACAGTGAATGAGCAAAGCCTGGTGGTCACATCGCATAGAGGCGCAACATCTATTTCTTTGTTCCTTTGTGGTGGAATGAGCTTCCAACATCCACACAATCTGATTAAATCATCTCAACATTCAAGAACCAGCTGAAAACACATCTGTTTAGAGAGCACTTAAACAATCCTCACTAAATGCACTTACTATTTTAACAATAATACAAAAAAAGTGTGTCTGTCTCTTTCTTCTATGCTAGCTTCCATACTACTCCAGACACTTTTAGAACTAGGCAGTGAGACTCTGCTGTGAGAAATTGTATAACCAAATTAAATGTTTCTCATTTGTAAGTCGCTTTGAAAAAAAGTACCAACTAAATGACTAAATGTAGGCCTGTTGCAATTATTAAGTAATCGTCTGATTATTATTATTGTGCCCTTTGAAATCCAAGCACATTTTACTGTCCAAACAGAATAATGAATTGCACATTGGAGTGGCTTAGTCAATTGAACTCACTGCATATTTTGTTTACAATACTATTTTCTGCTGCCCACAGAACAGGAGAGGTCAAACACTCTCTGGACAATGAAACTCATCTGTCATCAAGACATAATACCCGTTCTGATGTCACCTCAATTGAAGAGCTTCATAAGGGCAGCCCATAAAAACAGACAAAGGCTCTGTTCCAAACCTACTCTCTACATATCCCTTAAGGCAGCATCCAATGAAAGTTGAACCTGATGAGTGATTTGAAACATTCTTCATAAGCTGAAACTTTTAATGGTTACTCATGCATGCCAAACTTACAGATTTTCTCGCATGAAGCGTGAGAACAAAATTTACTAAGGAAGGTCAAATTTCTTAAAAATTTGACCAAAATGAAGTAACTTATTTCAATAAAATATATCCAGCCATGTTTCACCCCAAAATAATAATAAATAAATAAGAATGATGATATAATATTGAGATGGGCAACACTGATGATGATGAGGCCAACATTTGTTCTCCTTTCTGGAGTTGCATTACAAATCCAAGCTCTCACATTTTTCACCCCTTACTCAATTTCCTCTTTATTGTGGGTAACAACTAACACAACTAACACAATGGGTTTTTTAAAGATTTGATTGACTATAACAAATATATATATATATATATATATATATATATATATATATATATATATATATATATATATATATATATATACTGTATATACACGTAAACACACTCACTTAGAACATTATTAGGAAAAACTGTACACCTACTTATTCATGTGATTATCTAATCAGCCAATCATGTGACAGAGGTGCAATGCATAAAATCATGCAGATACGGGACAGGAGATTAATTTAATGTTCACATCAACCATCAAATCCAAATATTATCATATTATTATCAATAAAAATACTGAATACAAGAACATAACATTTCAGTGCATAAATATATACAGAATATTTTTAAAAAATGCTCCACACCACCAACGTGAGACACAATCTTCACAATATTTTCATCAATCTGACAGGCCAACGCAATCGTGCATTTATTGAAAGCCTCTCCTTTCATTTTTCCCAAACCTGAGCGAAACAGATTCCCTTACTGATTCTTGCACTTTCACAGATTTGGTAAAAAAAAATTTTGCTGCCAATATATTTTACCTTTTAAATCTGATGAGAGCAGCTCTCTTTGTGAGCAGTGATGTAATGGTGATTAAAATTAAATTTAAATCTTTCATGACAGATTTAATCTCCAAACGCACCAAACACATGGGTTTCCCCATGAATTCTAAAAATCTTTCCCATTTTTACTGGAAAACGTGTTTTATCGTAGTACATTTTTTCTTGTTATATTACTAATTTCAGCAAACAAGTTCTGCTTTGAAAAAGTGAACTCTGCTGGCCGATAGCCGTAATAACATCCTAGCCTGAACACAATCTTCACATGATCCCTTTTTTTTTAATGCACTAAAATCAATCTTCAGTCTAATATTGTTCAACAGGCCATATGCAATGGGCCTGCAGGCCACCAGTTCCTGATATAATGGTTAATTCAGTATAAAAATAACACATTATAAACACAATTAATCAAATCACTATAATAAGGAATCTTCCAATCAATAGATCAATTCAAGTCTAAAGTGCCACCTCCATGTTTTTGTGAATATCAGTCAGCAGGTGGCAGTAAGCGCAGATCCAGCTGAACAGGCTACACGCAGTTGCACAGAAAACAAACTAACAGCTGATCAAAGGGCATTTCTCAATACCTAGTATTTCAAGTTCAGACTTGCGTACTTGGTAGTTCAGACTTGGGAGTAATAACTCCCAAGGATGGGAGGATGCAGTACAGACATTCTGCTACTGGAACAGCAGCATACTTGATGACATCAAAATCTCAGCTGGTCTTGGCAATACGTGCCCCCTCCGGTTATTGTATATTTAAAATAAAACAAAATATGATACAAAACACAACCCTGCCTCTTTTCATTTTCCTTAAAAAATATGAATATGTTAATGTATTTATTCTGAGTGTTCCTAGATCTGCGGCATATAAAAAGCCAGTGGCAGGAAAAGTGTGTTGTTTTGGACATTGGTAAATTAATGATGCAGTGAAACTAAATTAGACATCAGACATTAGAAAATTAGACAAAAAGTATAAAAATGGATCAGTCCTGGATTGCTATTGGTAAGTTTTATAAAGAAGCTGAATTCCTCTTCAGCTTCTTAAAACAGCTGCCCAACTGGGGAGGCGATTCCATCAAAGATGCCATATTAGCATCTCTCTTTAGCTTTGTACATTTGTCTAATCATTATGCTTTTTTGTTAACATGTCTACGCATTTATATGTAGACTTGACAGTTTACTTGGTACACCTTGATAAAAACTAATGCAGTTTAATATTGTAAATGTTTTAGAGAGGTGTTGTTTGTGTGTGTGTGTGTGTGTGTGTGTGTGTGTGTGTGTGTGTGTGTGTGTGTGTGTGTGTGTCAGCTGTAGTTTGTGGTGCTGTTGAATTTTACTGGGTTATACTGAGAGGTGTCTCTAATATTTAGTATATCCTCATTCCTCAATGAGATGGACAAACACCTCTCAAAAACAGATTACATATAGAAACTTAACCTCAGCATGGTTATAATGTTAACATTTATTGCAAGGCTGTTGTATTATACTACATTAGATTTATAATGAACTGGCAAGTACAGGAGACGTTTGACAGTTAATAATATTGAAATGGATTAGCCTATATTCCACATACATACCTGCAGTTTGTCTTCTTGATACACTCATCTGTGTCATGTACATCATTAGTCATTAACCAGGACGGACTTCAACACAAACAGGACATTTCAAGACTATGATACAGTAATTATGTAAGCTACAGTAACTTTTTGACTCAGAACCAAGGAAAACAGGTGTGCTTTTATATGGCCAATCAAACAATGAAAGAAATAGAAACATTCTCAAGCATAAGCAAGTATCTGACCAAACAGGTCAAATGTTAGAGGGAAATTTAATTCTGGTAGACTTCAACAATTCATATCACACAATATATTTAGTATACAATTGAATAAATATTAAATAGAAAAAAACACATAAATAAGCAATAACTACAAAATAAATTTTACAGTATTTAATAAACAATTAAAAAACATTCTAAAAAGAGATTTCTTTTGTTTTAACAGGACCAAAGTCCCTTACAAATTTATGCACAAATGAATAACCATGTGCCTATCCTCGCCATGTTCTTTTCTGGAGAATTTTGCCTGCCGGGGAAAAGGCTCTAGTTGGCCAGGTGCCAGTCAATGAGGGCCCAGGTTCCCTATCTGTCACTCACTCGACACCCCAAACACCTCCACCCACCAATGGGAATTGGAAAATGGAATTCGCATGCTACTCCCCCGAACATACAGGTATAAAAGGAGCTGGCTCACAACCACTCATTCAGATTTTTTCACCTCTGTAAAAAGCAATCTATCTCCACGGCTGTTCGATAAGTACAGAGAATGCCCCTGGGCACTTCGACAGTGCGCGCTGAGCGTTAAAGAGTATATTTCTCCCTAAAAGAGTATATATTCCCTAAAAGAGTGGGCACATACAGGAAGCATCTTTTTAAAGATGCCTTTCCGGTTATGTGCAGTTCCTGGATGAGGTCATTATCTCTCCACTTCTGACATTCACGATCGCTGCCTTACATGTTTGGGCTCGAGACATGCTAAGACAGTGTTCGTTGTTAGTTCATGCCCGCACTGTGAGAGCATGACCATGGTAGCGTACATTAGCCGCCAAGGCCGCTTGCGCTCGCGTCGCATGTCACAACTCGCCCGCCACCTCCTTCTTTAGAGTCAGCAGCGACTCAAGTAATTTCGAGCCACTCACATGCTGGGCGACCTCGACAGCACAGTAAACACTGGGAGTCGATTCGTTCAAGCGCAAGTAGGCCTGTTCGCTTCCTAGGAATCCTCCTCCCACTGCCCGCTTTGCTACGTCCGGCGCTCAGAGTTGGGGTAGGTTACGTGACGGCCAGGTGTGCTGGCTAAGAGGCATGCAATGGTTTGCCCATCTCGCACTGCCTGTCCACGTAACACAGTTCAGCTAGGTGTGGCGTTTCATATAGGGGCCCCTAGTGTCACTATATCGACACAACGTTGAGTGAGTTACAGTTAGGGAACACCCTGTTTACTTTTGTAACCTCCATTCCCTGATGGAGGGAACGAGACGTTGTGTCCCTCCGACCATAACACTAAACTACCCGCTGAAATGGCGGGGACGCGTCTCGGCTCCATAGCCCTAAACCTGAATGAGTGGTTGCGAGCCAGCTCTTTTTTTACCTATATGTCTGGGGGACTGGCATGCAAATTGCACTCTTTTTTTCTCAAAGATCAGAGGCATTTGGGACTCCCAAGGGCGACCCTAGTGTCATTATATTGACACAACGTCTCGTTCCCTCCATCAGGTTATGAAAGTAAGCAGTACGTTTCCTCAGTCCCTTGATTAAAATATTTCTTAAATGTTAGTTTTAATGAACAATAATAGCCATTATAACAAGTATAACAAGTTTGTACAATAGAGAATAAAGACAAGTAAAACATTCGGTCAAAAGTACAAAGGACAATCTGGTTTGCCCAGGAACAAATAATAGATTTATATAGACCAAAGATTGCCCATTAGATATACCCAAAACAAATGATATCTCATGTTTAACCATGACTACAGAGACATCAGAGCCAGCGACAAATTTCAAAAGGACTTGCCTGAAGGCTGACCACCTGGTCATCTTTATAGATAGCAGGACGTCACATCTCTGAAAACGTCAGAGCACATTTTCCTGTAGGCTCTATCTTGATAAACTGACCACAAATTTTAAGTTTAAACAATGAAATCCTCGCCTAAAAAAATTGTAAAACTACATTCCGTGACACAACAACAGTAGTATTTAAAAAATATAACTTACAGTTGTGCGCTTTCTCCTCTGCCACTGCCACTGGTTGGTGTGAAATGCATTCTGGGATACTTGGCTCTCCCAAGTCCACACAAGTCACCTCCCGATGCAGAGCAAGAACACATCCGGGCATTTGAACTGTACTTGGCTAGATGTGGACTTTGAATTGGAACAGTACTTGGGCTGCGACTGATGAGGTTTCAGAACTCCACAAGAACACAATTACAGACAAAAACACATACTGAGAAATGCCTAAAGACGGCTGGATGGAGAAAAGTGAAGGGGTCAGGTGCGGTATTTAAGTTTTTAAAAATGCAACACATCCACTTTAATTAATCAAACTCAATTGTAAAATGGACTGCTGTGGACTGTAGGTCATTGATATACTTTATATACATGATAGACATTAATAGAAATGTTCAATAATATAGAAATAATCTAATTAATATATTGACATCTTAAGCCACTTTTAGTGTTGTCTAATCAATGTTTTACTCATCTCCACAATAAAGTAATATTTTTGAATGTTTATTATATTTATTATATGTTATATAATAACTTTATTATCTATTGAATTATCTTTATTTGGGGGCTTTTTCAGCAAATATTGAATATGTGATTAATTCGATTCATTAAACGAAATATCATGTAATTAATTTAATCAAAAATTTTAATAGATTGACCTTATTAAAAATAAGAAAATATATGTTGCCTGACATTATTTTCATGAAAATTACCACTAATGAAACCAATTTCTAAAATGCTTTACAAAAATTAGTATTGAGGGCAAATGTGCTGAACTGTAATAAAAATAATGCAACAAATGTTTGTTGCAAAACAGTCTTTATTAATAGGCTTTATTTTCTATACATTTTAAATGTATAAATTTTTATGCGATAATCACATATAAATTTTGGTTTCGATGTAAAATTTGACCTAGACAGGATTTATGAGATTCACACTTACAAGGCATCATAACTTGTAATGTGTGGAGGAACTTTCATATCAGGCTTTTTTTTTCTTTTTTTTTTAAATCTATAAATAATTACAATTATGAACACAAGGTTAATGAGTAATTCAGCTTAGCACAGCAGATGGATACAAGAAGTGCATTCCTGGTGTCACTGAGGTTGTAGGCTACGGGCTTATCCCAGAGCAAGCTCAGGCACATCTGATCCAGGCACAAGGCTTGACATGCTCTCTCACAAAAAAGGCACAGCCTACCATCCTTAAAAGGAACCAGGCCAACCAGCCTTAAAAGGAACCAGCCGTCACACTAAAGGAACTGGCTTGAGATGCTATCTGGATTGTTCAGTTGAGCGCAATCAAATATTTATGACACAGAAGCATCTTTAGAAGGCATTGGTGTAATTAGACTGGGGAAGCTATTGAGGAGGGCAAATACGGTATGATGTTTAGAGAAAGCCTTCCCAGAAGGCACCAGAGGCACAGATCCTGACTGAATCATCATCTTGTTAACATGAATTGTTTTTGCATGAATGACTGCTTAACATGTCAGTGTCAGTGTTATCCATTACAAGCTTTTTCCTGGAATTGCAGGCATTTGGCAATTCTTGATGGGGAAATTAGGATATGAATTTTAAAAAAGTATATCTACAGTGAGATTCCTGTACAGTAAGTGAAGTCTTTCTGCAGACTGCATTGCAAGTAAAAGTCAAGTAAGTCAAGTGGTTTTTATTGTCATTCAACCATATACAATTAGTACAGTACACAGTGAAATGAGACAATGTTCCTCCAGGACCATGGTGCTACATAAAAACAAAATAGGACAAACAAAGAACCACATGAGACTACACAGACTAAATACAATTTCTACATAAAGTGCACGTGCAAACGTGTACAAAAAAAGTACGGGACAGTACAATAAATTACTAAAAGGAACAAGACAATAGGCACAAGTAAGAGACAGTGCAGCGCCGACCAGTACACATTTGTAATCTGAGTAGTGCAAAAAGATGACACTTTCTAAAAATGCCAAATTTACATTTGACATAACATACTATGAAATAGTGTTCTATGTCCGTAGCAGCCAGGCATAAAGTGACAATTAATTAAAGTGCAACTCTGGATAAGTGCGAAAGTTGGATGGTGTACAGGTGCGTATGTTTGTCAGTCCAGTCTCTGAGTATTGAGGAGTCTGATGGCTTGGGGGAAGAAGCTATTACACAGTCTGGCCGTGAGGACCCGAATGCTTCGGTACCTCTTGCCAGATGGCAGGAGGGTGAAGAGATTGTGTGAGGGGTGTGTGGGGTCATCCACAATGCTGGTTGCTTTGCGGATGCAGTGTTTTGTGTAAATGTCTTTGATGGAGGGAAGAGAGACCCTGATGATCTTCTCAGCTGTCCTCACTATCCTCTGCAGGGCTTTGCTGTCCGAAACGGTGCAAGTCCCAAACAAGGCAGTAATGCAGCTGCTCAGGATGCTCTCAATAGTCCCTCTATAGAATGTAGTGAGGATGGGGTGTGGGAGATGTGCTTTTCTCAGCCTTTGAAGAAAGCAGAGACGCTGCTGGGCTTTCTTGGTAATAGAGCTGGTGTTGATGGAACAGGTGAGGTTCTCCGCCAGGTGAAAACCAAGGAATTTGGTGCTCTTGACGATCTCCACAGAGGAGCCGTCGATGTTCAGCGGAAAGTGGTCACTCTGTGCTCTCCTAAAGTTAACAACCATCTCTTTTGTTTTATCCACATTCAGAGACAGGTTGTTGGCTCTACACCAGTCCGTTAGCCGCTGCACCTCCTCTCTGTATGCTGACTCATCATTCTTGCTGATGAGACCCACCACGGTTGTGTCATCGGCAAACTTGATGTGGTTCGAGCTGTGCATTGCTGCACAGTCATGAGTCAGCAGAGTGAACAGCAATGAACTGAGCACACAGCCCTGGGGGGCCCCAGTGCTCAGTGTGGTGGTGGTGGAGATGCTGTTCCCGATCCGGACTGACTGAGGTCTCCCAATCAGGAAGTCCAGGATCCAGTTGCAGAGGAAGGTGTCCAGGCCCAGTAGGTTCAGCTTTCCAATCAGGTGCTGAGGAATGATTGTTTTGAATGCTGAGCTGAAGTATATGAACAGCATTCAAACGTATGAGTCCTTTTTATCTAGGTGGGTGAGGGCCAGATGGAGGGTGGTTGCAATGGCATCATCTGTTGAACAGTTGGGACGATACGCAAACTGCAGTGGGTCTAGTGAGGGGGGCAGCTGGGTCTTAATGTGCCTCATAACGAGCCTCTCGAAGCACTTCATGATGATGGGTGTGAGTGCGATGGGACGGTAGTTATTGAGGCAGGACACTGAAGACTTCTTTGTCATGGGGACGATGGTGGTGGCCTTGAAGCACGTTGGAACAACGGTGCTGCTCAGAGAGATGTTGAAGATGTCGGTAAGAACATCTGCCAGCTGGTCTGCACGTCCTCTGAGCACTCTGCCAGAAATGTTGTCTGGTCAAGCAGACTTCCGTGGGTTGAGTTTTCCTCACATCAGCCGTGGTAAGACAGAGCACCTGGTCGTTGTGAGGAGGGGTGGTCTTCCTCGCCACCACGTCATTCTATGCCTCAAGCCGAGCATAGAAGTCGTTCAGTGTATCTGGAAGGGAGGCATCATTGTCACAGGTAACTGATGTTGTCCTGTAGTTGGTGATGGCCTGGATGCCCTGCCACATGTGCCGCGTGTCGCCACTGTCCTTGAAATGATTGTGGATTCTCAGGGCATGTGCATGCTTTGCCTCTCTGATGGCCCAGGACAGTTTGGCCCTCACTGTTCTTAGGGCCGCCTTTTTGCCTGCTCTGAAGGCGGAGTCTCGGGTCCTCAGCAGCGCACGCACCTCCGCTGTCATCCACGGCTTCTGGTTGGAGCGTGTGGTGATGTTCTTGGAGAAAGTGACATCATCAATGCACTTGCTGATGTAGCTGATCACTGATGCTGTGTATTTCTCCAAGTTGGTAGAGTCAACATATGATGCAGCCTCCCTGAACATGTGCCAGTCAGTACAATCACATCAGTCCTGAAGAGCAGAGATGGCTCCAGCTGGCCAGGTTTTCACCTGCTTCTGAAGCGGTTTTGTGTGCCTGTCGAGCGGTCTGTATGCTGGGATTAGCATAACAGAGATGTGGTCTGAGTAGCCGAGGTGACGGCGAATATTTGAGAGCAGGATAGATGGGAGAGCTGGCCGGCTAGGGTTTGTTTTTAGCTTAGCATGGACCCCCGCCCTCTTTCCGCACTTCCGCTTCCTCGCACACTGCTTACGACGTCCTCTCCCCCAGCCACCGGCATCAGGTGACGCCGAGGACTGGAGGCCTGGTCTCCGCAGCAAGCCGAGGTTTTGTAGCTTCTCCTGCAGTTCATCAGCCTCATATTTGAGCAGTGTCTGGTGATGGTAAACACGAACACCGGTTGTTCCGATGTCCATAAAAGTTGGGCTAAGTAACAAAAATAGCACCATTTTGGATCTGGAGTGGCCGCTGCGTGTTACCGCGCCGCCATCTTGGATCTAATGCAAGGGTAAGCGATTGTGATTGCTCACCAACTTGATTGATCCCCCCCAGTATCCCTTTAATCAGAGTGGATAGATCACAGACTGGCTGCACATCAAACAAGAAATTATACAAAAGAAAGACATCAAAAAAAGTTGAGTTGCCCATAATATTTTACATGGAAATGTTACCATTTTTTAATTCTAAAATTCGATACCTTTCTAAACTGGAAACGTTCTGTTCCTTAACCTAGTGAGCTACCTATTGAGGCAGTATTTTATATCATCATATGCTCGCCCCAGACACAACGGCTGCCCCCTAAGATCCTCATTTTAGCTAAATTCTAAGGCAGGATTACATTTATCTTTCACAGAGAATGCAATCCAGGAATACACTGCAACAAGCTCACTGAAAAAGAAAAAAAACAAGATGGCAGAAAAAGCAAGAGAAATCTTGATGTATACTTATACCGGAAAATACTGATAAAAAATACTTCAGTTTAACCATAATACAGGAAACCAAAACTCTGTTAAAGTAAATCATAATCATTTGGCCAAAAATAATGGCAGAAAAAGTTTTACTATAGTAATTTCATGGTTAATTTGTGTTAATATTTTCTTTAGAACCAAAACAATGTTACTAACGCAAACAATGTTAATACAGTCAAGGACAGTGCAGTTTTTACTATAGTGACACAATGGTTAATTTTTGTAAAAGCTATTTTTGGTGGTGGGAGGTGGAAAGCATGGTTTTAAAAATTATTATCATTGTTAAAATATGGTTACAGCAGTAAAACCATGATACATTTTGTGGTTACCACGGTTTTACTGCAAATACCATAGTTCAGCTATGGCTGCTGTAGTAATACCATGGTTCATTTTTGATATGAAGGAACCCTAAATAATTGTGAGGGAATGCAAAACTATTGTGAGGGAATACAAAATGTATTGTGAGGGAATGCAGACTATTGCGAGGAAACACAAAACTTTTTGCAAGGGAACATAAACTTTCCCAAGGGAATGCAAACTTATTGTGAGGGAATGCAAACTATTTCAAGGAAACGCAAAGGAACCCAAAACCATTGCAAGGGAACAGAAAACTATTTCAGAAATTAAATTCCCTACATGTCCTCTAAGGGGCTCCGTAGTGACCTGTTAATATAGGTGCAAAAACAAATATAACACTTGCAGTGTAAAATCACCAGTGGTCTGAGATATTCATGGTAAATGGCTGGAAAGAACAATAAGTCAAAGAAATCAGACTGTACCAAAATTGACATGTGCAACAATTAAATCTAGCACACACACAAGAAGGATGGGAGATGTATCTTGCCTCTTTCCCACATGAAAGGACCAGTTCTTTATGTCCTCATTAATGTCAAAGCAGATAATTTTGATTAAAGGCCACCAACAGTCCAGAGAACAATGTATCCATATACAGACAAAATAATTACTCTTGCTTAGTCTTGAAATCTCAAACTCTTTTCAATAAGTTTCACTGTCCAATAAATAAAAAAACACACAGGCAGGTTTTTAGAATCCAGAATGTTTAAAGTAGTTATATATTTTATTTGTCTTTTTTTTTTTTTTTTTAAATAAACCAACACCATTTTTAACTGTTTGACAGCGGATGTATATCAGGAACAGGTGATTTGGTTTGCTACATAGAGCTGGAGCACACTGCATCAAACAAACATTAGACTGTCGTTTAGACATATGAAATGGAGTGGAGTGACAAATAAATGACCAATACTTTTTCTTTTTAATCGAAGGTGGTGGAACACCACTCTGGATCATTCTGGCACAACAGAGTGCAACATTGCCTGCCCACTTTTTCTGTGTTGTCCCTTTTTATTTATTTCCATAGGCATTTCATAAAAGATTTCATAAATGTGTTCTATGCCATGAACCAAACCAACCAGCTCTGAAATGAATCACAACATTACAAACTTTGATTTTAAAGCAAAAAATATTTGTGTAACAGGAGTCAGCTGGTATGTGATAGCTGTGTGGAATGTGTAAACCTTACTCCCCTGGCCTCAAAAGGCGTATTATTGACTGACGTTAGAGGCTGTAGCCTTTATCCTCCTTGTTAGCGCGCCTGCCTCCCATACCGGCTGACGCCAGTTCGAATCCCACTCAGAGCAGGTCGAGCAGAACCGGTTTCACCAGGGTGTGTGCCTGGTTTGTGTGCTTGGCTTGACATGACTCCCTGATTGGTGATTTGAAATAGCGTGGATGACTTCAACAGAAACATATACCACTGATTAACAATGTCAGATGTCAGGGTAGGTCTGTCTTGAAAGGTTTATAAATTATGGTTGGAAAAATAATGAATGGTCTTATTACATCTGGAACCAGACTGTTGTGCTCTATTTTAACCTTGCTTGTAACCACACATTAGTTCAGTTCTATATTAACACCTCCAATTTGCTACATTCCACTATTGATTGAACATTAGTGTTTTTATCGCATCCGTCCAGGGTCCAGACTTGGAGGTTCCAGAGGTCTGGGCGCGGATGCCAGAGGGTGCCCCGTTCCTGAAAGAGAAGGTCCTTCCTCAGGGGAATTCGCCAGGGAGGGGCTGTCGTGAGGAGTGCTTAGATCCGAGAACCAAGTCTGAGAGGGCCAGTAGGGGGCCACCAGAATGACTTGTTCCTCGTCCTCCCTGATCTTGCATAGCACCTGTGCAAGAAGGCTCACTGGGGGAAATGCGTACTTGCACAGCCCCCTGGGGCAGCTATGTGTCAGCGCGTCTGTCCCGAGGGGAGTCTCCATTCGGGAGTACCAGAGCGGCCAGTGGAAGGTCTCTCGGAAGGTGAAAAGGTCTACCTGTGCCTTCCCGAACCATTTCCAAATCAGCTGGACCGACTGGGGGTGGAGCCTCCACTTTCCACTGGGCATACCCTGTCGCGACAACGTGTCCGCTGCCATGTTGAGGCTTCCCGGGAAGCACCGGGATGCGAGTGGCATGCAGCGACTTGAGTCCTCCAAAGGTGGAGATGGCGGACGAGTTGTGACATGCGACGGGAGCGTAAGCTGCCTTGGCGATTTATGTATGTTACCATCATGGTGCTGTCTGATCAGATCAAGACGTTCTTGAACTAGTGGGAGGAATCTCGGGAAGGGCAAGAAGTACAGCCAACAACTCTAGGCAGTTGATGTGCCAGTGCAGCGGGGGCCCTTTCCAGAGGGGCCATCCCAAAATTGCCTCCATTGCCAGCCAGGTCGTCCTCAATACTGTGGGAAGAAGAAACGTTACGGGGGGCGGCTGGAGTGGTGTTCCTTTTTAGGAAGGAAAGCCGCGACCGCAACGTTGCCATGGTAAGGTTTTCGCAATGAGAACACAAACAATCCACAAACGCAGCCTCGGTGTGATCGCAGCCCAGACACACTAGGCAGCGCCTGTGACCGTCAGGAGCGGAGAGAACTCGACCACATCCAGGAACTAAACAGGGGCGGAAGGGCATCTTTATAAAGATGCATCCTGAAAAGAACATTCTTTTTTAGAAAGCGCTGTCAAAGCACCCAGGGGCAAAGTTCTTCTCAAAGAGAAGGAGAAAGCTGCTGATATGTGCCACAGATCCAACAGCAAATGCTCTTAGAGATGAGGTGAACAGTTTTGTGAATCGCAGTTCATTGATCACACAACCGGTCGGCTCCGAAGAAAAATTCTGAATGAACAAATGCATTTCCCTCCATTTATACCCGTATGTCTGGGGGCGGAACATGCAAATTCTGTCTGCCAATTTCTCATTGTCCTTTTCTTAAGTTCAGAGATGCACGAGGCTCTCAAGAGAGACTCCTAGTGTCCCTTCTTCGACACAACGTCGAAGTGAGCGACAGACGGGGAACCAGACTTTCAAATATCACCATAAAGTATGGTCTGCTTTGCAGCTTATTCTGGCCTAGAACCACACATGGGAAGTATAGACAAGAAGTCTAATATTTGATAAATATTTTGTTTGTTTTACTGAAACTCAGAAAATGTATTTGGCCACTGAAGTGGTAGTGGAACCAGTACAGATTTAAAACAAAACACAGCTCCGCTGATGTCTGTTTGAATTGTGTGTGTGTGTGCCTCCATTGGACTGTGTTATTTTTGCTGGTAGGCAGTGTGAAGATCTAGTATAATCTCTTGGCCGTTGTAAGTTATGTGTATGTTTGTGTGTGTCTGAAGGTAGTAGGAAAAGAGCAGGCATATTTATTTGGTATTAAGGTGTCTTGCTGAGTGTGGGAAATGGTGCTGCACTGTTAAGATGGTCTGCTCAGCAATGCAGGTCCCTCACTGTGTGTCCTCTACCTCCCACAATCACAACACCAGCACACAGAGGCAATTTACTGCTCATATTTCTCCTCATTCTTTCTCTCCTCAGCTCTCTGGGAGCTCATGCTTCACCACCTTTTGTTTCAAGCTTTTAGCTTTTTTCTATTGCTCTTCTGTTCTGTCCTGGCCTGCTTTTGGTCATTTGTTCTTATTTTATTCATTACAGTTCTTCTTCTCTTTTTTTATTTATTCATTTATTCATCTTTGTTTAGTTGTCTGTCTTGTTCTTTTGTTTGTCTTCTTCGTGTGTGTTTACTTCTTACTATACTATTCTACTATTTGCTTTCCTTCCTTCAAACAGAATCTTTTGTGTTCTCTGATGCACTTTTCCAATTCTTTCAGGTCAATGTGTCCTCACACTGCTCTTTGTTCTATCTTGGTGTCTTATATGTAACCATTCTTTCAACACATCTTTCATTTCAAAGCCATATGTTCTAATCTGACAACCTGTGAGAACGAAATTTCTCCCGATACAAAAGACTAATGAGAGGATGTGCTTGGAGGCACGTCTTTGACGAAAGCAGTGTGTCCTGACATCCTCAAAGTTTAATCAAATACTACATCTGAACTCACTCCACAAATGTCACAATGTTCTGCTTGACATTTTCACTATGGATCAGCTTTGACCATTACTTTGTCTTATATTTTATTCATTGAGGCCAGAAAGTGTCATAAGATATTATTTAGTTAATTTGGAAACATCAAAGTGCCGTAATGTCTGTCTGAGAAAGATGTTAAAAAAGACATTTGTTATTACTGGATGCACCTGCATACTGCTTTCTTGCTTAGTGCTCAGATTATATACTCTGTTTCAATGACAGCCCGCCTCACAAACAAGTCGGTGCTCGGTGGTCTCTTCGAGCCCGGCACAGTGATTCCTCTAAAACAGTTCCAGAGGCTCCTGGGGCATATGGCATCCTCGACGCGGCCGTGCCGCTCGGGTTGATGCATATGAGACCGCTTCAGCAGGATAGGGCCCTGGCTGCATTGGAACATCAACTGCCTGGAGTTTCTGGCTGTTCTCCTTTCCCTGCGGAGGTTTCTCCCACTGATTCAGGCAAGCACATCTTGATCCATTCAGGCAGCAAAGCGACTGTAATGTACTTAAATCTCCAAGGTGGAGTGCGCTCTCGTAATATGTCCAAACTCGCCCGCCATCGCCTCCTTTGGAGTCAGCAGCGACTCAGGTCGTTGCACGCCACTCATATCCCGGCAACTTCAACACGATAGTGAATGCGTTGGCACACATTGCATTGTTACGCATTTCCCCCAGTGAGCCTTCTTGCACTTGTGCTGTGCAAGATTAGGGAGGATGAGGAACAAGTCACCTTAGTGGCTCCTTACTGGCCCACTCGGACTTGGTTCTCGGATCTTACGCTCCTCGCGACAGCACCTCCCTGGCAAATTCCCCTGAGGAACCACCTCTGGCATCTATTCCCAGACCTCTGGAACCTCCATGTCTGGCCCCTGGATGGGACGCAGAAGATCTGGGTGACCTACCACCTGCGGTCATAGACATGATCAACCAATCCAGAGCTCCCTCTACCAGGCAGCTTTATGCCCTAAAGTGGCGCTTGTCCCTTTATGCCTGTATGTCCGGGGGTGGGACATGCAAATTCTGTCTGCCAATTTCTCATTGGCCTTTTCTCAAGTTCAGACTCTCAAGAAAGACCCCTTGTGTCACTACATTCTAACACAACGTCTCATTCCCTCCATCAGGGAACTGAGGTTACCACAGTAACCATGATGTTTTAGCTCAGCATAAAGCTATATGTTCACATGATATTATATACAAGTTTTACTTTTTCTGCCCCTCAAAACTTATTTGAAAAATAATGTCATATCCACCTTTCACTCATAACAGTAACTACATTTACATCCACATTTTTTGCAACAAAAAGTGTAGTGCATATATATAGCTGATGGAAAGCAAATTATCGCTAAATTTCTCAATTGTTTCACAATTTGCTCATAAACTCTAATTCAACTATTACGAAAAACTTGTTTGGAAACACTTTTTGTCGAGAAAATTGGCATTAATGCAAAAATATCGTGTCACATGACAGAACTTACCCCAATCGTTATGCTGTCTTAATCAGGTGTACATCCTTGAAAGCCAATTTATTTATGTAAAGCATTACTCGCATTATTATGGATTGGTCTTAACAGCAAACCTGCACAGATCCAGGAGTGCCAAAACAAATATCTTTTATCATGGAGAACAAATGAATGGCCACTCTTTGCGATTAATGTAATCGCAGTTGACATCCATTTATTTATTAAATTTGTTTTTCCACACCATTCAAAATAATAGATGGCAGTCATGGAATTAGCCCACAATACAAAAAACATTGAAAATAAATACACAATACTAAGACAAAAGCTAAATTATAGCCCAATACTATACAATTATTTTTATATTATTTTTGAAAAAATGCCAGAAAAATTTCCAGTATTAAATAAAATAAATTACCAAACAAATAAAGCATTAAAGCCTTTTCATTACACAAACTTAAATTAGCCTTACTCTGTTCTGTAGACGAAAAAAGTTGGCTGAATGACATTCTCAGAAAGTTCTAAAAAATTTTCAAGAATATCAACTATCAGAACTATTTGTCCAATTCTGAGATCACTTTCAGAAAACGAGCTTTTGAACATTTAAAAACTTTTAAATATTTTAAATCTAACCCTTTGCTGAGCTTCTTCAGAAAATATAAATTGCATTATGATGCTAGAATTTATTTTGGTCATTAAAAGTTGCTGTACAAATATGTGGGACATAATGCAGTTGTGATGGCAATGCTTTAGATTAGATGATTGAAATAGCCTCTTGAATATCAGAAATGTATCATGTAAACCCTGATGTTACACTGCATACATTTTTCTGTAATAGCTTTTCACACAGCATATACACATGAATGGATGGTCGTTATATTAATACCGAAAGTTTCCCCTACTACTTGGCGTAGGTTGCCAGCTTGAACAGGGCCATGATGATTCACTTTCGGGTTGGAACCGGTGGCAATCTGCAATCCTTCCTAACAGAAGGGCAACTGTTCCCTTTTGATTGCAATTCATCCTCTTCTGATTGCATTTATTTGTGAAATTAAAATGACAGTAAGCTGGCTAATTTCAATGAATTGTCTCAATACTCTCCCCATTTTTCAAAGAACTCAGGAGTGGGGTATTAGGGACATCTGGGAGGCAAAAGGTTCACAGTTAGTGATATACACATATTTCTGTTTGGATACGCCTTAAGGGCAGATTTCTTTTGCGATAAACCAAAACTTTTGCAACGTTTTTTAAAGTATTATATCATCACCCACACCATTATCGATAAAAGGCCATTTGAAAGGAAACAGACAGAAAACTGAAAATTTCGCAAATTTTTACACACATTTTACCAAGGATCTTTGGTAGAATCCTGTGCTGGTAAATCCATGCCTTAAATCTTCCTGGGAGGTCTGTCTTGTCCACCTCCCTCAGCCACCCATGCAGCTCCTTACATGTTCTCTTAACTGATGTTGCATCCTTAAGGCTGCTGTAGATAATCTTCCCCAAACTCTTCACTTGCTTCTCTATTGATATCTGCGATCGAGAACCGGAATCTGTCCATTACTCAACCTTTTTTCAGCATCAAAGATCATGATTTCTTAGGCTTTAATGTCATTCTGGCTTATCCCATCAGCCTCTCCAGTATCTTCAGGATCCATCTGGCTCCAGGCACTGACTTGGTAGTTACTGTTAAATCATCCAAAAGACCCTGGTGGCTGAAAAATATTAGTCCTGCACTTTGGCTCCACTAATTTTAAAAACATGTTCATCATCAGAGCAAACATGTTCACTGAGATGGTGCAGCCTGTTATAATCCCAACCTCCAGTCTGTGCCAATCTAATGTTGATGACCCTGTTGGAAATCCATACACTTTCTGCAGATCATGATTGCTGCGATGCCCTGCCTCTTTTCCAGATGACCCAGATGATTTTCTGATCATTTGATATAACAACTTAGGGCAGTGCTTGTAAACCTCATTGATTGTTCCACTCGGTCCTGGTGCCAAACTGGACATAGCCTTCATCACTACGTTCTGGACTTCCTTCAAAAGTAGAACTCTATTTAGTCTAATGATTCAACTGTCTCTGTTGGTGTAATAACAGCCTCACATTGTTCTAGTTCTTGGTTTTCAGTGGGGTCTCTGATGGTGTTAGAGATGTACTGGTCAACTTTCTCTTTTGAGCAGATCTCCAAAACACACAGTCACTGTCATGACTGCTATGTTGCTCGGAACTGCACACAAGACTTTCACCTACTGTTGCACTTGTGTACACAGTAGTGTGACAATAAAGTGATTTGATTTGATTTGAGATCAGGCATGCACTGTGTTTATACCCAAGGAGTTGCTTGGTAAATCCAAAGGGGTTATTGATGATGTTCCTTTCTCTTTCCCTCCTTCTCCTGCGCTGTTGCAGGAATAAGCTCTTAACCTTGCACAGAGCAAGCATAGCTCTGATTTCTGCAAGTGGGGCCCCTTCCTCTTCCCTTGCGGCCTTTAACTGTTTCTTTAACCTGTTGATACGCACCCGCTTTTTGAGCACAAACCATGAAAATTACATACCTGAACTTAAATGGTTGTATTTACTGGACCCTTTGGAGTATGGACACAGTTGTAGTATCTTTTGAAAGAAAACACTTTGGGCTTTCCCAAGTTTCAGAATTAATATATGTTGTTATTTTTAAAGTTAGAGAAGCTGAAGTTTATAGTGATGGAAATATTTTGTGCTTTTATAATGTTTTTATAATCTAAAAACAATAATAAAAGTACCAAGACAAAATAAAAACTAATGTTCTCAAGCCACAAGTCTAAAGAATTTATGTTTCAAATTTGAAGATGATCTAACAAAAATGTGTTTTCTGCTGGCTTTTTTCCTCTGTAAAATCACTGGAAGCATACAAAGTAAATTAAGGCTCCACCTTTCAAGGCGACACAAAATCTGACTGCACTGCTAGGCTATTATGAATAAAACTAGGCTACACTGCATTTTTATAAATTGACTTTTTAGACACGCTCATTTAGTTTACGAGACACTTATATATAAGATAGTATACAATTTTACAACATCAATGCTGCTCAGATTGCATAGTTTGTTGAAGAATGATGACGAAGGGTAATTCTTTCAGGCGAGATCTCATGTAAACAATGGAGAATATACCAATATTTCTCAGATTTATCACTTTTATGGACAAAAAGTGCTATTGGATGTTTTTCCATGAATGCTTGTCATGGACAATTGACCCAAGTGTGTTTAACTGGATTCATCTGGCGATCGTGTTTTCATAATAAAGGTATGAAGTCCCGTTTTGATATTGCATGTTTTAATTTGTACTCCTGACACAAATAACTAAATTGCTGTTTCTGGAGCATTGCTATTGTGAAACAGATATAGGGTATCAATGTTGAACCCTTAGACTTTTGAAAAGATGTATAATTTCATAACATTAATTACATTTAGAGACGGTAAATTATATATTAAATGTAAGCAGAGTGACGTCACTGCCGCGTGCGGGGGAATTGCATATCAATAGGTTAAGGATTTCAATTCATCTGACACTTATGATCACAGACCAACAATTAAAAACCATGAACTCTGCTGCAAAATGGATTGCTTTGGACTGTAATCTCATGCTCAATAAAATGGGAATAAAACAAAAAAATATACTGACTTCGAAAACCCCTTTTTGTAGTATATAATAAATGCTTTACTTGTCTGACACAATAATGCAATAAATGTGTGTGTGTATATATATATATATATATACACACACTCACTGAGCACTTTATTAGGAACACTACAATATTAATGGGTAGAGACTCCCTTTGCTCTCAATACATCCTCAATTCTTCGTGACTTGGATTCCAAATGATGTTGGAAACATTCCTTTGAGATGCTGACATGATTGCATCATGATATTTCTGCAGATTTGTGAGCTGCACATTAATGCTGTGAATCTCCTGTTCTTCCACATCCCAAATGTTCTACTGGATTCAGATCCGGTGACTGAGAAACACTGAAGAACAGTGAACTCATTGTCATGTTTATGAAACCAGTTAGAGATGACTTTTGCTTTGTGACTAATTAATTTGCATGTCATATAATTAATTTGATTAAGAATTTTAATCAATTAACAGCCCTACTATTTTTAAATTTATAATAGTTTAATTATGTTCTGTGTGATTTCTGGTACCGTTTTCAAATTTTGTTATTAAAGATTTCATCACTTTAAACAAGGCTACATTTTAAAATATTAAAAATGAGTGAGAATCATTTTATCATTATTTTTATCATTTAATTTTCTGAATATGGTGTGGCTCTAAACAAATAATATAAAATGCACCAGAAAAAGCACCATAAAATTATTATACACATAACCCATTTTATTTTTTGCATTTTAATGCAAATCTTCAAAAACCTTTGATTGAAGACTTTCTTCACCAATCATTGTCCTTATTAGATGTAATGGTCATAAATATATTTGAAATATAAAGGATTCATAAATGTTTTTAAAGCTGTGAATACGTAAAATGTATTTAAATGCTGTCAACATTGATATTGTACCATTCAGTGTCCATTCAAATTTCCAAAATGATTGTGTAAATGTTATGTACAAATACCTACAAATAATAATGAGATCGCTGGATTATATTAAGTCAAAATCATGACTTCAATGCTTTTTTTATAAATGTATTATAAAGATGAAGTTAAAAAATCTGGGTAGGGGACAAGTCCATAATTACGGTAAATTTAACAAAATTAGGGGGAAGTAATTATAGTGACAAAATAAAAACAATTTATAGCTATTATAATCTATTCTTCAAAATAAGTGTTTTTTAAACATTCTTTTTTTTCTCTCTCTTTATTATATTTCTACAAAGGACAGAAAGGTTCCCTTAATTTAAGAATAATGTATGCACATACACACAGAGAGGAACACACACTGGAATGAACCGGCTCTTGTTAATATACACCTATTCAAAACAGATCTGTTAAACTCATTTCATGCACCTCCGTTGCTCGAGAGGAAGGAGACATGTTTTTTTCTTTTAATTACAAAGACCAGATGTTCTGTTTGAGACAAATATGCAAATAACTGTCATTGCAATTTTCTCTGTTCGAATATTCATGTCATCTTTTCATCCACGTCGGAAGCTTTTCATTATACAAATAAAACGAAGGAAAGAAATTCTGTTCATAATTTTGATTAGACATCCAAATGCATGTTTGCCAATCTGTTATACACACCAAAAGCAGACTTCTGTAAATGTCTACAAATGTATTCAATTGAAGTATTCAGACAGACATTCACTTCTGAGATACTGCACTGAACAATGGTCAAATACAAAAGCCAGACACCCTTAAAATGGCTCATACCAGATTAAACACAAAAAATGAATGGCTTTCCATTGGCAGTTGCACTTAAATCTCTCTATCTGATTCTGAAAGAGATAACACAAATAACCTACAATATCACCTTTGCATTTTAGGCCAAAAAGTGAGATGCCGCATCCAATACCAATTGCAATTAATCCAACTGGATTAAATAATATACCACAGTCTTTATCTGTCGTCTTCTTTGGTGGATTGCAGCACATAAATGTAATCATGTATCTGGATGTTACATCACCAGTGACAATCTTTACATGTAGTCAAACAAGCTGCAAAATATAAGTAGAGACGTTCTCAGCTGTTAATAACCTAAAATCTCTTTGTGTAACTAAACATATCTTAACAAAATGTGCTAATTAGTACATTTGACTGCTAATAGATAGAACAGGCAGTTCCCAGACTGTCGCTCACTTCGATGTTGTGTCGAAGAAGCGACACTAGGGGTCTCTCTTGAGCGCCAAATACGCCTCTGATGTATGAAAAAAGGCCAATGAGACGTTGGCAGACAGTATTTGCATACCCCGCCCCCAGACATATGGGTATAAAAGCGGGGAAATACCTCGAGTTCATTCAGAAATGTTCTTCGGAGCCGATGGTTGTACTGCAGCGAGCTGCGAGTCACACACCCGTTCCTGTTCCTCTGACGCTCTCTGCTGTTGGATCTAAGGCGCATTACAGTGGCTTTCTCCTTCCCTGCACGGCAGTGGAGCTTGCCCCTGGGCGCTTCGACAGTGCAAGAGCAAAAAAGAGTATTAAAAGAGTAATATTTCTTTAAAAAAAAAAAAAGAGTAATTTCATTTTTCGCCCCCTCTATATGGGCTGCGGTACCCACATTCTCAATGACAGAGTGTGCCAGGGAGGAGGTCGGGGCTGGGTCGTGATGACACACCCCCGGTCCCGTATCAGGCTAATCAAGCCTCCGAGAGGGATAAAGGCAGATGGCAGACGGTGGTGCGACGAGAGAGAGATAATTTACGGGCATGTCCATCATGTGTGTGTTTGTCATAATTCCTAATTAAAATATTATATATATTGTCAAGCCGGTTCTCGCAGCCTGCTTTCCATGGAACTACGTTACACTGGTGCCGAAACCCGGGAAGGAGGAGGGATACACCATAGTAGAGTTCTCGCCACTACCGTCCACCCCAACGGAGCAGCCATGGCCATCTGCCGGGGATGAGGAGTCCAGCCACCTGGAAGCGGAAGAACGGCTGACAGGGGCAGAGCATTCCGTCCACCAGGGGCTGGAGGACTGCCTCCGATCCACCCGGAGAGGCATGGCTGTCATCCGTTAGAGGGTGGAGGAGTGGCCGAGGAACAAGCAACGGCGTATCGGAGATCTGTCGAGTAAGGTTTTTTTTTTTCTCATTTCTCTCTCCTCGCTCACTGCTGCTCTGCGTTGGCCTTTTCCCTCTCTTTTAAATTGTAGTGTTTTTTTGTAGTGTTCCCTTTGTCCCCTCCCTCGTCCAGGTAGACAGGTATGACCTGCCGGCAGACGGCGCGGAATGCGCGCCCCTCCCCCGGTCACTGTGTTGTAGCAACTCCCCTCTCCAACGAGGTTGGATCTACCACTGCGCCATTTCCACATGCCGCCTGAAAAACCCATGTGATGTATTCACCACTCTTACCTCCCCGTCAGGGCAGGGGTGGTCTCCGCAGGGTCATTTCCCCCTGAAAGAATAGGAAACTGGGTAAGACCCCCTTCCCTGCGTGTAAGGGCCACGGCCGTTCTTGCTCTATGAAAAAACATAGAGAAAGGTTGGCAAGCGTCGCCTTGTTCCCCTGCCTAGGGTAACCAGAAGGATCCCGATGACTTTTTTGGGGCATTGGGGAAGGGTACGTGCAGTCTGACACAGCTGGTCACCTCTGCACGTAAAATACCTGCCCGCTCATGTGTCAGCAGAACATGTACATGGCTCAGCGCATGGCGTGATTTAAATTGGAACCCTAGTGTCACTTCTTTGACACAACGTGGAAGTGAGCGACAGACGGGGAACGTCTAGGTTATGTATGTAACCTCCGTTCCCTGAAGGAGTCACTGTAGTGGCCGGACCATTTCCGGCTCCTCAGAAAAATCAACGTATTTCCTTTATTGCTTTTATACCCGTATGTCCAGGGGCGGGGTATGCAAATACTGTCTGCCAACTTCTCATTGGCCTTTTTTCATATATCAGAGACATATTTGGCACTCAAGAAATACCCCTAGTGTCGCTTCTTCTACACAACATCTCGTTCCCTCCATCAGGGAACGGAGGTTACATAAGTAACCTAGACGTTTTTTATACAGAGCAGTAAAAAGAAAAAACGAGTCAGGACCAAGTAGGTCTATACCTGAGGAAATTAAGTTTTTACTTAGGGTTGTGTCTGGGTTAGAGCATAGGGTTGATAACATTTATAATATACGACTTACTTTACGTCTTGCTTTTGGCTGCATTCTGTGGATATTTCACCCAGAAAACTGGAGCTCACATGTGTCCATATGTTTACTTCCAGATTTGGCCACTGGGGGCAGTAGTTAAAATTTCAGTAAGCATAGACCGATTTCCGCAGCAGAACTTTTGACTTTCTGTCACCAAATTCACAGTGAGAGCAGTCTGTTTTTTTGCTGAGGTGCTTTTAAGGCTTCCGTGTACTGTAAACACACTATTCACATATATGAATAATAACATTTATTTTTTAGCTGTCATGAACAAAAATGTTAAACTGCCCCATCCAACAGCCTCTTTGCAATCGACACTGAAAATGTCCTGAGAAAACTGTTAATATTATCTACGCCCCTTATTACCTCACCATGACTGGGTGTATGCAGTTTTTAAAGACTGATAATGAATGTGGACACATATGTGAGATCAGTTTTTTTTTTTGCTGAGGTTACAGAACAAACCATTTTATGTAGATTCAAATTATTTCACATTTCTTATCTGTGACTCAAAAAGCCCCATATGCTGGATAAAATGTGATACAAATTTTTTTACAGTGTATGTAAATATTTAGAGCAGACCAGGGTGTCAATCAACATATCAACACAAGGATGCTGAACCCCAGATTTCTCTGAATAATGTGATTCAGTTTTTCATCACTTTAACAGCTGCTGTGTGAAACACTCTCCAGGGAGACAAATTTTATGGACACTAGTATGACAAACTCATGTCAATGTCTTTCAACAAGGACACACTCTGATATGCTATTAAAGTAAATGGTTCCATGTAAACCATCAGCTGGGTCTTTATAAACACATCTTATATCTCTTATTATGCAGGCTTGTGTCATGCATGCAGGAACCATTGTTGATCATTAATTGAGCATTTAATAGTTACATGCTACTTATGACCTTCAAATTGCCATGGAGGACTTGTTTTTGTCATTTCCTGTAAATGGTATATGTTTGTTTGGATGCAGGTACCTGTCAGTCAGTAGTATGAAACAGATTGGTTCAGGCAAGGGCATTAGACACACAGTAGCATCAAAGCTTTGATGGACAGCAGCAGAATGAGGGTCAAAGTGTCCTGATAAGATGTGTAAGTCGAACCCACACCTATTAAAACTAGAGCTACTGGATGTGCTGACAATGGAACCATCAGTCACGATCACAGTTTCTGATTATTTCTGGAGCTCATGGGACAAAAACAAAAACAAACACTGATAAAATAGGTAACTTGTTGTCTTGCTTAAGCCAGACCTCAAAATCAACACTTTCCTCTCCTAGCAACAAATTCCATTTAAAATGAAAAGCTTAGTGATGAGCACTACCTTCTTGTTGGCAATTTTGGGTAACTTGATTTGTATCTTTTGCTAACTACTGAAAAATAAATGTATCAACACAACATATATGTCCATTATTGCAATTCTACAAAGCATATATATATATATATATATATATATATATATATATATATATATATATATATATATATATATATATATATATGTATGCACACTGATCAGCCACAACATTAAAACCACCTGCCTAATATTGCGTAGGTCCCCCTCGTGCTGCCAAAACAGCGCCAATCCGCATCTTAGAATAGCATTCTGAGATGCTATACTTCTAACCACAAATGTAAAGAATGGTTATCTGAGTTACTGTAGACTTTGTCAGTTTGAATCAGTCTGGCCATTCTATGTTGATCTCTCTCATCAACAAGGCATTTCCATTCACAGAACTGCCGCTTACTGGATGTTTTTTGTTTTTGGCATCATTCTGAGTAAATTCTAGATACTGTTATGTATGAAAATCCCAAGAGATCAGCAGTTACAGAAATACTCAAACCAGCCCATCTGGCACCAACAATCATCTCTGCGATTATCTAATCAGCCAATCATTTGGCATCAGTACAGTGCATACAATCATGCATATATGGGTCAGGAGCTTCAGTTAATGTTTACATCAAACATCAGAATGGGAAAAAATTGGATCTCAGTGATTTGGACAGTGGCATGATTGTTGGTGCCAGATGGCCATTTGATATATATATATATATATATATATATATATATATATATATATATATATATATATATAAAACAAAATAAACAAACATTGTGCAAAATATATTTTTGTTTATTTTAAAACATACCAAAAATATGGCCAAAAATAACAGGAGCAGGACATTCCATTTTACAAATACATCTTGCTTTCATTCTTCTGTCCAAATTTCCTCCTTCACTTAGAGAGTGAACCTAGCAATAAAATAAATCAGACCATTTCAGAAATGAGAAGTACCCAGGCTGTGTAGAGTTCAGAGACAGCTCAAGGCATGTGAACTCAACAATAATAAAAAACAAGGAGAATCTGTGCTCCTTCCCTCATCCAAAACCTCACATTGAGGAAGTAGCCTCAGGTGCAGTCCTGTAGGCTTCCCAAAGTGCTAATTACACTTAAAAGCAGAGGATATTGTACTTCTGCAGGCACTGCCACAGGTAAATGTGGGGTCTTCTTTCTCTCCATTCAACAATATTTATTTTCTCTGCAAGCCTGATTATGAAAAGAAGTGACAACTGGGGAGCCAGAGAGGGAAAGAGAGGCAAAATAAGAAGAAGACAAGAGTTCCTATACACACACATAGGCACTAGCTGTTCATATGATACTATGTAATACCTTTAAATACCACCTTTAAAAACAGCCTATTGTTGTTAGGACCAATTTAGCTCTCTGGGATTTATGAATCACCTGTATTGTTTTTCTCCAGGGGGAGACAACCAAGACACATCAAGAATAGAGAGAAAGAGTGTTTATGTGTCCAAATCACGTGATAAAAAATGACCAGAGTAAAATGTGTTTTATAGAGGCCCCCAAAATTATTAAAACACCTCAGCCACACATAAAACTGCAAGAATGTCATTCTAGCCTATTAGATCAAAATATTAAACCAAGTGACATGTCTTTTGAAAGATAGATAGAACAAGTGCACTTTTCAAGCCAAACATTTGACAAAGTAAATCTGTTACATTTGAAATAATTAAAACAATAGACTTACTGTTCAAAATGAATGCAACATTATTGGACAATTTGTAGTGGTCAGACATCAGTGAAAAATGGTTATATTAATGTGATGAACTACACCTGTGGTGCTAGGACTGACTTGTGGCTTCATACTCACATCTACTAAAAAAATGGGACCAGCTGGTTAAAAGTAATTGGAAAAATGGCTCAGAAAAGCTAAGTTGTTCCTTGATATTTTGTTATCTATGCAATCCAATTTTAATACTTAAAAAAGCTGTAACATGGCGTGACAACAACACATTCCTGGATGCCAAAGGCCCCTAACAAGTTTTCAAACTTTGCGCTGAAATTTAAAAACAAATATTTTTAACATTAGCTGATATATAGGCCTATAAAATTATACAAACACCATTAACGCAAGTCATGCAAGCTTCTAGCAAAACTAAAACGAATAAAAGCACATTTAGAGCTGAATACTGTGGCTGTTTACTTGCAAAAAGAATCTGAATAATTATTCTTTAAAAATATGATGTACTTTGTTTAGCAATGTCACATATACCATATAAACAATCCATGATACACATATAGCAATACAAACACAAATAATTTTCGTTGTTACATTTGGAGTTTGATGGGGTGAAAGATTACGTTTTGCCAATTATAAATGCTTGAACTATACCAAACACGGTACAAGCATCCTGGTTACTGTCGTAACCACCGTTCCCTGATGGCTACACCCCATGTCAATCACTTCATTGTTTGTGCTCGCTTGGTGCTGGTCCCCTATCTGTCACTCGCTCGACATTTGGGGCTCTTAGGAGCCCCAAACACCTCTGATCTATGAGAAAAGGCCTATGAGAATTGTCGAGTGGTATTTGCATGCATCCTATAAAAGGAGCTGGCTCGCAACCACTTATTCAGGTTTATAGAGCCAAGACAGGGTTCCGGCCATTTCAGCGTGTAGCTCAGCGTTGTGGCAAAAGGGACGCAACGTCTCGTTCCATCCATCAGGGAACGGAGGTTACAACAGTAACCAAGACGTTCCCTATCTGTCACTCACTCGACGTTGTGTCGATGTAGTGACACTAGGGGTCCCTATACAAAACGCCACAACCAGCTGAACAGTCTTACGTGGACTGGCGTTGCGGGTGCAGGCAGAAGGCCAGAAGGGTTTTTTTGCAACAAAAAGTGTAGCGCATCAAAAAGTTTACCGACATAGCTGATGGAAACGCAAATTATAGCTAAACTTTTACAAGTTTTGACATAATATTTTCTGCTGAACTCTAGCGCATAATCTCGGAAACACTTTTTGTAGAGAAAATTAGCATTAATGCAAAAATATAGTGTCACATGACCCCATTAACCCCAATCATTAGCTTCGTCTTAATCATGATGAAAAGGTATACATCCTTGAAAGCCAATTCATTGTAAGTGAAGCATTACACGCACTGTTATGGACAGTGTTGGGGAGTATCGAAATATAAGTAATGGGAATATGTATTTAAAATACAAAATATAAGTAAATGTATTCCACTATAGTTGCAATTTAAATAATTGGTAATTAAAATACAGTTACATTCAAAAAGTATTTTGATTACTGAAAAGATTTCTTTGCATTTTATTGTCATTTGTGTAATTTAATATTTAGTTCTTTCAGATGGAAAACATCCATATAAATGATGCAATCCAAAGTGCATTTGAACAGCGGTGAAACACTTTCTTATGATGTGTTACATTCATACAAGCAGACAGAGAAGTTTGAAGTTTTGAGCAGAAAAAATAGTAATAAACCTTGTGTAAATTGTCAGATTACACTAAGCTAAAATGCTATTTCTAGCCATTTTACATGCACAAGTTACCAGGCACCGTAATGCTTTTACCTGGAGATAAATGGTTTAGTCCGACAAATAACAGTGCCAAACAGCAAAAGTCTGTATTCCACACATTTAATGGCAGATACACAGGCTGCACGCTCTTCTCATACATGAGAAAATTAACAAACCATTAGTGTCATAGAGCATATCGGTCATCATCCTTCTGCACACAGAATGAGTAACTCTCTAATCACACAGCACATGCATATGCTAATGAGATGGTGTCTTAAAGGAACCCTGCATACTAATAGAATGCATGAAAATCCATTGTCTTAATAGTTACAGAAAATTTATGTTAAATCATAATTAATTTTTTTCTAGTGAGACCTTTGATATTTGGGCAAAAAAATCGTATTATTGATAATAATTTTTGTATTGTTTTCCTGTAAAAATATCTAAAAATCATTAAAACAAGATCAATTTGATTTATCTTGTTTTAGAAACAATACTGCATAAGATATTTTTATAGTTTTTATAGTCAAAACAAGTGAAAAAATCTACCAGTGCTGAAGAAGTAATCCAAAGTATTTAGAATTTTTGGAACACTAACATATCCCAATACTATACAATTATTGTTTAGGTTACTTTTGTAAAAATGCCGGATAAAAATCCCTGTAATAAATTAAATAAATTATCAAACGAAAAAATTATATTGTTAGGCATATATAATTGCCTTTTCTTTACACAAACGTCAAAGTTACTGTCGTAATCTCTATTCCCTGATGGAAGGAACAAGATTTTGTGTCGATGTAGTGACACTAGGGGTCACTCTTGAGAGCCCTGAACACCTCCCATTCTTTGAGAAAAGGCCAATGAGAACTGGTGAGTGGAATTTGCATGCCACTTTCCCGGTTATACAGGTATTAAAGAAGCTGGAATGCCATTCCATTCAGGTTTTGTGCTGGGGAGCCGAGATAAGGTCCGGCCATTTCAGCGGCTAGTTCAGTTTTGTGGCAAGAGGGACCCAACGTCTTGTTCCCTCCATCAGGGAACGGAGGTTACGACAGTAACCATGCCATTCCCCTTCTGTCACTCACTCGACATTGTGTTGACAGCCACACATGGAAGAGGAGCGGTAGTAGGTCTCACCACGAAAAGGGGGGGTACTCTACAAACACAGCGACCGGGGGTGATCCAAGGGAGACGTGGGTCTGCCGATAGGGAGTCTGTACTGCGTAATATACATCACAGGGTTTCCGGAGTAATCAGCACCTGTGGAGCACCTATCCCAGTACAGGGCATATTGGACCCCATAGTGGGGCTGGCTGAGAACTCCTCCAACGAGTTTTTGAACCATAGGGCTAGGGAGGAAGGACATCCAGGGTCCATGACTTCGTGAACTCGACTGGGGGTAAAAGCACACATTTTCGCCTCAGATGAGGAGAAAGGTGCTATACACAAGTGATACACCCGGCCAGCTGTTCCATATTACCGACTCTACCTGTTCTTACCTGAAAGATCACGGCATGAAACCGGCTCAAGACGGAGATGGTAAAATCACGCGAAGGTATTGGGTGTTGCCCGGCCCGTTGCTCTGCAGATGTCTGTTAGAGAGGTGCCAATGTCCAGTGCCCACGAGGACGCCACACTCCTTGTAAAGTGTGCTCGAACCCGCAAGGGGGTGTGCACGGCCTGGGTTTGGTAGGCCAATTCAATGGCACCCACGATCCAGTGGGCAAGCATCTGTTTAGAGACAGTGTTCCCTTTCCGCTGTCCTCTAAAGCAGACAAAGAGCTGTTCAGAGCGTCTAAAGCTCTGCATGCGATCATGATATATTTTAAAGGCTCAATATTACGGTTTAGTATTTCTCTGTAATATAGAACAGTGCTAGCAATGTTACTTACATTTTTTCTCAGCCCTTGAACTCAAACCATTTTCTGATGCCCCCCAAAATATATTGTATGTATTAAAGTAACACAAATTTCTTTTTTTATAAAACATTTTTAAAATGATTTTTTAATTCATAGATACTGTTAGTGTTATAAGAAGAGTTTAATTATATGTGAAGTGCATTTTTTAAGAGTATCTTAATGGATCCAAAAAAAAAAAAAGAATGAGTGTCTGGTCCATCAAGCTTTTAATCCAATCAGGGTTCTCCATATTCAATGCTCTGAAACTGAAAGGAGAGCGAGTTTGCTCCCCCCTCCCGTCGCTCCGCCTGCACTCGGTAAATTTTAACATTGTATTCTGCATTGACCAAACATAGGCAAAGGAGGAAACATGTCAAATAATTTGATAAAAACTGTACGTATTTACCGAGTGGACTGTCTAGGGCAGAAGTACACAATGTGGAAGTCTTTTGGAGATCAACACACTTGTCTTGTAGATGCATACTTTTATAATTTTACTTTATGTTAAGAGATAAGATTTTTCAAACACGTAGACCAATATTATATTCATCAGTTTGCTTTTACTTACTTATAAATATTAGCTAATAGTAGTAACTAAAGTGTTAATGTAGTACTACTCATATGTCCTGCATTAATTCCTGTGTCACCTATTAATGACGGACAGGCCTGGACTGGTATACCTGGCATTTTCCCTGTGGGCCGACGCACTTTGGGGCCATTCAGGGGAGTACTGGCCATCAGCAGAACCGAGGGGTCTGGTGGGTCGGCCACGAAACGGCCACGATAAGCTTAAATGAGCCACAGCGTTATGCAGAACAGACCACAAAACGACACCGCGATATGCAGAAAAGGACAGCAAACCCCCACCCCCCCCCCCCCCCCCCCCCCTTTTTGGGCTAGTTGCTATGTAAAATCCCAGGCCGATTTCTCTTCCCAGTCCAGCCTTGATGACGGACCATTATAATAAAGTGTTACTGATAATTGTAGTGATTTGTCATAGGAAATGTGCTGATGATCAGTTTAATAAACACTCTCTGAGCACTTTATTAGGAAAACCTACTGTACTTATTCATGTGATTATCTAGCCAATCATGTGGCAGCAGTGCACTGCATAAAATCATGCAGATAATGGTCAGGTGCTTCAGTAAATGTTCACATCAACCATAAGAATGGGGAAAAATGTGATCACAGTGATTTCAGCCATGGCATGATTGTTGGTGCCAGATGGGCTGGTTTTAGTATTTCTGTAACTGCTGATCTCTTGGGATTTTCACATACAATGGAATGGTGCCAGAAACAAAAAAACAGTTCTGCAGATGGAAAAATACCTTGTTGATGAGAGGTCAACAGAGAATGACCAGACTGGTTTGAGCTGACAGAAATGCTATGGTAACTCAGATAACCACTCTACATAATGTTGTGAGGAGAATAGCATATCAGAGTGCACATCACATTGAACCTTGAGGCGAATGGGCTACAACAGCATAAGACCACGTCAGGAGCCACTTATGTCAGCCAAGAACAGAAAGCTGAAGCTGCAGTGGGCATAGGCTCACCAAAATTAGACAATTGAAGACTTGAAAAACTTAGCCTAGTCTGATGAATCCTGATTTCAGCTGAGGCACACAGATGGTAGGGTCAGAATTTGCTGCCAACAGCATGAATCCATGGACCCAAACTCAGGGGTGGATCTAGACATTACTTAATGGTATGGCAAGGGGGTAGCATACAGACTATAAGGGGTGGCAACACCACAGCAAGCACCCATGCATAGTTCTTATGGATTAAAGCACCAAACTTCATTGTCACTATCAAATGACAAATGTCCATGATTTTGCAATACAACTGCATTTCCGATAACGATTTTGCTACTGATTTGCCAACATTAATATATATATATATATATATATATATATATATGACAATTTATATCTCCAGAGCACTCAGACATTGTCTATTAAACACATCAACAAATTCTAAATATTCCTTAGCTTGACATTTAGAAAATTGTACTGTGGGAGGCAGTGCTGTGAAAATTAATATTAATTATGTTAAGCACAATATAAGATTATTTTAAATTACCTGTTGTGATCAACAGTAATTCTTAATGACAATTCAATTAAAGTAAATATTTCACATAATATGGTAATTTCATTTCTACATCTGCCACTATCAGTCTTGGGATTTTGTTAGTCAGAAGATGAATATGTAGATCAGCACTCTGATTAAGAACATGACTGATTGATCTAGTGGAAACTTTTTGCCTTTAGTTTTTAGAGGTTCTGGGTTCTAAATCGCAAAAATATATCTTTTAATTTTGATAAACCAAGATTGCATCTGTGAATTAGTTGATGGGTATTACACTTTAAAATTAAAATGCAATAAAAGCAGAGAGACGAGAGTAGTGGAAACACAAACTCTTTTGTTGACAGTTTTGTATATGGAAAAAAAAGGCAAACTCTGAAATTCAGACAAGGACAACCTCCGCACTCAGCACCAGCAGCAAGAACCCAGAAAAAAGTAAATATGTGCCTGAGCGCTCATGAACATGATGGAACTGTTCACAAACAACCTACTCCCCTCCCACAAGCCAGCCATGGAACACTTAGTTAATATTGGGAGGAAACGCACTGAGCACCGTTGCGCCCCATCAGCTATCAACTCACCTGGTTACCACACACATGAGAGCGATTAAGAGAGAGGGAGAGAAAGATAAAATGATAACACAGACTCTACATTCACACAAACAATACCGCCAAGAAGGCCATCACAATGGGGGACAAGGAAAAGAGCCCAAGCTGCTGAAAAACTGCTGAAACAAAAAAGAGACAGATAACAGCCGCAACAAACACTTATCATAACATTCAAAATAACACATTCTCAGCACCGGATTGCCAGTCAAAAGACACGACAATGAAATCGAAACTCCTTCTCAAGAACTGGAGATGTTTCATCTGAATTACACACATACCTGACGAAAGCTATTCCAAAAAGTGGTGAGAACACGTCTCACCCATATTAACCTTAACTGACAGTAATGTCTCTAATAATCATTCAGTGAATACTTGGAAACAAATGAGAAATGAATCTTTTACCTTTATTTTTTTCATGTATTTGACAATGTGGCCACTGTTGTTGAGGATATAAGCTCATCAACCCACGAGAGCCCATATACTGAATACATGCTGCTATAGTAGGTATGTGATTGGTAGATGCTGTGATTGGCTGCTGCTGTAAACAATGACAGGAACCCAAAACAATCAGGCTATGGGTCTGTAGTCATTTGTGCATTCATTGAGAGTTTAGGCAGTTCTATATGAATACACCCCAACACAATATCAGCATCTACTATAATTTAATTACATTTATATTTAATACATTTAAATACTTATGCTGGGGTGGCAAAGCTCATTTTTAGGGTACAGCTGCTACCCCGTGCCACTTTTGTGGTAACGCCCCTGCCCAACCTGCCTTTTGTCAACAGTCCAGGCTGGTGGCGGTGGTGTAACGATGTGGGGAATGTTTTCTTGGCACATTTTGGGCCCATAAATAATCTAAATAAATTACATTTAACTCTTTGTGAATTTCACAATTTAGTGAATAAAAATGTAAAATACACATTACTATCGCCTTGTTTGTTACAGTAACACAATTAGCTTTTTTCTACATTAATATTTCCATAGAATTCAGTGGATGTACGACCTATAGAGCACTAGTGAAGCCATGCTTCAATGGGAATTTGTGTCAGATACCTGCACCATTTTAGGAAAGTTAAGATAAGTTAAGAGAGGCTTGAAACACATCATTTTGGGTCCTGCCCAGACTCCAGAAATGTCACTGTTTGAGCAGCTTTGAGAGCAACATTTCAGATATCAAAAACAAAGGTCACTTTTGAAACTGATTTGTCTGTGGGGTATTTACACTTGGTCACGTCATGCGTTTTTGCTGATTAGAGTTGGTTTGAGAAGTATTCCAGATGAAACTCGTTAAGTGTAAATGCATCTGGCTGCTACTTCACCCAACCAGCGCTACATCAGCATAGAGAACATGTGAAACACAAGAGCTGTAACCAAATATTTGCATGGGGATCGCATCATGCAGTAAATACAAACAATTTATGAAATGGATGCATGTTGTAAGAGACATAATATTTTTCTTCCTTTATTCAATACAAATCACTGATGAAACTTCCACGCACTGGTCAAAGTCACTTGGAATCAAAAAATATATTACATCTTTTAAATTCGCTGCCCTGCATTAGCATAATCACGAAAGTGAACTCTTGTTTTATTTGCATATTTTGCGTGAATTAATGATCAGATTTATCTCCGCTTGGCAGAGACACATTTATGTGGCTAAGTGTAAATGGAATGTGCTTATTTAATAATATAGCAATCTTATCAGTAAAAATGAAAAAATCAGTAATGAGGTGGTGGTGGCGTAGTGGCTAGAGCACAGGGCTGCTAATCAGAAGGTCGCTGGTTCAAACCCCACAGCCACCACCATTGTGTCCTTGAGCAAGGCACTTAACTCCAGGTTGCTCAGGGGGGACCTTCGACACCCCGGGAACGCGGCGTGGCGTTCCGTCCGCCAGGGGCTGAGGACTGCCTCCGATCTGCCCGGAGAGGCGCGGCTGTTGTCCTGTAGAGGGTGGAGAAGTGGCTGAGGAACGAGCTACGGCGTATCAGTGAACCGGCGAGTACATTTTTTTTCTTTCTTTCCTTTAATCTCTCTCTCCTCTCTCTCTCGATACCGCTCTGCGTTGGCCTTTTCCCTCTTTTTTAAATTATGGTGTTTGTGGGAGGGGAGGTACTGCCCAGTGCAGGAACCCTCCCCCCCCCCCCCCCCTATTTTTAATTGTTGTTTCCCTCCCCTTGCCCCCTCCCTCGTCCAGGCTGATGGGGATGACCCGCCGGCAGACCGCGCGGGAGGCGCCCCCCCCCCCCCCCCCCCCCCCCCCCAGGGGATGTACGTCAGGCCGGGGGTCCCCAGCCTGAGAGAATGGGGGAGGAGTGTGGCACGGTGGAGGGCGGGACCGGCGCGTGATTACGCACGCCCGGTCCCGTATCAGGCTAATTGAGCCGTCAAGAGGGATAAAGGCCACTCGCAGACGGCGATCGAGAGAGAGAGCTTAATCAGCAGACATGTCTGCTGTCCTATATGTTTGTTTTAAGTTCTTCATTAAATTATTATTTATATTGACAAGCCGGTTTCTCGCCTCTTCCTTGCCCATGAACTTGAACTGTGTTACATCTACTTATTGTGCTGGGTGCACATTCATGAGCGCTGCCGTGTTGAGATCGTATGACCAGCTGAAAATGACTAGTTTTATTAATTTTGTAACTGGATGTTTTCTCGTGTAGAATAAATTAATCATGGCTGACATACTAGAAAAACAGTGCATTTTTAGAATTATATTGGTAATTGGGAACTTCTGTTCCCCGTCTGTCGCTCACTTCGACGTCGTGTCGAAGAAGCGACACTAGGGGTCTCTCTTGAGTGCCGAAAGATACCTCTGATCTATGAAAAAAGGCCAATGAGAGTTGGCGAACAGTATTTGCATACTCCGCCTCCGGATACGGATATAAAGGCAAGAGAAATACGCTCATTCATTCAGTAATTTTCTTCGGAGCCGATGGTCGTGTGAATGTTGTCTGCTGTGCTATACACAACTTACCCTGCTTCTGATCCTCTGACGCGCTGTTGGATTTACGGCGCACCTTCAGCGGATTTTCTCTTCTCTGCCGGCGTGCAGTTTGCCCCTGAGCGCTTCGACAGCGCAGTGTCTAAAAGAGTTATTAAAGAGCAATTTTCTCGTAAAGAGTTTATTTCTCTAAAAGATCAATACACAGTGGTGTTGAACGCCCTTTTCAGGGCGCGTCTTTATAAAGATGCCATTCAAACCCTGTGTAGTTCCTGGATGCGGTAGAGTGCTCTCCGCTTCTGACGGCCACAGGCGCTGTCTCGTGTATCTGGGCGCCGATCACACCGAGGCAGCGTTTGTGGACGGTTCATGTTCTCATTGCGAGAATATGACCATGGCAGCGTTGCAGTCGCAGCTCGCTTTCAACAGAAATCACGCCACTCCTGCCGCCCCCCGTATCGCTCCTTCTTCCCATGCGATTGAGGACGATGCGGTTGGCGATGGAGGCGATTTGGGGAGGGCAGCGGGTGCAGCTCCGCCGGGTACTCCCCCTCGGACCACCTGCCCCACCTACTCGCCTCCGGGCCGGTTTGCCTATCCTCTAGAGCTCGAAGCCGATGAGCTCGCCGCTCCATCGGAGAGCGCGGTGTCTGATGCTGACTCCTCCCCTGGGCTGCCGCTTTCGGGCCAGCATGCCCAGGTTGAGGCAGATGCGCAGATGTCCGACATGCTTGCCCGGGCCGCCGTCGGGGTGGGGTTGGACTGGAAACCTCCACCCTCCCCACACCCGTCACGGTTGGACGACTGGTTCCTGGGGTCTGGGCGCCGCTCACAGCCACGCCCCCCCGTTCCTGTTTTTCCCGGAGGTGCATGACGAGCTGACGTCGTCATGGAGAGCCCCGCTCTCCGTCCGTCAAAAGCCCTGCTCATCTGCTCTCGCTACCCTCGACGGCGGAGAGGCCCACGGGTACACGGCGATTCCCCAGGTGGATAGGGCGGTTGCGCTCCATCTCTGTCCCGGTGACCCTACCACCTGGCGCGGGCGGCCTGTACCCCCTTCCAAGGCCTGTAGGACTGCGTCCTCGTTCAACCACAAAGCCTACAGCGCCGCGGGACAGGCCGCCTCCGCCTTGCACGCCATGGCCCTCCTGCAAGTCCACCAGGCCAAGGCGCTCAGAGATCTGCACGAGGGTAGCCCTGACCCCGATGTGCTGCTGGAACGGTGCTCAGCAACCGACCTCGCCCTCAGAGCCACGAAGGTCACCGCGCAGGCACTCGGACAGGCGATGGCCACCCTTGTGGTCCAGGAACGTCATCTTTGGCTCAACCTGGTCGAGATGTGTGAGGCTGACAAAATTCGCTTCCTCGACGCCCCTGTCTCCCAGCTTGGCCTCTTTGGCGACACCATCGAGGACTTCGCCCAGCAGTTCTCCGCGGTGAAGAAGCAGACGGAGGCCATCTCACATATCCTGCCTTGCCGCAAACCTGCCGCCAAGGCCACTGCCCCATCTGCTCGCCGAGGGCGTCCCCCTGCGGCTAAGAAACCTGCTCCGCCTCAACCCAGGCCAAGCTCTCAGCCCCAGTGTCGAACACACCGCAGGAAGCAGACGGCCCCGTCTCCCGGACTCCCTCAAGGACCCGTAAGGCTCCCAGGCGGTCCTGAGACGGTCGACCCAGTGACACAGACGTTAGCTCCGGAGGTGGTAAGACCGCTCCGTCCCCCGGTGGAGGGCTGGGAGGAGAATCTTTTGTTGTTAAACAATTTAATTTGCCGCCCCCCCTTAGATGGGGGTGCGGTACCCACATTCTCAATAAAAGAGCTATTTCCTATGTCTCTGGGTCACCTGGCCCGCAAATGCCGTTCTCACGGCACTTTGCCTCTAGATCTCAACAGTCCCGGCTCCCTGGACACGGACCACCCGTCTCCAGCCCCACGACTGTTCCCCGGCCAGCCGGTTCCGACGAGTCCAGAGGACGCCTACGGACCTCCTCCTCAGTTGCTAACCCGCCCCCTGCCGGGTGTGCGGAGCAAGGTAAGTGCTTTGAGTCTTTTCTCAGTACCCCAGCCGCGGGTCGCCCCGTTGCCGCCCAACGCTGCCCTACCTGCTCCGCCCCGCTGGGTACGTCAAAATTAATCGTCCCCTTGGTGCTCCTAGCGCAGAGGTTGGATGCGTGGCTTTCACTTCCCAACCCGTCTCGCTGGCTGGCCCGGACCATCCGACTCGGTTACGCAATTCAGTTTGCCAGGCCCCCGCCCCCCTTCATGGGCATCCGCTTCTCCGCAGTACACGGCGATCACGCCCAGTCCCTGCGTGCGGAAATCGCGACTCTTCTGGCCAAAGACGCGATAGAGCCTGTCCCTCCAACCGAGATGAAGGAGGGTTTCTACAGCCGTACTTCATCATGCCCAAGAAAGGCGGCGGCTTACGACCAATCTTGGATCCGGAGGCGTAGTATGCAAATACTGTTCGCCAACTCTCATTGGCCTTTTTTCATAGATCAGAGGTATCTTTCGGCGCTCAAGAGAGACCCCTAGTGTCGCTTCTTCGACACGACGTCTCGTTCCCTCCATCAGGGAACGGAGGTTACATGCGTAACCTAGACATTTTTGTGTGACTGCATATATATGCCACTTGTTGTCAGAACATAAAAATGAATATTACGGAGTTCACTTTTAACTTCACAGAACTACATTTTTTTATGCTTTTACTATTAATGCTTTTCAGTATTGAATGAAATATAAGTTTATTTAAAATCAACATTTCTCTCATCCGCCATCTTGGATTTTTGCTTTCACTGAGCTTAGTGCAATACATTCTGAGAATGTCTTCACTGTAAAGATGACATGTGATTGTGCACTCATGTGATGATATGGATAAAACAATGTACCATAGGCATCAATTCCCCCTTTGCTGCAATAAAAGCTTCCACTTTTCTGGAAAGGCTTTCCACTATACCTGCATGTAACTAATATTGGGTGAAGGGGCCTGGCTCGCAGTTGGCATTCCAACTCACCCCAAAGATGTTCAGTGGAGTTCAAATCTATCTGTCTGTCTGTCTGTCTGTCATCACAAATGGATCTACAAAATGTCCAGATAGTGTCAAATTTTCTAAATATTTCAATTAGAAAATAATATACTTATTTACAAGTCAGTTGGAGCGTCTTTTAATCAGTGTTGGGGATAACACGATAAAAGTAATACTCGTTACATAATCAGATTACTTTTTTCAAGTAATGAATAAAGTAACACAATATTTTTTACTTATTTTAGACCATAATATCAGAGTTACTTTTTAAATAAAGTAACACGTTGCATTTGTACACCTCTGATGTCCCTGTATTGCGAGAAATCAGAAGTAAAAGATTGCAAACTTTGGGGTGGAGACGTAGTGCATGATTGGCATTGTATTTCTAGCAACTGGAATTAGATTGGCATAGAGTGTGAGCTCAGAGACAATTTAGCAGAGAGTAACTTCTATTTAAAATTAAATTAATATTTCCAAGACGCTCTAGCACCCAAGAGTCAATGGATGTAGAAAGGAAGCTCCATCTTGCAGGTAAAAGAGCCAGTTACCTTTTAGATGCAGACATAGCAATCAATCAACTCGCTAAAGCACATGCGCATTTCGTGTTTTAGGGTAATAGGGGGTCAACAGCATTTGGTTGAGTGAAACATGATTGGTAAATTTGTTAATACATACTGTATTAAAAAAAAATCAGTAAACATGTTTAGGCAGAGGGATTATTAGTCTAGTCTTCCACTGGCCACGACATGATAAACAGGGTGAAATACTCACACAATGCATGGACTTATGCAGCCGAAATGCTCCGTGTTACAGCTCCCCGTAACTTGGAGAATGGGATGAGAATAGCTGAATCTGGATCAGTGGCTCCAAGAAACATTCTACATGGTTTGTGCACATAGAGAAAATGTCTTTGTTTCTAAAATATTCTACATTTTTGTTTTATTCTAAAAAAGTTTTTTGAAACAAACCTTTGAAGTAGGCTGTACGCAGTACTCACCATGGATCAACTTAAGATGACTTAAGTGAAAACTATTCATTTATTCATCAGACTTATTCCTTGAACATGTTAGACTGGCTTCCATGCTGAATTTTATCCAGACTTTTGAAAAACATCTTAAGTTGACTGGCATTGTCGATGGGCACAGCACATGATGACATATACTGTATGATGCAGGTTCACGTGTTGGACTTTGCTGCTTTAGATTAGACAGTGGTTATCCTTCATTATTCATATTAGCTGCCATGTTGATATTCATGTTATTGATCCATTATTATAAATATGATGTGAAGACCTACTTTCTAAATATCTGTTCTCTATCTGTCACTCACTCATCGTTGTGTCAATGAGTTGACACAAGGGGTCGCTCCTGCGGAGCCCAGACATCTCTGATCTTGAGAAAAGGCCAGTGGAAATTGGCGTGTAGAATTTGCATGCCACTCCCCCGGACATACGGGTATAAAAGGAGTGATGTTGCAAACACACATCAGATATCTTCTTCGGAGCCGAGCGAGCAAGTCACAGAGCTGAATTCCTCTGCTGCCTCCATTCATCTCTACACACTGTTGGATCTACGGCGCTTTACAGTGGTTGTCCCCCTCGCACACTACGTTGTGCTGAGCATACACCCCTGGGCGCTTCAGCAGAAAAAGTTCACGGAGTGAATAACTGGAAATTTCCTGGTTGCGGTTGATGTCTCTCCCCGTCTGATGGCCACAATCGCTACCTTTCGTGTCAGGGTGCCACCCACACAGAGTCAGAGTTCATGGATTGTTCATGTCCTCACTGCGAGGACATGACTATGGCTACGTTGTGGTCACGGCTCGCCCTCGTAAGAGCGCAAGCCAAACCAGCAGCTCTCCAACTCTGTTCTTCTACCTATGGGTATGAGGCGGGATTGGTTAGCACTGGGGGCGATATGGGGACAGTGGGAGCCTCTCCGCTAGGTATTCTCCCAGGGACCTCCCACTCCCCGTCACGCTCGTATGCTCCGAGCACTGGAGCGAGGTTGCCGGTTCGTTTCACGGCGGTCCCGCAATCTCATTCGGGGCGCCTGATGATGATGAGCTATGGATCGCGGCATCGGAGAACGGGTTCGTCATGTCTGACGCTGAGGACTCGGCTGGACTCCCACGGTCATGCTTGCCCGGGCAGCAGCGAGTGTCGGGCTGGAGTGGAATCCCACCACCCCCCCACCCCCCCGAACCCTCGCGGCTCGACGATTGATTCCTGGGGCCAGAGCGCCGCTCAAGGCCACACTCAGGCCCCCATTCCTTTCTTCCTGGAGGTGCACTTAATCCGTGACCACCTCCGATATCACTACCCTCGATGGCGGGGTGGCAAGGGGCTACTCGACGATTCCCCAGGAGGATCAAGCAGTCGCGTTGCACTCTCCACAACCGCCGACCACCGGTTCTCTTTGGCAGGTACGGCGCCCTGGAACCGGACCTCCTGCTTTCACGTGCCCAGCCGTAGCACTGAGGCTCCTGGGGCATATGGCATCCTTAGCGACTGTCACGCCACTTGGGTTGATGCATATGAGACCACTTCAGCACTGGCTACAGACCCAAGTCAAGAGACGAGCATGGCGCCACGGCACACACCACATCCTTGTCGCTCAGGCTTGTTGCCATTGTCTCAGCCCCTCGTCAGACCTAGCATTCCTACGGGCAGTAGTTCCCCTAGGCAAGGTCCCCAGGCACGTCGTGGTCCCAACTGGGCTGGGGCACAGTATTCAACGGGCACTCAGTCGCCGGCCCTTGGATTTCAACTGCCTCGAATTGTTGGCGGTACTACTTGCCCTGAGGTGGCTATTGCCATTGATCCGGGGCAAGCACATGTTACTCCGGATGGACAACACAGCAACTGTGGTATATCATCTGCCGTCTTGGTTACTGATGTAACCTCCATTCCCTGATTGAGGGAACGAGACTTTGTGACCCTCCTGCCACAAAACTGAACCAACCGCTGAAATAGCCGGGTCTTTGGCTCGGCTCCTCAGTGTGATACCTGATGTGTGTTTGCAGCATCTTATTTAAGGAGTAACACAATATTCTAACAAGTTACTTTTAAAAGTTAAAAGGTAACGTTACCCAACACTGCTTTTCATAAATACCTCATTTTAATTTGTTGTGAATTAAACCTTTACTCTTTTATGGCTGTGCTAAGCATCCATATGCTTAGCCCTAAGAAATGTGTCCACTAATTGTCATATGTTATGACTTTTTATCCTCAGTGCTTTTGCATAATAAGTACATTTGAAAATAATCATAAAACTGGTTAACCGGTAATTAAACTCAGATGGTAATCTAAACATCAAAAACTCACACTGTGGCATCCCTAGTATCCACATATGTTTGGCCATATAGTGTATCCTAGAAGTCAGCACAATTAATTTACCTACCTTTTGGAACAGCCTTCGTGTGAGCAGCATTCCTATGAAGCCTCAAAATAATGCCTCCATATGCAGCTCACTAGGTTTTGAAAGAGACTGTATCCATAAACACTTATCTGGTGTGTAGATAAATTCTCTTAGGGACAAGGCAGCTAGATCTGAATGTTCTATTTTCCAAATACTGCCCTGTCCTGACAAACCCCTGCTGGTCCAGCTGTGATCTAATCTCCTGGAATTACAGGGATAACCGTATACAGTCTAGCCCACCTGAGGTCCTTTACTAACCCAGGAGGGCAACAGGACAAATTTGGACACCAAAGACTATACTGCCACCTACAGCCAGACTCTGATGAGTAAGTTACATTGCATAAACCAAAACCAGATAATAAACAAAAAGGTGGAATTCACTGAGTATGGATTGGGCACACACTATTCACTAAAGGAATTATGTGAATCAGGTAAATAAAAAAATGAGTGATAAATGCAATTTATCCAGCTCAATTCCCATGCCAGTTCTAAGCGATATGTTGAGGAGGATGCAGCAGATTACTGCAATCTGGCATACTTTGCAGGGACTGTACAGCATCACTCCACCACTCCAATTTAGACACTTAAACCAGTTCTATCAAATGCAGAAAGTGCACTTGATTCCACTGCATGTTCAGATACAGTATATGCACAGGTGTATGTATAACTGGTGTCATGATCAGTAAAAAACTGAACTTTTAACCTCCTGAGACCTGAGAGTGACTGCTGTGTGCATGTTCCATTTCTCTTTTTGATTTGTAGCTAGTAGCACCTAATACACATGGGGAAAAAAATCTAGCTCAAATAGTTTTCCTAAAAAATGGATGTCCACATATGTGGACAGTGGGACTAAGTTATAAATGTATGAACTGGTCATTCATGTTTTTGAGACATTACAGACATTACATCAGAAATGAGCATAATTCATTCTGATTAAAATTAATGGCCAGAATCATCCAGTGTGCCGACCATGTTAAAATAGAATTATACATTCTGAAATGATGCACTGATTACCATTGTCCCATGTCTCCCAAACATCATCTGCAGCCTGTAAATTAACTTTTTGGTCAGATTTTAGGAGTGAATGTAATTAGCTGCATAGAGAGCTATAGAATGTTCCCTTGCTCCCTATTTATTGAATGACTTTACCTCCAGTTTGCAGTCAGAATAGTTCAAATCTATTTTTTTTCTTTCAGGGGATTTATGTTGTGTTGTGTTTAGTAGCATGACGTTTCACGATAAATCGATCAGATTTTAAAAATGGCATATCGGAAGAAACTATCGACTCTCTTACGAGATGTAGTTTTGGTGTTTCTCCCAAAGAAAAACAGCGCTGTGATCATCGCCATGTTGTTTTGTCACATGAAAGCTTAACACCTTACCGACAGCACAGAGTCTCCTGAACTGAGATCAGTCGATTTAAATAAATGTAATTTATGCGTTGCATATACCGAAGCCAAAATACAAAAGTCCACACTTGTGTACGTGGGGTTGCACAAGGTTAAACAAAACAAAGCAATATAAATTTTCCAGGCAAATAGCACTGTCTTTTTGTAAATAAGGGTAAATCTACAATAAGCCTATATTAACTGGAAAGGAAACGTGCTGAAAAGATGTAGTATTTTGCGTAGATTTTTGAAATGTGCATCTGTGCATGCCTTTTCATCATATTTTTGCCTACAATTTGTGCAACTGCCAAGGAGGATATTATGTTGGTTGCCAGAAAGCACACAATTCTCTTGAATGTCATATCATAGCAAATAAATTTGTTTTCATTGATACTAAGAGGCCTAGCCAAACTTGTTAACTAGGAGTTGTCTGCAGTCATTCGGCCATGTAGTGTACTTTTAGTACATAAAATAAATACTGTATGCAAATTGGCACACAGCCAAACCAGCCAACGTGTAAGATATAGATCATCACGTATCTGCAGTCAGCAATTACAGATGAAGATTTAATCGCTGAGCTAACAGCATTTCCTCTCCATTTAATCCATTATACATGTCTAATGGTGTCACTCAGTCCTGCCATTATATGTAGTGCTAATGTTAACATGTGCATTCTCAGCAAACAAGCAGGTGAATGAATCACATTTAAATAATCACTCACCTAGTTTTGCTGACTTGATGTAAACTCACACAAAACCTTATCTTGATTCGAAAGAAGTCAATACATTGATGTGCAGTACAATTTGCAGAGATTCCTGCACTAAAGATAGAGTTGCTGTGGTGCAGTGGTAAAATATTTAGGCTTAAACTGTAAGGTTGTATGTTCAAACCCCAAAAGAGGTGACCTGTGAACTATTACCATTGTGTCTTGAAGAAGCTTTGCGGTGGCCACTGGGAAGCTCAGGTTTAAGCACAGATTTTACTTATCAATGCAAAATGTGTACTCAGATCTATTTTTTATTTATTTGGTGTCAATAATTTTGCTCCAAGCTACTTCTCAAACTACTACTAAACTGTAAAATTACTTAACAGAAATAATTTACCAAGCTCAGAGCTGTATTTTTACAATATTTAAAAATTCAACAAACCAAGAGACAAGAAAATGAACAGTTAAACTTAATGTGTTACTACAGACTTCAACTAACTACATCTATCACTTTGAGGACTCTGTATACTGCAGCGTTTATCATTTTCAAAATCTATCTGTCATGCATTCTGTCATCTGCTCTGAGTGGTTTCCCAACCTACCTAGAAGACGTGTCACCCCATCAATCTGGATTGATGCATCGAACAAATCACCAACGATACGATATCATTGGTTACAGGATAGCACAGAGCAGCTCACATGCGCAAATAAATCGGGCTTTCCTCCACATCATGGCACATGCAATACATTTGAATTGCTTTTTTAAAAGCGCTTATTTAAAACAAGATTTTGAAACATAATTTTTCAATACAACTGTAGAAGTTGTACACATGTAAAAACACAGATCACACACACTCTACTGTTGTGGGTATCTAAGGGTGTGTTCACACTTGTAGTTCGGTTCTCTTGGTCCGGACCAAAAAAGAAAATGATACATTTAGTCCTGGTTTGCTTAGCATTCACACTGGCATTTTTAACACATAACCTAACAATACAAAACCAAAGGCATCAGGAAAAAGTCACAACCTGATTGGACAGCTTTTATGACTTATATTTTTGACGGAACTTGCCGATCATCCAGAACAATGCTGGCTGCTGGGCAAAATGCTCTCGTTATATTTAAACATGTATATATGGTGGTATTTTTAACAGCTGAGAACAAATGAAGAGCTAATAAAATGTGCAAAGGACAGTGTGAGAAATTACCTCCATTGTACACACAAACCAAGATATGCTGCAAGGATGGCTGACGGCGGTTCCGACGTCTGTACCGAACTGTAATGGGCAACATAGCTCCTTTGATGAGAAGAACCAGGTATGCTTGAGGTCAGTATTAGGCAAATTATTTCCAGTTTTTGGTCCATTTAGACGTCTTTGGTCCATGTTGCATTCATATATCAATCAAACCTCACCAGAGTTCATTTGAAAGCGGACCGAGACCCACTATTCAGGCAGTCTCGGTCCGCTTGTTTGGTGTGCACCAAGGTTCAGGTGACAGCATTCACACTTGTTCAAAAGAACCGCACTAACACAGCAATCGCACTAGAGTTCGTTTTAATCTAACCAAACCTGCCAAGTATATACATACCCTAAGTATTCAGTCTGTCCAATCTGGATGAAAAAAAAAAACATGAATATCAGTCTCTAGATACTTGAAAGATAAGCTGGAGAAAAGTAAATTGTATCACAGAATATATTTGCTTGTCAAATTTTAAATCAGAATCAACGAAGACACCCAGAGTCTGTACATTAGCGGTCAGTTTTCCAAGATCTTTGACTATGTGTTTGGCCGATTCAGAAGCACCAAACACTATAACTTCAGATTTAGTTCCATTAAACTGAAGAAAATTAGCAGCCATCCAACTTTTGATTTCATTTAGACAGTCAAAGAGGGATTTTAGATCCAAATTATCAGGGGGAGATAAAGCTGGGTGTCATCTGCTTAATAGTGGTATACAATGTTGTGTTTTTGACAAAAAGAACTAATGAAAGCATGTAAATGGAAAACTAGACAGGACCAAGAATAGAGCCTTGTGGAACCCCGCAGGTAATAGATACAGAGAGTGAGGAAAATTTCCAATTTCAACAGAGAATGTTTTCTCACTCAGGTAGGAGGAAAACCATTCAAGGGCAGTTCCCTGAATCCCTGCCCACTGGCGTAAACGCTCCAGATGAATACCGTGATCTATAGTGTCGAAAGCCGCCCAGTATCTAAAAAAAAAAAGGTTATTTTTTTCGGCTTGCAAGTGTTTAAAATTGATGGGTCAGAATTAGGCTTTTTCAGAAGGGGTTGCACCACTAACTGCTTAAAATAAGATACAAAAATACAATTTACTAAGCTGCTGTACTTGTACTAAGTACAATTTCCTGGACCTGAATCAAAGTGTGAGGGGGAATAATATCTAGAGAGCAGAGAGCAAGCTCCAGATGTTGTACAATATGGATAAAGTGAGTGGGTGAAAAAAAAGGCCCAAAATTAGACAAGTTAACAGAACACAAGGTAGGGCCAACTGGGTCTGGATCAAGGGCAGATACTAGTTCTAATAGCAATGATATTATCCATGAAAAACTAACATCATGAAATGCAATTGCTCAGGAACTGGTAGCTGCATGATTAAGCACTGTATGTGTAGTGCTAAAAAGGACTTTAGGAAAAAGCGCAAAATGTTGTCATATCGATCGCAGACCCCTAAATCGGATCAAATCGAAATCGCATTGCGGCAGACTTTGTGGTATCGGCTAACATTGGATAGCTGGCTAATAGAATCGATACAAGATCATATTGTGATTAAGCTTGCGATTTACACCACTATTACCTAGTCACCTAAAGTCCTCAGCAAAAACAATTTTCAGGTCTTCATACTTATTTACAGAATACAGTATTATATATTAAAGTCTGATGACCTTTAAACTGAACTTTATGTCCATAGGTGTCTAATGTTGGCAACTCCTTAATAAATGCTACTCAGAAGTCCACTTTACATTAGGTACAATTTAATTTGTTACTAATGTTGAACAAGTGTTATTAAGGATTTATAACATATGAGGTACAATAGCTCACTATTTGGCTTATATTACATGAAAATCACCCTTTTTATGCATGTTGTTATAACAGCATTTCAGTTATTTAGAATGCATTTGTAAATGGATTATTTGTCAATAACAAAACCCCTTAATACAGTTTTTCTCAATTGCTTTGGCACATTTTTCGAAACAGTCTTAACATTCTCTAAACTGTGAGTGCAAATGTCACAACTGTTTGCAGGAACTTCAAAACTTTATAGCATGTCTGCAAAATGTAGTTACTCACCCAAAACATTTAATTCATGCTTCAAAACCTAGTTATTGTGTCAATAATTTGGCCAAGGCCACCAAAATCTAAAGTATTTTTGTCATTGTGTGAGCCACACTGGTCAAAATGTTTAGTTGTTTTTTCACCACAACAGTCAACCATGAAAATTAAGGGTTTACTGTAAACAAATCTCATATTTGTTGAGAAAAGTCAATAGTATGTAGAAAAAAAAAAAGTCTATGAACATTTGTATTTTTACAGTGTTTATTTTTGTACTTCATGTGTATATACACAATACAAGTGTATTTACTGTACATGTAAAGTAACTGACAAGAGTAACAAGATTTCACTTTACATTTCATATTTGTGTATTACCACAAATACACAAACAACAAATAACATTCATGGGAAAAAAAAAAAAAAAAAATTATTCTTGGTGGACATCTTGTCGCTCACGTTGGTCAGGCCAAAGATTTTCATCAACATCACATCTGATGTTTTCCATTGCCACACACCGTGGAAAAAATCTCCTTGAATGCCGCACCCATCCCCTGGAATGGTCAGCTGTGATGTCCTCACATGCAGCATTCATGGCATCCAACAAAGAAATCTGATTTTGTGGTCTATGATCATACACTTTCCACCTCCATGCTGAAAAAAACTCTTCTATTGGATTTAGGAATGGAGAGTATGGTGGAAGGAATTCCACTGTTATCCTTTCATGTGCAGCAAACCAGTCCCTAACACTGTTGGTTCGGTGGAAGCTGACATTATCCCAGACAATATAATTAGGCAAATGTGGTCTAACTAAACCTCTTTCTTGTTCTGGAATCAGGTCTCTGTAAAGTGCATTTAGGAAGGCCAGGAGAAGTTGGGTATTATAGGGCCCAATGTGTGGAATATGTGTGCTCACACCGTTCTCTGAAATGGCAGCACACATTGTAATATTGGCCCCACGTTGGCCTGGTGTGTCAATTGTGGCTCGGTGTCCAATGAGATTGCGACCACGTCTCCGGCCTTTGGACAGATTAAACCCAGCCTCATCCACAAAAACAAGAATGTGGGTCGTTTCATGTACTTCTAACTCCATGATTCTCTATGAAGAAACACAGAAAAAAATGTAACAGTAAATGTTTTTTCTTATGGGTTTCTGAAACTTACAGTAAAGTAATACAGGCATCTTAGAAAAACAGGAAAACTCACTAAGTGCACACCAATGGTTTACCTGGACATACTGGTACCGCAACGCCTTGACTCTTTCACTGTTCCTCTCAAATGGCACCTTATAGAGCTGTTTCATAGTCATCTGATGTCTTTTTAAAACTCTGTCTATGGTGGAAATGCTGACAGAATTTATATTTGCAAAGACATTATTGTCATTTATGATTGCACTTTGGATCTCTCTTAGCCTGATGGAATTGTTGGCTATGACCATGTTGCAAATTTCTTGTTCTTGCAGTTGGTTAAATACTGCTGCTCTGCCACCAGCGCAAGGTTGTCGTGCAGTTCTATAGAATAAACAAATAGACTTGCATTTACCTTTACAATATTGTTGTTTATACTGTAAAAATACTTTACATACTGTAAAACAAAACAAAAAAACATATTTACCTGTTTTCCCTACGAAAGGTTTGCACAATTGATGACACTGTGGACCTGTTTACATTAGGCTGTACTCTTCGACCAGCCTAATGTAAACAGGTCAATATATATATACTCCCAAAGTTGATTGGTTAAATGGTTAAATGGTTGATTCATATTAGAGGTAATTTGCAATTAGATTGCGAATGCAATTAGAGGTCATGTGCCAATTTAGCAAACATTACAAACAATGTCAATGTCAGATATATTTTAGAATATACATTCATGTATACTAATTATGATAATTGAATAGATCGTTTTGAATGTGATGGCTTACACAATAAAAAATGTCTGAGAAGTTCTGAAGTGTTTGACAGTGTAAGTGAGAATCGAGTCATCAGTTTTGATCAACAAGCCATATGCAATTATTTGTTGTCCAAACTGCAGACAGTTGTATGTACTCTTTGCACACATGTGCCAAAGCATTTGCAATTTGCTCAAATCAATAAGAAATTCCAATCTGATGTGAAAAAGAAGCGAATTGTTCAGAGATCTGAACTTAATGTTTTGGGAAATAAAAAAAACATTTGAGAACTGAGCCAAAGCAATTGAGAAAAACTGTAATACCATAACAAAGGAAACATTAAAGGAAAGTGTTACCCAGATGGCAATACCATTGCTCTGAATGATTACCACAGTCATGTATCATTGTATTTACACAGTTCTTCTACACATACAAAAACATTTTGTACTACCATCTGTTGTGGCGGTTTCTTGATATTCTCTGAGAGTAACAGAGATGTGGCACTGAGCAGTGAAGCTGAAGGAAACAGGAAATTACATGGAAACATTGCTCCTTAAAGCATTAAAGTGGCTCAGTGCTAAGTGGCACTTGGACTTGCTTAGGCATGAATATTTTTATTTGTTTTTGTTTGTGTGGTGAGTTTAAGCAAGGGGTTGGATTACACACACTTGAATAAAGGTGTATTTGTAAACATAATGCCAGTGGGAGTGTGTAGTGCTGGATGTGTGTTAGAGTCTCTTAGTTCAATGCAACTCTATAGAATAATCTATTTTAGTTCAAATCTAATAGGGTAAATCATTTGATGGGAGATTATTTTCCTTTATTTTTATGGTGCTTTGCAAGAGGATACAATGAATGTGATGCCATTCCTGAATCAGTGTCTCGTTGAAAAACGTGCTATTGTTTGAAATTAAGATCATGTTTAATATCTCATCAATGCTGTACAATTGTCTGCTCAAGTTATTCTGTTAATACAAAAACTTTCTTAAAATATATTGTTTTAGCATGCATAAAATTGTAGCTAAGAATATAGCCAGACAAAAGAGCTGTCATTTTATTCCAAATAAAATGTTTACATTAAAAAAGTTTTTAAAATATAATTTTCTACCACAGTACATTTTCAACCAGAATACACATTGAGATGTAGTAGAAATATCTTTTGATTCCAAAAAAAAAATCTTTAAGAATAAATGACAAATATAACATAGTTCCCCATCTGTCTCTCACTTTGACGTTGTGTCGAAGAAGCGAATATGAGTGCCGAATATACCTCTGATCAATGAAAAAAGGCCAATGAGAAGTTGGCATACAGAATTTGCATGTCCGCCCCCGGACATATGGGTATAAAGGCGGGGAAATACATCTGTTTCATTCAGAAATTTTCTTCGGAGCCGATGGTCGCATATGCAGCGAGCTTGAGATTGCTCCTTCTTCCCATGGGAGTGAGGACAATGCGGCTGGCGATGGAGGCAATTTGGGGATGGCAGCGGGCCAGCCTGGCTATCCTCTGGCCACACTTGTGGTTCAGGAACGTCATCTGTGGCTGAACTTGGTCGAGATGCACAAAAAGGACATGACACGCTTCCTCAACGCCTCTGTCTCCCAGTTCGGCCTATTCGGCGACATCGTCGAGGACTTCGCCCAGCAGTTCTCCATGGTGTAAAAGCAGACGGAGGCCATCTCACACATCCTGCCCCACCGCAAACCTGCCGTCATGGGCCATGCCCTGTCTGCTCGCTGAGGGCGTCCTCCTGCGGCTAAGAAACATGCAGCTCTGCCTCAAGCAGGGCCCAGCTCTCAGCCCCCCGCGTTGAGCGCCCCACAGGAAGCGCACGCCCCCCCATCTCACTGATCCCCTCAGAGCATCTCTTTTCTTGGCATGGAGTTAGACTCAGTCTCAATGTTGGCACGCCTCTCCAACAAACGCGCGGAGTCAGTGCTGTCAGTCCAGGCACTGAGGTCCTTTTAAAAAATTTCCAGAGGCTCTTGGGGCATATGGCGTCCTCCGTGGCGGTCGCACCGCTGGGGTTGATGCATATGAGACCGCTTCAGCACTGGCTCCAGACTCGAGTCCCGAGACAAGCATGGCGCCGCAGCACACACCGTGTGATTGTCACCCCCGCCTGCCACTAAACATTCCATCCCAGGAAAGACCTCTGCTCTCTGCGGGCAGGAGTCCCCTTGCAGCAGGTGTCCTGACGCATCCTGGTCACGACCGACGCCTCCCTGGGTTGGGGCGCCGTGCGCAACTGGCATGCAGCCGCGAGCCATTGGAAAGGGGCCCCGCTGTGCTGGTACATCAACTGCTTAATGTTGTTGACTGTATTCTTTGCCCTGTGAAGGTTTCTCCCGCTTGTTCAGGGCAAACACATCTTGATCAGATCAGACAGCACCACATAAATGTACATAAATCGTCAAGGCGGAGTACACTCCAGCCACATGTCAGTACTCGCCCATTGTCAAGTCGCTGCACGCCACTCACATTCCCGGCAACCTCAATGTGGTGGTGGATGCGCTATCACAACAACGCTTGCCCAGTGGAGAGTGGAGGCTTCACACCCAGTCTGTCCAGCTGATTTGGGAATGGTTCGGCAATGCACAGGTAGACCTTTTCGCCTCCCGAGAGACCTCCCACTGCCCGCTCTGGTATGCCCGAATTGAGGCTCCTCTCAGGGCAGACGCACTGGCACACAGCTGGCCCATGGGGCTGCACAAGTACGCATTTCCCCCAGTGAGTCTTCTTGCACAGGTGCTGTGCAAGGTCAGGGAGGACGAGGAACAAGTCACTCTAGTGGCTCCCTATTGGCACACCCGGGCTTGGTTCTTGGACCTCATACTCCTCGTGACAAAATTCCCCTGAGGTAAGACCTTCTTTCTCAGGGACGAGGCACACTCTGGCATCTGCACCCAGACCTCTGGAACCTCCTCGTCTGTCCACTGGACGGGACACGGAAGATCTAGCTTATCTACCACCTAACATCGTAGACATGATCAACCAAGCCAGAGCCCCTTCTGCAAGGCAACTTTACGCCCTAAAGTGGAGCTTGTTTGCGAATTGGTGTTGTTCTTGGGCCGAAGACCCACAAAGGTGTGCAGTCAGGTCAGTGTTCTCATTTCTGCAGGAGAGGTTGGAGGGGGTCCCCATCCACCTTGAAAGTGTATGTAGTTGGTATCGCAGCCCACCACGACGCAGTACATGGCAAGTGTTTGGGTAAGCACGACTTGATTATCAGGTTCCTAAGACGTGCCCGGAGGTTAAATCCCTCCCGGCCAAGCCTGTTCCCCTCCTGGGATCTCTCAGTGGTCCTCTCGGGCCTTCAGAGACCCCATTTCGAGCAGCTAGAATCAGTTGGACTCTGGACCCTCTCCCTAAGGACGGCCCTGCTGATCGCATTCGCCTCCATCAAGAGCGTCGGGGACCTGCAAACGTTCTCTGTCAGCGACACTTACCTGAAGTTTGGTCCGGCAGACACATATATGATCCTAAGACTGCAGCCAGGCTACGTGCCCAAGGTTCCTACCACGCCCTTCAGAGACCAGGTAGTGAACCTGCAAGCACTACCCCATGAGGAGGCAGACCCAGCCCATTCGTTGCTGTGTCCATTACGTGCTTTGCATACCTACTTGGACCACACGCAGGGCTTTAGACGTTCTGAGCAGCTCTTTGTCTGCTTTGGTGGACAGCGGAAAGCGAATGCTGTCTCCAAACAGAGGCTCTCCAACTGGGTGGTGGATGCCATTTCATTGGCCTATTGCACCCAGGCCATGACCCCCTTGCAGGTCCAAGCACACTCAACAAGGACTGTTGTGTCCTCATGGACACTGGCCAGAGGCACCTCCCTAGCAGACATATGCAGAACAGCGGGTTGGGCAACAACTAATACCTTTGCGAGATTTTACAATCTCAGGGTAGAGTCAGTTTCGTCCCATGTTTTCTCAGGTCCAAGTCAGTAGAACTTCGCAACACGCTGACGGATCAGGTGATCCCACTCAATTGGCTCCCTGGATGACTCCTCCTTAGCCCTCTGGGTCCGCAATTCGGCAGAGGAATTCGCCGACCCAATCCACTGCGGGTACTCAGACCTACCCTGTACTGGAATAGGTGCTCCACAGGTCAGGGTTCCTATGTGGACTTCCCCCCTGTGTGTATTTTCTATAGTACGGTCCCCTTACGAGCACCCCAGTTGCCGTGTCTGTAGCAACTTCTCCCTCTGAAGAGGCGGGATCTACCATCACGCCACTTCCCACATGTGACCTAAGAGCCAATGTGGTGTATGTCACCACTCGTACCTCCCCCTCTCTGGGCAGGTGTGTTCTCCGCAGGGTTCTTTCCCCCTGAAAGAATAGGAAACTGGTTAAGACCCCCTTCCCCGATGCGTGTAAGGGCCCCAGCCATTGACTCTATGCAAAAATCATAGAGAGAAAAGAGGCCCGGCTAGGCTCGGCCCGTTCCCAGGTTGGCAAGCGTTGCCTTGTTCTCCTGTCTAGGGTAACTATAAGGATTCCGACGACTTTATGTGGCATTGGGGAAGGGTACGTGCAGTCTGATACAGCTGGTCGTTTTGGCACGTCAAGTACCTGCCCGCTTCTGTGTCAGCAGTACACATACATGGCTCAGCACATGGCGTGATTTAAATTGGACCCCTAGTGTCGCTTCTTTGACACAATGTCGAAATGAGCGACAGACGTGGAATGTCTAGGTTATGGATGTAACCTCCATTCCCTGATGGAGGGAACGAGATGTTGTGTCCTCCCAGCCACGTCGCTGAGCCGAGCCACTGTTGCGGCACATTTCTTGCTTCTCAGAAAAATCCTGAATGAAACAGACGTATTTCCCCGCCTTTATACCCATATGACCGGGGGCAGGACATGCAAATTCTTCTTATTGGCCTTTTTTCATAGATCAGAGGTATATTCGGCACTCAAGAGAGACCCCTAGTGTCGCTTCTTCGACACAACGTCTCGTTTCCTCCATCAGAGAATGGAGGTTACATCCGTAACCTAGACATTCTCTTGTGATACAAGTTTATACACTGTTTGGACATTGTTAGTAGAAAAATTAACTAAGCTAGTGAGAGTGTGTGGTAGTTTATTAAAGTCAACAAAGCCAAAAGTGTCCATTGTAGTCTTCTTAATTAGCTTAAAATCATTTTTTTTAGATGTAATTTCCTCCCAAATCAGCACAATGTCATAATCACCTCAGAACTCCTGAGAGACAAACTAGAATGAATCAGTCTATCCTTTACAGTCCAGTAAGAATTACCATATTTTCCACCTTGAGAGAGACAGAGATTGAAGAGAGGCCTCCATTGTGCCTCAGGGTGACAGGTTTCGTCCTTGTTAAGGTGCTGTGACAGACAGCACATTGCCGAGAGTTACACCTCGCCCTCTTTCGCTACTTTTGCTTTGTCTGCATTTATCATCGTTTCAATGTTACCCTCATGTAGGAGGTTCATGCCTTTGGCAATTAATTTAACCACTAATCAGAAACGTCCTCAACACTGTCACTTAACCTGATTACAATAACTGTGTTTTGTAACCAGGTTATGGTCTTGTAAATCAGATGCTGGTCTTGTAAATCAGATGTTCAATATATTCTCTGCCAATCTAGTAACTAAATAGTCATTTAGCAAACACTTTTCTCCAAATGTTTTTCAACAACTTTTAAATTCAGGACCTAGATTTTACAAGTGTGACCTGACTGCACAAACCATTATCCATAAATCATATTACCACAAAAATAGTGTTGAACTTCACGTCAATCACACAAGCTAACCCTTACACAAGTTTGGCACTCATATTTTCACATGCAAATGATTTTGTGATTCGCCCCAGATCTTTGCCAGAAGTTTGCAGCTCTTCACCGCTAGTGGTGATCCTCTGGATCCATCGCAGGTTTACGACAGTGCTCATTTGCATGTGAAAAGTTCAGAGGCTAAGTTTGCGGCAAATTTCCATGAACTCTTTTTATTGTCATTTTTGTAAGGGCACACGTGAGCCAAAAGTGTCATAGAAGTGACACAAAATGACATGGTTTTTTAATGTTGCATTTGATTTTTGGACACTATCGGTTGGGTTTAGGTGTTGGTTTAAGTTAAGGATGTCTGTATTGTTTATCTTTCACTTGATTTTAGGACACTATTGGTTAGGATTAGGTTAAAAATGTTGGTTATGGAGGTAAAATTTACTCATTAAAATATCCATCTAACATCATGATAATCCATCTAATTACAACACCATTTCACTTGCTTTTGGCGCACCTTGCTGGACATTTCACTTGGAAACTGCAGCAAATCATGCAATGAAGCACATAATTTTGTTTAGCAAAAATGTCGCTTCTGTCACATAATTTTCATGATATCAGGTTGTATTTTTCAAGTACATTTCTATATTGACTTTACCATACTCGCTCAGCAATATTCTCTTCAAACTTTTGATCTGGCATTACAGTAGTTGACCTGAAAGAAAAAGCACCCTAGAAGTGGACAGAATACACTAATCTTCACTACAGCACACCTTAGAGCAACACTGAGAATGCAACGCACACTTGTGTTGAGTTAAAAATTGTGGTCTGACACATTTTGGAATACAACAACGCACATAGCCTTAAGGCACAATGGTTTGGACAACTCAATTAAATAAAAAAAAATCTGTTATCATTGATTTATTCATGTATTGCTTATTCGCTCATTGTTATGTTTGCCTTGGGACACAAAGAGAGTCTGATATCATAAAAAGTTTGAGCTTAAAAAAAACATAAAAACACTATAAAATTAATTCACGCTATTTGTGTGCTATTGCTGTATTACGGATCCTCCAATGCCTTATGATGGCTTTGTGTAAGTAAATAATTTAAGTCAATGCTGCGATCAGTATTCCGAACAGTCAGATCCAGTCCCATACTCATTTAAACGTGATGTTTAGTGATGTCATATTGTTGTTATATATTTGGTTAAGGCATAGGGTTAAATGTTCAAAAATATCTATAGTATTATAATGCAATGTAAATAGATATAATCTGACAAAATTTACATGTTTTTGTCATGACTGGTGGGACAGAAGGAGGACTCAAGGAAAAAAAAAGAAAGAAACAAAAAAACTAACAGAACTCTCTCTCTCTCTTGAGAAATCAACAGTAACACAAATAACCAAAATAAATAACCCAAAAAATTGTACATAGACCAGACTGATCGAGGAAAATCATGAAACAACAGGAGACACAAACACATGGAACAAACTGGCAAAGACATGAGGAAAAGGTGACAACTATAGACTAAACGAGCACTAGACGAGGAGGAGTGGTGAGGGGAAACAAAGAGGCGGAGTCAGTGGAGCACATGGCTGACACAAACAAAGCCATGTGCAAAAACTAGAGCTGTCGGAGTTAACACGTTAATGCATACGATTAATTAAAAATGTTAATTTATCTTAATCACGATTAACACATTTACCATTATTACAGCATTAACTAGTATAACCACTTCTTGAGAGGGCAGAACCTTTGTAAAGTGTCCGCCCGGAGTCATTACACTGACGAACACTTCACAAATCACAGAACAGCCCTTCCCTATCAGTGATAAAATGATGGAGAAAGGAACTCTAAATGCTATTTGATTTACAAAAGCCAGGTAAAGCCAGAATGGAACCTATGTAAGATGCATTTTAATTCTTAGTCTTAAGTCTTAGTCTTAACTCTCACTAAAATGCAGAATGAGACGTATTTGTCTGCAAGTGTGAATTTCAAAGCGGCATTTGACGCTGACGATCTGACGCAAATTATGAATGCAGCTTCATGATTGCTTTAGCAAAGTGGATAGTCACAGTTGACCAGCAGATTAATATTGTGGAGGATGAGAGTTTAAGGGATGTATTGTCCATTGTAATGAAAATACAACCTATGGGGAGAGTTCTTTCAATTAGTCAAACTCCCACTTGGACTTTGGAAAACATTTAATTGATATTTGAGTGCATTTATATTTCTATATTGTTGAAGGATTTATTAGTAATATGTTAATAAGCCATTATATTGTTGCAATTTGTTTTGTTTTCTTTCTTAAGATGGAAATCAATTTTGACCTAAAAAGAAGTATGTATATGGTCAAAATTCAGCATTTTCAAAATATGTAATTATTCATGATTAACTACAAAATATCATGAGATTAATCACAATTTAAAGAAAAAATATCAACAGACAGCACTCCAAAAAACAAAACAAACCGATAAGATAAGGCACTCAAGTGGCCTGTTGCACAAAGCCAGTTTCAGTGGCTACACAGGTAAGTTTGTGTTTAGTTTGAGTTTTTCAGTTTTTAGTATTCATTGCCATAGCAACTTACACTTCATGACTAACCTGCTCCATAGCAGGTTTTATTCTGGGTTACTGATGCTGAACCAATCGGCTGTTAATTATGGAGCCAGAGAAATGACAAAACAAATTGAATTTGAATTATGTAAATCTGAATTCTAGATTTTTGAATTTGAATTATAAGTGTGATTTTGCCAAACGTTGTATTTTAAATAGGTTTGAATTTGAATTTTTTAAACTCCAATCCTGGACATTTCATATTAAACCAAATTGAATTGTTTTATTTAATGGCACAATTTTATAAATATGTATTTTCAAATAGCAAATTTTTGGTTCTGAATTCTTACACTGTAAATATTCAGTTTTAAAAAATACAGCTTCAAGTTTTCAAGATGAAGAAGAAATTCAGAACACCAAATTCAATATTCTAAAATTCAAACCGCAGAAATTCAGATCTACAGAAAGTGGGTCTGAGGTCAAGCTTCCGTGTTCCACAGGGAAGAGTAGAGGGTCTCAGAAAAGTTGAACGGAGCATTTTGGCCAACTGCAGGTCGAGGTGCAATAATTCTCTAGCGCGAGCGTGATTCAAAAGATCGCTATTCTGACCATGAAGTGGTTCTTCAACTTTTATGATTTATATTTTTATGGTTAGCACGTTAGCTCATTCTCAGCACATGAGACATTTGTCTAAGCGGTCTCTGGTATTTGTTTTAGTATAAAGTATATTTAGTATGAAAGTGATTAGTATCAATAAATCTGAATATTGCTGATGATGGAATCGTCTTAACAGAGGTGAGAACGGCATGATGTTTTGATGATGTACATATTACAAAAAGTAGTAACAGTGACATATTCATAATGAGACTGCCCTAAAATAAACAACACTATCACTGGCCACAATTAATTCTTACTAAATCCCCTTCAGTGTCTTTCAGAGAACATCTAATTACAATGATTGACTATTACATTTTCAGCAGCATTTGTTGAGCAGTGTCCCAATTTTATTTAATTCCAAAAGGAAGCACTAGAAAAGATGTTTCTTTTTATTTTCCATCTAAAAAAGGCTTGTGAATGAATAAGTGAACATACCTTTATACAGGAATGCAAAATTAAGGGGATGGTTCACGCAAAAATTTAAATTCTGTTGTCATATTCTTACCTCAAGTTGTTCAAAACTCATATGACTTTATTTATTCTATGGATCACAAAAAAGAAGTATGGCTAATTGTACAGAGGAGAGAAGGTCATACTTATTTTATGTAGCACCATGGTCCTGGACGAACGTCTCGTTTCACTGTGTACTGTACTAACTGTATATGGTTGAAACGACAGTAAAAACCACTTGACTTGACAGCAACAACAACATGAAGGTGAGTAAATATAATTTTTCTTTTTGGATGCATTAACTCTTTTAAGCTAGAAGATAATGATACAGGATCGGACAGTCAGGTGAGAAAAAGGATCGGAAGGTTCAACTCGAGAAACTTAAGAGAATGTGAGATCATAATTTCTCTGCAGACTCACACTGAGTTTGATGCACAATCGCAGTATGGGAAGATAAAGAGAATAAGATGATGATCGATATAATGACTGATGTTCAGTCAGATGTGATCTACAATAAGCCATCTTCACTCACTGAGGTGTACCATGGTAAATAGCAGCCTTCAAAGTGTGCAATCACTTTCACTTATTGTCTGCGGGAAGAATTGTTGCATTTTTCTCTCTTTGTGTCAGAGTCCTCAAAAATCTGGTTATTGTTAGGTTTAAAAATGGTATGTGTGTATAAAATTAAAGATAAAGAATAAAGATGACAAAATAAGAGAATTAAGCAGACACGATTGTTTGTGCTGTTACCTGACATTTTGTGGCTTAAAAACAGGACTACAGACAGCATTTCGAGATGACTACTTTACTCAAAAGTACAAAATACAACAGGGAAGCTAGGGTGGGCATTGCCCCCTCCAAAATTTTAATGCTATGTATAACCTTATCCTGCATGATTCCATCACAAAATTCTCACCCAGTCATAAACATGTATTTTCTCTGTTCGTGTGTTAGGTTATTTCCAACCTGGTCACATGTTGTCATGTTACTATTAGTGCTTTTAAAAAAATTTCAAATTTTGATTAATCGCATAATTTTTTTGTAGTTAATAGCGATTAATTGCTGATTTTAAAAGTGTTGAAATTTGACACTTTATATACATATTTTCCTGTCAGAATGCATGTATTTCAATCTTAGTGTAGCAATACATGGCTCGTCTAGTAGTGACTACGCCACCCCGAAATACCGGGGAAATAATCTAATGAACGGACACAAGTCCGTTTGCTCAGAAGAGGCAGGAGGCGTGAGTTCACATTCAAACAACCAATTTTTATTAAAGAAAGCAATTAAACGAAAATAACTCACAATAAATGGTCTTGATCCACAAATGAAAATAAAACAAACAAAAAAAGGATAAAGAATATAAATCACTGCCGGGGCTGAGGCTCCCGAAAGGCAGGCTAGCTATAGCAGCATATGGCAAAAAGACACAATTTGAGGATAACACTCCACTAAAAATAGTGATCAAACACAACACTACAGAAAAACAAAACCCTGGTTAAAGTGAAGCCCGTGCAGCTACAACCACCAGACTGCTTCCAGGGACACCCAGTTCCTGCAGAAAACAAAGGAAAAGAGAAAACAAATAAACCAAACAATAAAAACATAATTTTCAAGATAATGATCATCAATTGGAACCAAGGCAAAGAAAATAACAATTTATACCAAAGAGATTACATATTCAAACAACATGGTCCCATCACACAAGTCACACAATTGGTCATACAATTTCCACAGATGACCAGGACCATTTGGCAGCAATTACTAAATCACAATAATAAAACAGTGACGATCATGCCGCTATGGACTGGTGACAGAACCAACTAAGTCCATGCAAAGACACATAAACAAAGACCAAATCAAAGAACCAAAAAAAGTAACCTTTTAGACCCACTCGAGCCTGAAACCGTCGCCTGAACAGCAGACGAGCTGGAATCACAGCAGTAGTTAAAAGGGTCTAATTCCCTTAAAGCAGCAGACGTGGCTCAAAGAGCAAGGGTTGCTGACAGCAAGTTGTTAAAGTGGCTGTCAACCTTGCTTTAACGCGAACAAAGAACTAACCACAAATATTTATTAACAATCTAATTAAAAACAATTAAAATTACAACGAAAACGATAAACACTGTACTCACCCTGATTTAGTATCGGCGCACACACACGTAAATCACAGGCACACAAAAGTCTTACGATGCGTCCTTTAGCGAGTCAAGTCACAACAGCTGGTACTCTGACGCGGCTATTAGGAGGTGCCCCACCGATGGAAGCTCCGCCACACTAAAACGTATGACAGATCACTCAAACAAACAAACTTCCCGAAAGGTTACAACGGTACCACATTAAAACTTACCTAAATGTGGGTATCACTCCCAAAACACGCACAGCCTTGATGGCCTAGTGTCACACTAAACACAAAGAAATAATGCAACATCACTTAATACTACAATCAAAACAACCAGCTACACAGCTGAAACACATACCTCTGCGGTCTCTTGGAATGAAGTAAAGGGGTGGGCTTTCGACAATGACGCATCCCAGGAGGCACAAACAACGAGTCTATATACGCTTAAGAGCGGTACCCCATTGGCCATATACGCAATGAGGATGACGTAACAACGAGTCACTCACTTCACCACATTAGGAAAGAAAACAAAACAATATGTAACAATATAATGCCTTATTAACATTTTCCAAACAAAGCCTTCCACAGTATAAAGATGGAAATGCTCTAAAATAGCACAAATTCAAGTAACATTAAATGTTTCCCTGGGAGGTTGACATATTGAAAGAACTAATCCCCACATAGGTTTCAGATTCATTGCAATGGACATTAAATCTCTTAAACTCTCATTTTCTGGAATATTAATCAGCCAGCAGACTACGGCTATCCGCTTTCCTGAAGTAATTATGAAGCTGCATTCATGATTTGCATCAGGGCGTCAATGCCAGTGCTGCTTTGAACTCTACACGAAAAGCGCTTACAAACAAAAATGTCTCATTCTGCGTTTTGGTGATAGTTGAGACTTGATGTGCTTCTGTGGTAATTAAAATTCTGTGGTAAGAAAAAAAATTGATTACTTGATTAATCACAAGTCACATCAGAGCTTATTTTGTGCATCAAATAGCATTAAAAGTTACTTTCTCCATCATTTTATCACTAAAGCGCTGTTGTGTGTGCAGAGATTGTTTTATTTACTGAGATAACAACCTCCGCAGCTCTATCATATGAGAGAGCGTAACAGTCAACTAGCATTATAAAACAGTACCACCCATAGAATGTGTATGGGACTGCCAGGTTCTGCTTTTTTATGCTAAGCTTGTAGGCTCCCCTTGGTAGAATGCATCTGTGAAATGACTCCGGTTAGACACAATACAAAGGTTCTGTCCTTCCAACAAAGTGTTTATGCTAGTTCATGTTGTATTAATGGTAAATGTATTGATAAGGATTAAGAAATATTAGCATGTTTGTGACAAGTCAATGCACATATCCACACTGCTGCGTGCAACTCTCTCTCTCTCCTCTGGCAGTCTGGATTGCCTCTTTTATCCCTCTCCAGCTCTTACTGCAACTCGGAACAGCTGTTCGATATAATTTCTCACAGGTGTCAATCCTTACCATTCTTCCTCTCTCGACCTCACTCTCTACAGACGTTGGCCGGTTAGGCCCCATCACTACAGTGTTAAACTTTATTAATTAATCGCATGTGTTTGCGTGTTAATTCTGATAACTGTACTTACTATACCTACATTTTTACCAAATTATTTCAACATGGCTTGTTGTACATATTTTGTCAGTTTCCTGGTAAAATTAACACTAGAGCTGCTGCAACAACAACAGTGACTTTTATTTACTTTCTCACAAACCAGAATTAAAACAAAAGATCATCACTTTATAAGTTTATAAGCATTTACTTTTCACCCTGTTCCTCACACAATGCTATCTTAGGACACTCAATATAGCACATAATTTGTAAGGTGAAACATTTGAATGCTTGCATTACATAACCAACTACATTTATAAGCTTCATCACAAACAAGCACTACAAAATGACATCTTTATTTCAGCAATTGCATTTTCATCCCACATTTACTTTTTTTTTTTTTTTTTTTGACTATCAGTTAGGGTTTAAGTTTAAGGGAGTAGGTTTTGTTGACTTAAAACTCAATATATCATTAACCTACGAAACCTCATATGTTTGGGAGAAATTTAACTTGCTTTTATTCTGCTTTCTATTCTGCTTTAAGCAAAATATTGTATGTTATTTCTTTTGATTTCGGGGTGTAATGTGACCTGGACAAGGATCAAACAAGTAAACTTCTGGTTATCAACCTTGAGCTTTAACCACAAGGCCACACTACTACACTGTATTTCAGGGTGCATGATGTGAGTAGTATTTTTCTGGTCATGTTTACCCAAAAATAGAAATTCTGTCATAATTTACTCTCCCGCAAGAAGATTTTATGTTATTGATTTCACCACCATATTGGATTCAGAGCTGTTTACATGATTTGATTTCATTTGAAAGTGAAAACTTTTTTATATGGGTGGAAAAAGTGGTCCTATAAATTTGCAGGCAAAGAGAAACTTTACACTGCTTTTACAGTGTCTTAGAAGGACGTCCAGGTTGGTCTGTGTCACCCATAATGCTGAAGTCACCTGTCACCTGTACTCAGGGCTAACTTTGGGTGATGGACGCAAGCACCTTCACATCCTCAGGGACACACACATCTTTAAGGAAGTGCTCTGCACTGAAAGATTTTGCCCTTACTTACAGGTCAACAGCTTTCTACCAGGAGAAAAAAAACTCTTTCGTATTTAAAAATATCCTGCAGTCAGTAAAAAGAAGTAGGATGCTAGTGGAGATAGTGAATATTTGCAAATTACAAAATGATTACATTTATATCGTGATGTGGCAGGGCTGTGATGATACACACCCGGTCCCGTATCAGGCTAATCAAGCCTCTGAGAGGGATAAAGGCCGATGGTAGACGGTGGTGCGACGAGAGAGAGATCATTTACGGACATGTCCGTCATATCTGTGTTTGTCCTTTTAAGTTTATAATTAAAATATTATTTATGTTGACAAGCCGGTTCTTGCCTCCTTCTTGCCGAAATCCAGGAAGGAGGAGGGATACGCTGTAGTAGAGTTCTCACCACTACTGTCCACCCCAACGGAGCAGCTGCGGCCATCTGCCGGGGGATGAGGAGCCCAGCTGCCTGGAAGCGGAGGAACGGCCGCCAACCGCGAGGGGAGAAGAGGCTCCTAGCCGACCGCCTGGAGCGGTCAGGGCCGCTGCCAGGAGCGGAGGAGTCACCTTCCAGCCGCTGAAATGCTTTTCAGCGGCTGAATTAAATAAATTTTAATTATTTCTGTTTCCCTCCCCTTTTCCCCTCCCTCGTCCAGGTAGACGGGGATGACCTGCCGTCAGACAGAGCGGAAGGCTCGTCCCTCACCACGGAAAGAGGTGGGGGAGGGGGATATACGTCAGGCCGGGGGCACCCCAGCCTGAAAGAAAGGGGGAGGAATGTGGCAGGGTGGATGGCGGGGCCGGGTTGTGATGATACACACTCGATCCCATATCAGACTAATCAAGCCTCCGAGAGGGTTAAATGCCGATGACAGACAGTGGTGCGAGGAGAGAGAGATCATTAAGTTTATAATTAAAAATATTATGTATGTTGACAACCCGGATCTCGCCTCCTACTTGCCCGTCTGAATCCTTTACACGTGAATATACATTGTTCTAGTTAGACTCCGCTCTAATGTATTTTACCTGCAAGAAATTCCTCTTTTTTAATCATTTACCACTAAAATAATAATAATTAAATTAAATCCTAAACCAATAATAGGGTGTTTCTTCAACTTCCGGCACTGTGAATTTCTAGAAAGTAAAGTCTCATTAAAACATTCTCTTTAATGCATTTAATTTTTGTTTGTACAGGCTGCACAGGAGATTTATTTACATTTTGGAATTTTTTCTGAAAGTCATGAAAACACTCAGTACAATGACAGTTCCAGCACATTTAAAATTCTGTGCTGTTTTTAAGAGAATTCTGTGGTGGAAATGACACTGATGAAAATTTGATTTGTATTATTATTTTTTGTGAATTTTTTTTTTAATGTGTAATAATTTGCATTTTTATAATGGATTTTCATATTTAATATTGAAAGTAATTTGAAAAGTACCAAAAATAAATGATTCCGTTTTAATGAGACCATCATATAACAATAAATTTAAATCAATCTGTGTCAACCGTGCCTGAAATTGAAGAAACCCTCCATCACAAATGACTTGGAAAAGGCATAGATAAATCATGAAAATTAATTGGTCAAAAGGTGTAAGAAACCTGAAATCAACATAAAAATGATTTGATTGGTTGGTTGGTTAGTCGGTCGATCTTGCACATTTTGACTAGTAAATTCCCATGACTTTTTCATGAAATTCCAAAACTCCACCTCTTTTGCAGATTTTTTAAAAATGTTTCTCTATCCATTTGTGAAAAAAATGCAACACTGTTTGAATAATAATCAAAACATACCTCTTATACAATACCATCAAATCAATGACACAGCTGGTTTGTAATAATTCACAAAGTTTTATGTATTTATTTATTTAAGTGTTGTGTTCTAATGCAGGGGTTGGCAACCTATGGCATGAGTGCAGCTTTAGCACATGCAGGGGTAAATCACTGGCACAACAGCAATGGCGGGAGAGGAATAGACTATTTTATTCATATGAAATTCTGCGCCTGCATTCCAATCTACATCTTGATGTAATCCTTCCTCATGATCACGCAACATGTTTTCATGAGCTGAATGGGAGGCTAAACAAAAAGTAAAAATATGACGTGACACAGTATACCCAACAGACTTGTGCTGCACTTGCATGCCATTCACACATCACAAGCTCAGGGGAGGGCCAGCACGCCCAGGCTGAGGCTGACGCTCAGATGTCCGACATGCTTTCCCGCGCCGCCGCCAGCGTGGGGTTGGACTGGAACCCTCCGTCTTCCCCACAGCATCGCGGTTGGATGACTGGTTCCTGGTGTCTGCGCGCCGCTCACAACCTCGCCCCCCCCCCCCCGGTCCCGTTTTTCCCGGAGGTGCATGATGAGCTGACCTCTTCGTGGAGACGCACTCGTCACAAGCCCTGATCATCCACTCTCGCTACCCTCGACGGCGGAGCGGCCCATGGGTATACGGCGATTCCCCAGGTGGATAGGGCTGTTGCGCTCCATATATGTCCCGGAAACCCTACCACCTGGCGGGGTCACCCTGTGCTCCCTTCCAAGGCCTGCAGGACGACGTCATCACTTACTGCTAAAGCCTACAGCGCAGCTGGACATGGCTTCCATGGCCATCCTGCAAGTCCACCAGGCCAAGGCGCTCAAAGATCTGCACGAGGGTAGCCCTGATCCCGATGTGTTGCAGGAACTGCGCTCAGCGACCAACCTCGCCCTCAGGGCCACGAAGGTCACAGCGCAGTCACTCGAGCAGGCGATGGCCACGCTTGTGGTCCAGGAATGTCATCTGTGGCTGAACCTGGTCGAGATGCATGAGTCCGGCAAAGCTCGCTTCCTCAACGCCCCCCTCTCCCACTTCGGTGAAACCGTCGAGGACTTCGCCCAGCAGTTCTCCGGGGTGAAGAAGCAGATGGAGGCCATCTCTCACATCCTGCCCCGCCGCAAGCCTGCCGCCATGGGCCATGCCCCGTCTGCCCGCCGAGGGCATCCTCCTGCAGCCAAAAAACACCTTGCTTCGCCTCAACCCAGGCCCACCTCTCAGCCCCAGCGTCGAGCACACCGCAGGAAGCACACGCCCCCTTTCTCATGGACCCCCTCAAGGACCCGTAAGGCTCCCAGGCGCTCCTGAGACATTCAACCCAGGGACCAAGATGTTAGCTCCGGAGATGGTAAGACCACTCCGTCCCCCGGGTCTGCGGTACCCACATTCTCAATAAAAGAGCTATTTCCTTTGTCTCTGGGTCACCTGGCCCGCAAATGCCGTTTTTACGGCAATCTGCCGCCAGAATCCAACAGTCCTGGCATCCTGGACATCCTGGCCCGCCTTCAGCCCACGACTGTTCCCCGGCCAGCCGGTTCTGACGAGTCTAGAGGACGCCTATGCTGGACCTCCTCCTCAGTCGCTAACCTGCCCCCTGCCATGTGTGCGGAGCAAGGTAAGTGCTTTGAGTCTTTTCTCAGCACCAGAGCCTCGGGACGCGTCTTCGCCTCCCGATGCCGCTTTACCTGCTCCGCCCTGCTGCTCCGCCCCACGGGGTATGTCAAAAATAATCGTCCCCTTGGTGCCTCTAGCATGGAGTTTGGACGTGTGGCTCTCAATTCCCAACCCATCTCACTGGCTGGCCCGGGCCATCCGACTCGGTTACGCAATTCAGTTTGCCAGGCCTCTGCCCCCCTTCACGGGTGTCCGCTTCTCCACAATACACAGCGAACATACAAGTCCCTGTGGAAATCGCTACTCTCTTACTCAAAGACGTGATAGAGCCTGTCTCTCCAAACGAGATGAAGAAGGGTTTCTACAGCCCTTACTTCATCATACCCAAGAAAGGCGGCATCTTGACTTGCAAGTTTTCAACCAAGCGTTGCACAAACTCCCGTTCAAAATGCTCACGCAGAAAAACATTTTAACCTGCGTTCGACATCTAGATTGGTTCGTGGCAGTAGACCTGAAGGACGCGTACTTCCACATCTCAATTTTGCCTCGACACCGACCCTTCGGCATGGAGTTAGACTCAGTCTCAATGTCATTATGTCTCACCAACGAGCGTACGCAGTCAGTGTTGAGGTGCCTCGCCGCTTTCAGGCCAGGCACAATGGTCCCCCTAATACTTTTCCAGAGACTCTTGGGGCATATGGCATCCTCTGCGGTGGTCGCGCCGCTGGGGTTGATGCATATGAACTGGCTTCAGACTCGAGTCCCGAGACGAGCATGGCGCCGCGGCATGCACCGTGTGACGATCACCCCCACCTGCCACCAAACACTCAAACCCTGGACAGACCTCTGTTTTCTACGAGCAGGAGTACCCTTACAGCAGGTGTCCCGACGTGTCTTGGTTACGACCAACACCTCCAGATTGGGTTGGGGCGCCGTGTGCAACGGGCACAAAGTAGCAGGCCGTTGGAAAGGGCACATCAACTGCCTGGAGTTGTTGACTGTTCTCTTTGACCTGTGGAAGAGACAAACATGTCCAGATCAGGTCAGACAGCACCACTGCGGTAGCATATATAAATCGCCAAGGCGGCCTGCGATCCCGCCACATGTCACAACTTGCCCGTCGTCTCCTCCTTTGGAGCCAGCAGTGACTGAAGTCGCTGCACGCCAATCACATCCCCGGCAACCTCAATGTGATAGCGGACGCGCTGTCACGACAACGCTTGCCCGGTGGAGAGTGGAGGCTTCACCCCCAGTCTGTCCAGCTGATTTGGGAACAGTTTGGCAAGGCCAAGGTAGACCTGTTTGCCTCCCAAGAGACCTCCCACTGCCCGCTCTAGTATGCCCGCTCAGAGGCTCCCCTCGGGGCAGACGCACTGGCACACAGCTGGCCTGCGAGGCTGCGCAAGTACGCATTTCCCCCAGTGAACCTTCTTGCACAGGTGCTGTGCGAGGTCAGGGAGGACAAGGAACAAGTCACCCTTGTGGCTCCATATTGGCCCAACCGGGCCTGGTTCTCGGAGCTCGTACTCCTCGTGACAGCCCCTACTTGGCTGCGTGGAAAGACCTTCTTTGTCAGGGACGAGGCACGCTCTGGCATCCGAATCCAGACTTTGGAACCTCCACGTCTGGCCCCTGGATGGGACATGGAAGATCTAGCTGGTCTACCACCCACGGTCGTAGCCACGATCAACCAAGCCAGAGCCCCCTCTACCAGGCAACTTTACGCCTTGAAATGGCACTTGTTCACGAATTGGTGTTCTTCCCATGCTGAAGACCCACAGAGGTGTGCAGTTAGGTCAGTACCCTTATTCATACAGGAGAAGTTGGAAGGGAGGCTGTCCCCTTTCACCTTAAAGGTGTATGTTGCCGCTATCGCAGCTCACCACAACCCAGTAGACGGCAAGTCCCTGGGTAAGCATGACCTAATTATCAGGTTCCTAAGAGACGTCCGGAGGTTAAATCCCTCCCAGCCTGTTCCCCTCCTGGGATCTCTCGGTGGTCCTCGCCGGTCTTCAGAGATCCCCCTTCGAGTCGCTAGAATCAGTTGGACTCAGGGTCCTCTCTCTAAAGACGGCCCTGTTTATCGCGCTCGCTTCCATCAAGAGGGTCGGGGACCTGCAAGCATTCTCTGTTAGCGACACTTGCCTGGAGTTCGGTCCGGCAGACACATATGTGATCCTAAGACCACGACCGGGCTATGTGCCCAAGGTCCCTACCACTCCCTTCAGAGACCAGGTAGTGAACCTGCAAGCTCTGATCCAGGAGGAGGCAGACCCAGCCCCTTTATTGCTGTGTCCAGTACGTGCCTTGCGTGCCTGTATGGACCACACTCAGAGATTTAGGTGCTCTGAGCAGCTCTTTGTCTGCTTTGGGGGACAGCAGAAAGGGAACGCTGTCTCCAAACAGAGGCTTTCCCACTGGGTGGTGGATGCCATCTTACTGGCCTATCACTCCCAGGCCGTGCCCCCCCCCCCCCCCCCCCTTGTGGGTTCGAGCGCACTCAACAAGGAGTATTGCGGCCTCGTGGGCACTGGCTAGAGGCACCCCCCTAGCAGACATTTGTAGAGCAGCGGGTTGGGCAACACCTAATACCTTTGCGAGATCTTACAATCTCAGGGTTGAGTCACTCTCGTCCCGTGTTTTCTCAGGTCCTAGCCAGTAGAACTCGGTAACACGCTGACAGTCTGGCCGGGTGAATCGCTTGCACTTGGCGCCCTTTCCCTCGGCCAAGGTAAATCTGTACGCCTTCTCTCCCAGGAGATCCCACCCACCCGGGTCCCTGGTCGATTCCTCCCTAGCCCCTTTTGGGTCCACAGTTCAGCGGAGGAACTTGCCGACCCAGTCCACTACGGGTACTCTAATCTACCCTGTACTGGAATAGGTGCTCCACAGATTGGGACTCCTACTGGACTCCCCCGTGTGTATTTTCCGCGGTACAGTCCCCTCACAAAGTGGACCCGCGTCTCCCTTAGGCAGTTTTTACTGCCCTCCGGGCGCTATGCTGGATCTATCACTGCACAACGTTCCACATGTTGCCTAAAAAAACCCATGTGATGTATTCACCACCTTTACCTCCCCTTTTGGGCAGGAGTGGCCTCTGCAGGGTCTTTTCCCCCTGAAAGAATAGGAAACTGGGTAAGACCCCCTTCCCTCGATGCGTGTAAGGGCCCCGCTGTTCTTGCTCTATGCCGAGAAACATAGAGAGAAAAGAGGATTCCGACGACTTTTTTGGGGCATTGGGGAAGGGTACGTGCAGTCTGAAACACAGTTGGTTGCTTGTGCACGTGAAATACCTGCCCGCTCCTGTGTCAGCAGTACACGTACACTGCTCAGCGCATGGTGTGATTTAAAGTGGACTCCTAGTGTTGCTTCTTCGACACGATGACGAAGTGAGCGACAGACGGGGAACGTCTCGGTTACGTATGTAACCTCCGTTCCCTGATGGAGGTAATGAGATGTCATGTCCTCCCGGCCACATCGCTGAGCCGAGCCACTGCAGTGGCTGGACCATTTCCGGCTCCTCAGAAAAATCCTGAATGGACTCGACGTATTTCCCCACTTTTATACCCGTATGTCCGGGGCGGGGTATGCAAATACCGTCTGCCAACTTCTCATTGGCCATTTTTCATAGACCAGGGGCATATTCGGCACTCAAGAGAGAGACCCCTAGTGTCGCTTCTTCAACACAACGTCTCGTTCCCTCCATCAACCCCTAAAGCATATGTTTCACAAATTGTTTTTCTTAGTTTAAAAATATTTTTAATATTGAATATTAAATATAAAAAGCTTAAAATATTGATGTTGAGTTTACCGATACAATTTTAATTCAGATTCATAGACAGATTCATTCGGAATCAACTCGATTCTTCTCTCAGCCTATTATGGACTCTGTCTTGAGTCCGATTCGGCCCCTTTTGGACTCGGACTCAACTCAGACTCGATTGTTTATATACTCAGACTTGACTAAGGTGGAATCGACCCAACACTAGTTAATGAAGTGCAAAAAGTGCGACCCCATGGTAGTATTCCTATTCACAAACTACTCAGTTATGCAACAATGTATTTTATGCATTGCTCCTTGGGGGCACTTATTCACGTTGCTCAGCGATCCCGCCAAACTTGAAGAATTCTCAGCATACTTATATTGCTGAAAATAATTTGTTTGAAAATTCCATGACTTTTTAAACATTCAGTGTTAAATTGTTTTTACATGACATTTTCGATCCTGGAAAACAATCTTCTAAATGACTTTTCCCAGGATTTCCATGAATGTAACGTCAACCCTGTTGACAGATTGATTGATTGATTGATTGATTGATTGATTGATTGATTTGTAAGGGAACAGTCCATCTAAGGCTGAGAAAAGTATATACCATTATAACAAGCTCACAGATTGTTAATTTTATTTGTAGGCTTTGCTTTCATATGACAGCACAGAGGAAAGGGATCGAGACATGATATAAGCCATATTCAAAGCTGTGTCCATGTAACATATGTTATGTGCTCTGTGAGCACATTAATATTAATTAGTAGGGCTGCACCCTAATAGTCAATCCAACGTTAGTCGATGAGAAGAGGCTTGGCCGACCAAGTTTTGATTGGTCGGTTGGTCACAGAAAAAATTCCACAGGAAACTGACTAAAACCGTTATTACTGCTGGTTGGACGCTAGGTGGTATTACAGGGTAATTTTTGTTAAGCAGGGTTAGGGTAAGTCGACACAATAAAGCAAGACACCTTGATTTCAAACTCTGAACTTTAATTTGTATTTATTTTAACAAAAAATTCATATGAAACTGGAAAAAAATTAAGTGCAATTAAAATGTGTGATCAACTTTTTAAAAGATGGGTTTTAACAGTTTTAAAGGCAACATCTTTTTGGCAAAGAACCTACTTCATCTGTGCATTCTCTACTGGTCATGTATTTCATTGAGAAAATACATCATGTGTGCGAATACATTTGTTTTGTTCCCTCCTTCACAATAATATATATATCCAATTACATCGGCAACCGATGAAGGTTCGGAGAATATTCTTGCTTTAGTGATTTTCCATTGAAAATTAAATTAATTTAAAAAACAAAAAACATTTAAATCAAATACATTTCTAAATTCAAATTGAACTCCAAACAAAAAGCAATGAAAATAATGAAGTGAAATATAAATCATGATTGTTTTATGTTTTAATCACAGATGTATAGGCTGCAGAGTTGTTGAAACAATGAACGGAAATAAACTCTGTGGAAATAAAGCAAACTGAACTCAAAGCACCTCTGAGCTGAGATGTCTGAGGTTATTTGCAGCATTCATAGACAATACTGTTCTTGCAAAAAAGACAGAAACAAAGAATGAGTGAGAACCCTTTACATATGTGTGTTCCACGAGACTGCACGCCTCCTTACAGACAGTGTATCATACATGCGCATGGACGACTTTTCTGTCATTTGCGTGTCTGTGTGTCCATAGGCAAATTATTTGGAATATTAATTTGATAATAATAATAATGATAATAATTATCCATTAATGGGAAACGAGACAAATATTGTCTTGACATTGTCAAAGGCATCAGCTATTGGTGATCACTCTGACCATCGTCGATCCCTGAGATCATCGTCTGTCGGCACAACCCTAATGTGCATTTCACTCTATAAATTAACAAAATGAGACAGTCTCCTTGCTGTTTTTTCCGACATTCAGAATCATTACCACTTTTGGAAAATTATATGCATATGGTCAATAACAGATGAGAATAATTTATTTACATATATATATATTTTACCTGCATAGGAGAACACATCCTGAAAATAGCATCCTGACTCATGCTAATGGTGGGCCTGAAATATGTCCACATTAACCCCAGCACATCTTATCTGTATCCCTCTAATATCTGACATAAACTTGTCAGAAGATGCTCATGTATCCTGGCCCTGCTAAAAAGCACTCACACTCTCAATGAAGATCCACACTAACTATTAGAGCTTGACAATTATGAAGAGCTTTGTAAGATGGGCAAGGAAGCGTATGATTAAAGGGAGGAAGGGGAAAAACAAAGAGATAAAATGGGAGAGATGGCGAGATGAAGACAGGATTTTGTCAGTGAGTCAAATGAAAAGTGACACAAACTCAGCCCAGTGGCGACTTAATGACTTTCGGTAAGTCAGCTCTGTCTCAATTAATCACAATGACTCTGTCTCTGTCTCTCTCTCTCTCACTATGTAGCTCCTCAAGACACTTTTATTTGCCTTCTTCCCAGGGATCACAGCCATGAAAGAATGAGGGCACGTAAACAGGCCAGCCATGCCTTGGGTGCCCTCACGAGATGATAGCAACAACCACAGAGGCTAAGTGCCCCTAGATTGGGTAGCCAAATTGTGACAATGTCATTCCTTAGGGCATGAAAGTTTCATTGTTAAGGCTGCTTTGGGCTGTTGAGTGTACCAAAGTAAATATAAGTACTTAAAATGAGTAGATGTAGAGTAAAAATGTTTGGTAAGTGGTGCAGAGATTTCTCTGAAGTGATCTGGAGTTGGGCTTAACAGGCCTCTTTGGTTGCTTCAGATGACTATGGCCTTTCGGTTGGAAATCTGCAAATAACTGCAAAAATTATAATCATTAATATTGATAGTTTCTTTTAACTTGTTATCTCTAAGCAAATCAGCTTGCTTACATGTGATATGCCAAGTCAATCGGCTTGTGTGGTGTAGGCTGCTAGGTCCTTTGACATGTAGCCAACCAACTTGCATACCCTCTCTTTGCCTAACATTCAATTCACTCTGTTGGCAAGTATGCCAGTTTCACAATTTTTCATGAAACCCTCCTCCTCCCCAGCTCCACTCGACTAGTTCAGTTACGGGGGAGATTTTATTTATGCTAATTGTGAAACAGCATGTTATATATGCTTGATGAAGTATGTCTTGTGTTTTTCTAATTGTTCAGAAGCAGTATGTCCAATTTTTTAATTCAATATGTCTGTGTAAGTTTTAATAGAAGAAAGTCTTTGTACTTCTCTACAGCAGCAGCAGATCTAGTACACCAAGACCAATTTGCAATTTCATACCCACATTAATATGCTAAATCTTTCAGAGAGTTGTCATGACTGAACTTATCAAATAGCCGTGCTATATAGTGCCTGCAACCCTTTCAGATTTACAATATAGTATGATATTCTATGCCTTGCCTATTGTTTATATAAAAGGCACTGGATAGTTAAAAAAATGGAAACCAACATGTGTGGTTTGTACAACAGTAACTAATAAAATCTAAAGAAAATGTGAGTAGTTCTTGCCGTGGCAAAACTCAGGTCTCAATGTCCCACCAAAGGCCTCAAAGGTCTTGTGGGGCACACTAACGGTCTAGGAAAACTATCTACCCCTATATATGATGTTCTTGTGCTGAGATGTGGCTGGGGCCCCTAGAGGCCTCCAGGAGCACTCATAGTCCTCACGGCAAAATAGGCCCTCAGTACACTGCCCCTAGTCAAACAATTCCACCTCCAAGGGCTCCAAAGGGCCTCATGGGTCCAACAAAATACCTTACTACACAGCCCCAAGTAAAAAGAGCTCCTACGTAATTAGGAAGATCTGGTGCCAAAATATGCTGTTCTGGGTGGTTGCTAGGGCTTTGCTATGTGGTTGCTAGTGTGTTGTGGGTGGTTGATAGGGTGTCACTAAACTTGCCTACTGCACCAAGAGAAAAATACCAACCCCATGTCTTTATGATTTTCTGTTTCAGAGATATGAGCCCTCTGCTTCCTCATTGTTAAGTCTATGGTTTGTTTTTTCACCCGTTCTTCACCGGAAGTGTGAACATTGTATGCCTTATCACTTTTAAAAACTAGGCAGGACAGAGAGTCAAAGAATTCAAAATCTTCAGGCTCTGGAGACTTTAAAAGACACTTACGTGCTCATGCTGATACCCCAGACAGGGCCGCAGACCAGGGACTCAGTTTGGATGGTGTGGTGGGAGAGATTCAGCGTCAACTGTCGAGCATGTCAGCAATGATGGTGAAGGTTGTAGCTGACTTGGAGGATCTTGCTGTAATACGTTGATCAATCAGTGCCATGGAGACAAAATTCTCTGAGGTGGTTACAAGAGTGTCAGACATTGAGAAACAGATTGATTATCAGGAGTCATTGGAGAGGGAATTAGTTGCTAACCTGCTAGCAACTAAGATGGTTCCAAGACTTGGAATGCATTTGGGAAAAGTTGGAAGACTACGAGAATTGTAACCGGCGAAACAACATCTGATTTGGTGGAGTAGCACTCCTTCGGGACGGTTTGTGGATGAGTCTGCAGATTCTTTGTGATTATGTCTCCTATTGGTTGGAGTTTGTTCTGTGGAATATTTCTTGCAAAGCATTGGAGTGATTAGGGCTTTTTTTTGCACTCATGTAACAGCCGAGTGGACATGACTCACTGAACATTCAATTGACTGTCCGAGGAAATTGGTCTCCTTTTTTGTTTCTTTTTGTGCTGGTTCCACCTAGAGGCTTGAGTTTGTTTTGTAGAAGAACACACCTTCAAAAAACTTATGTGGATAAATCTACACGCCCTTGTGTTTATCCCACCTATTGGCTGGAGTTTGTTTTATAGATTATTTTCTCTTGTGTAATGCTGTCTCCAAAAATTTGTATAGATGCACCAGACTTGAGCAATCTGACAGCAAAGTGGTTGAGGGGGCTCTTGTAGGCGTAAATGGACTGTTTGAGTTTAGAGGGGTTAATGCACAAATCTTTATTTTTTCTGTTTATTTGGTTCGGGGGGGAAGTTCGGGGTTTGATTGTCATACTTATGTTGGAATGTGGTCTTTATAATTTAATTTTTGACACACAATCTTTTTTTTAATATCTGAAAATGTCAGATGTTAGTATGAATGGATTATCTATCCATGTGAATGGGTTGGGGCACCCCATAAATGAAGGAAGGTTATTTATTTTCTAAACGTAAGAAATATGATGTTGTGTTTATTCAAGAAATGCATCTTTCCCTGCAGGAAGATGAAAAATTTGGGAAGATATGTGGTGGACAACTCAAACAGATAATTGATAAATTAGGAACAGTCTTTATGGTTTTAGCAGAAATTCAGGGGCAAAGGTTGATTTTGGCTAATATTAACGCACCTAACGTGAGAGATCAGGCCTTTTTTCTAGATCTTAAAGGGATGTTGCAAGCCGCTGATACCCCTCATGGTATAATATTGGGAGGAGACTTTAATCTATTGATGGACTCAGTCCTTGATCAAAGTGAAGTACAAGTATTTAAGCTTCCTAAAGAAATATTGAGGCTCACTGGATGTGTAAAATCTTGGTCTTACAGACAGTTGGAGACTTTTGAACCCATCTGGAAGGGACTATAATTTTTTTTCATCAGTCCATATGATTTATTCTAGAATAGATTTTTTTTAGAAATATATCTAAGTCCCTCATTTCATCTGTTGTTGATTGCTCAATTGGAAACATCTTAGTATCAGATAACACCCTGGTGAGTTTAGAGGTTTGGCCACATATGGTGAAAAAAAAAGTTGATTCTTTAATATATCATTTTGCAAAATCCTGAATTCCAACAAATGCTAAAGGCTGAAATCAATGTTTATATGGAGACTAACTGGTCCTCAGTATCCTCTGTGGGCATGACTTGTGAGGCACTTAAGGTGGTTCTTAGGGGTCAGATCATACAGTATGTCTCATTCATCAGAAAAACTAAAGCACGAGAACTCGTGGAGTTGGAAGCGAATATTAAAAATGCAGAGGCAGAGCTAAAGTGCTGAATGTCATCTGATGGCCTCAGAGAATTGACCCAATTGAAATACAGATTGTAAAGGGATTAATGGAAAGGAGGAGGTGAGAACTGGCTTGACAATATAAATAATATTTTAATAATAAACTGAACCAAAAAGACAAACACATACATACACAGGTGTCGGACAGCTGTCTGTAAATCACTCTCTCTTGCACTGGTTGGGTTGGTTGGGAGCCCCTCCTCCTCTCGCAGTCGGCGGCTGTTCCTCCATTTCCATGCAGCCAGGCTCCTCCGTCCTCTGGTGGATAGCCGCGGCTGCTCATTCCGTGTTTTGGCACCAGTGTAGTGTAAAGGGGTTCAAGGGAAAGGAGGAGGTGAGAACCGGCTTGACAATATAAATCAAATTTTAATTATAAACTCAACCAAAAACATTAACACACACAGGTGTCAGACACACACAGGGTTGGCCTTTATCCCTATAATTAGGGGCCGGGAGTGCGGAATCACGACCCGGCCCCGCCCTCTGCCCAGCCACACAGATATAAAACTATTTTGTCGTGGAAGGTGTATTTTTGGCTGTTCAGCACAAGACAGTCATACATTGTGGGATAAAGCTAGTTTTTGGCTAGATATGTATATAAAGTAGAGAGAGTCTTTTTATTAAGATTAAGATTCAACTTTATTGTCATTGTGCAGAATACAGGTACAGAGCCAATGAAATGCATTTTTTTTTTGCATATCCCAACTTTAGCTGGGGTCAGAGCGCAGGGTCAGCCATGAAACAGCGCCCCTGGAGCAGGTAGGATCAGGGCCTTGCTCAAGGGCCCAACAGTGGTATCTTGACAGTGCTGGGGCTTGAACTCCCGACCTTTTGGTCAGTAACCCAGAGCCTTAACCGCTGAGCTTAAGAAAACTGCTATTGGTGAAATATTTACCTCTGCCATTAATAATGCTTTTTAAAAAATTATATCTTGAGCTTTATAGTTCCATGTCTTTTTCTGCTGTTGAAGATATTATAAACTTTGTGGAACAATTAGATCATCCTAAACTGATGACTCAGCAAAAAATACTCTTGATTCTGAGATAACCTTGGAGAAGCTTGATGAGGTAATTAAGGCCTTACCTCCCGACAAGGCTCTTGGGCCAGATGGCTTTGCTGCAGAATTTTTTTAGATCTTATGCTACAGAACTGGCTCCACTTTTGTTAGAAGTTGATATGGAATCATTAAAAAATGGAAAGCTTTCGTTTATAACCATTACAAAAAGGACAAAAATCCAAATGAGCTAGATGTTACAATTTTGTCAAAGACTTTGGCTAACCAATTAATTAAAGTTATGACATCTCTTGTAAATACAGATCAGGTGGGGTTTATTCGGGGCTGCAGCTCTTCTGTCTTGCACTGGAACAATTAGCAGCCGCAATAAGAAAGGAGGATGATTTTCCAGGGGTAATGGTGGGAGGTGTGGTGCATAAGCTTTTGCTTTATGCAGATGATATTTTATTATTCGTCTCTGACCCAATTAGATCTATGCCTTGCCTCCTCAGGATTATTAATGAATTCTCTATATTCTCAGGTTACAGATTCAATTTGTCTAAATCTGAAGCTTTGGCTCTGACAGCATACTTCTCAACTGGGTGCCTTCTAGTGGCCCAAACAGGGCATTAAGTATTTGGGCATTTTATTCCCAGCAAATCTGAGTGATTTAGTTAGAGTTAATGTTTTCTAGTGACGTGAGTTGGACGGCTTCATACATTTTTGTATCCCAATCATAGTTGTATTACATACAACTATGATTGGGAAGGTTAAGTTTATTAAAATTAATTGTATTGTAAAATTCAACTACCTGATACAGTTACTCCCTGTAGATGTCCCCCTCTCTTATTTCAAGCAATTAGATAGCATGGAGAAGTCCTTCATTTGGAATGGTAAATGTCCCAGATTAAATTTCAACAAGTTACATAGGGCGATTGACAAAGGTGGGCTAGGCCTTCCCAGATTTTGTTTTGTTATTATGCATTCGGTCTCAGACATTTGGCTCATTGGTCGCTTCCACCAGAGAGTGCCCCTCCCTGCTTTTGTATTGAACAGGAAATTTTGCCATTGCAAAGCCTTTCTATTAAATTAACCGGAGAAGTTAAGTCACAACCCGGTTATCTCGCATTTGCACGTGGTTTGGAAAAAAGTGTCAAGAGTGTTTAATTAAATTACATTTATTTAAATGTTGCCTAAAGCATATGGCTGAACCCTAAATTACATATTAATAAATCCCCATTCTTTTAGTCAGTGGATTGTGAGGGGGGTTACTACATCTGTGACTTATATGAGAGTGGAGTGTTAAGATCTTTTGAAAAGTTGGTTCAACATTTTAAGATTCCTAGATCTCAATACTTAAAGTATTTACAGCTGCACCACCAATTTTTGGGAGTAGTATACACCCCCTAAAGTGGCAGATACTCTGGAAGTAGTGATTACTGCTTTCGGAAAAGGTTATGAGGCATCAGTGTATTACTCCCTGTTAACTCTTCCCAATCCTGTAAAATCAAAGGCATACCCCAAAGGCATACCCAAAGTAAATTTAAAGCTGTTCTTGAACCTTTTGGAGTACATGCATGGTTTTGGTCACATTTGAATGGTGACACTCTGAAGCTTTTTCCCCAGCAGTCAGAATTACTGTAAGTGCTACTGATTTTGAGTAATAGAACTTTGAACACAATGAAATAGAAGTTTGTTTTTCCGCTTGAATTTCTTTTTCCATACAGATGCCTGCAGATGACTATAACTTGTAGCTATTAGCTTGAGAACACAATTTAAATGTTGTTAAATTTAAATCGCTATCTGATTCACAGCATGAAGCCTTACCTGGCCCAAGTTCAAATATTATAACAATACCATAAAAAATTACTATTTTACACATGTTTTTTCTAAGGGTACACCCAGGCGTTTTACAAAAGTGCCTTTTGGATACTCCAAAGGACCCTTGGTAACCATGGCCATATACCTAGGATAAAAAGGCTTCTACTTTTGAACGCTTCAACGTACAGTCATAATTTTGGGCTCTAATGAAAGATGACACTTAGAGCTATCACATTCCATATCCAGATCCACTATTAGTTTTGCTGACACAGAGTAACTGATGCATAAACACATTAGAGTGCCTTTTCCCTTCTTCAAACTAAACATTGTGCATATAAAAGAGTCAAAACTAGTGCTATGGTGGAAAATTTGTTTATATAAAAAATAAACATCAAACTATTTACATACATTTTTACACAAAGTATTTACAAACAATGATACAATTTTACATGTTTCTAGCAACATGCCAGTCATTGTAGCAGTCACGTTTGGGTACAAAGCACATCACAGGAGGAGTACTTCACTGGTGTCTTTGCATGACACTACCTGCACTTCAGACGACCAGCGGTGCAAGATTTGGTGATGTGCACCGGCCTGTGATCTGCTCTTTGTGGAGCAGGAGATATGGGTCTGGCTGTGGAGTGAGACACCAACTCTACCAGCTCCTCAGCAAGGGTCTCTTTGAAAGCCTTCTGGTTCATAGGGACCTCTCCTTTACATGGGGCTCCTCTCTTGATGAGCTCTCCTGCTGCTCCACTCTATGTGGCTGCTTGCTGAGTGGGGGAGAAGTATCCGGCTCCCAATCGCTATCTGATTCACCAAATAATTGCCTATAGTGAAAATAAAGAAATAAATGTAATTTACAAAGATAGACAAAACTTTTCCATCTTTTCTGTATTCTACATTTTACAGCTTGCTTCTTCACATCTTAGCAATTCACACAATGAAACAAAGACACACCTCCCCCAAAAGGTGAGCAGTGTAACCAAGACACACAAACAAACACAACATATATATATATATAGAGAGAGAGAGAGAGAGAGAGAGAGAGAGAGAGAGAGAGAGAGAGAGAGAGAAAGTGTGTTTTTCTTTTCGAGTGTGGAAATATGTATTATTGTATGTATATTTACGTACGGAACACCCCGCCGCATTCCAGCGGCTATTAGGGGACTCCCCCGCCCCTGGCAGCGGCCCTAACCGCTCCAGGTGGTCGGCCAGGAGCCCCTCCTCCCCTCGCGGTCGGCGGCCGTTCCTCCGCGTCCAGGTGGCTGGGCTCCTCCTTCCCCCGGCAGATGGCCACGGCTGCTCCGCTGGGCAGTGGCGAGAACTCCGCTACGGCATATCCCTCTTCCTTCCAGGTTTTGGCACCAATGTAACAGGGGGTTAGGATGGGCAAGGAGGAGGCGAGAACCGGCTTGTCAATATAAATAATATTTAAATGAAAACTTAAACAAAAGCATAAACAAACACACAATGGCCATGTCCGTGATTGAGCTCTCTCTCTCTCGAACCGTCGTCACCGGCCGCCTTTATCCCTCGCGTGCCCCATCAGGCCGATTGGGGACCGGGTGTGCAACATTCCAGCCCGGCCCCGCCCCCCTCCACTCCCACACTATGTTTTCAGAATTTCATTGGCTATACGATGCGCCAGTCATCTGCAAACTTGGCTGTAATTGGCTTGATCTTTACACAAAGGAAAGGGGGGAGGCCCTTACAGGATTACAAGATTAGGCACAACTGCCGGGTACTTTGAAATGATGCAACAATAGTCTGTGGGTATTTATTGATGTAATAATGTGATTTGGACTAAAAATGTTACTTGATTTGATCGTTTGGACATTTGGCAATGTAACAACACCGTTTTTGTCGGGAAGTTATGGATCAGTGGACTACTATGAGGCTTCATAGGTGAGTTGCCTAAATTTTGTTATTGTTTGTTTATATGTTGGTGGTCTGACAAAGATATAGATTGTACCTGCTGTTATGATTGTATCTTAAAATGGTTTATATAAATAGAATCACAAGAATTTTAGCTTTCAAAGATATGTGGCATGTGTACCAATGTCCACACAGCAGTTGTGTACATCGCATTATTATTTTTGTAACATTCACAGGCCTGCCCGTGGTATGTTTGTATCTTATAGTGTTAAATTAGAGTCTGGGGGACGGAACTTCATCTTCTCTTAAATTTGATATTGGAGGAGGAAGTGTGGGCTAGGATACTAAAAATCATCAAGTCTACATTTAGAGATGCAAGGGTACGTCTGATGCAATTTAAGGTTTTGCATCAATTCTATTGGACCCCCTATAGATTGGATAGGTTGGGTATTAAAGACACACCCACCTGCTGGTGTTGCCAAGCAGAAGACAGGAGAGTTCTTGGGGAGGGGCTGTGGACAGGGATTTGTAGGTTAGTTGGACATGTGTATTAATGATGGTGTTTGAAAGTATATCTTTTTTTAATGTTTACTTTTTTATTTTTATGTTCTAGTTGTCATGAACGCCGGTGAAGACTCCTCAATCAGCCACTAGAGATCTAGTTCACCCGAATATTGATTTGAGACTACATTTCCCATAAGCCCGCATACCTGGTCTAATTCCACCACAGCTGTTCCATATTATCATCACTCTATTTAAGTCTTGTATGTTAGTTCACTCATTGCGAAGTCTTGTTTGCCCCGGTTACGTTTCTAAGCGTTTACCATTTTCTTGCATTGATCACCTGTGTACTGACTCTGTCTAGAACTATCGATTATGTTTGATTGCCGCCTGTCTTTGTTGTGTTTTGCCTGGATCTCTACCATTGCTGTCTGCTGCCTGCCCTGAACTTCTGCCTGTCTTACTACGATTCTGCCTTGTCTCTGATATCACTGTTTGTCTGATCATCGAACCACACCTGTATGAATTTGAGATTGTCTTTCAATAAAACCGCATATGGATCCCACTTAGCCTGAGTCGTTGTTACAGAAGACTTCGCCACTTACCGATCCAGCGGTCTTCTCGCGTGTATCCGAAGAACTCTCCACCCAAGCAAATTTACTGGCATCGCACCAACATCAGCTTGGCCGACTCACTTCGCTGATGGAGGAGGGGATGAGATCCGTGCAAAGTCTCTGCCTGCCCGCACCTGAACCCGTACCTGCAGCGCCTCAAGCTTATCAGATGCTCATGGCTTTGCCTCACCACACTGCAGTCACCAGTCCACGTCTAGCCTTTCCAGAGAAGTTTGACTGAACTCCCTCCAAATGTAAGGTTTTTTTTAATGCAGTGTTCAATGTTCTTGGCCCAACAACCAGCATTCTATCCTTCTGACGAGAGTAAAATCTCCCTGGTGTGCTCGCTACTCACCAATCAATGTTTAATCCATACTACGTTCGATGCCTTCATTCAACATTTGACAGAGGTGTTTGATCATTCTGAGGGAGGAAGGAGCGCCGGGGAGCAATTGCTCACACTCCGTCAGGGAAACCAGACAGCGGCTGATTTCACACTCTTTCGTAGCGGCTGAGTACGTCTTTCCGTACTCTTGCGACGCAAACCGTTTGGGTAGAGGATACCCTAAAAATACTTTTCCATCAGGGTTTGAATGTGGGGGTCCAAACCCCTCAGCCCTGTGCATCAACCCAGTGAGGACTCTGAACCCATGCAAGTCGGCCAAACTCATTTCTCCCAGGAGGAGCGGGAACGGCACATCAGCAACCATTCTGTCGATATTGCGGTCAAGCGGGACACCTGAAAGCAAACTGCCCGACATGACCCTCTCAAGCACACAGGAACGGGGTGAGTTTACTAATTTCCTCTGCACAAACCACTACCTGTCTCGAGATGCCCATAAGTTTAAATTGCTTGACTGAATATCTTAATACTAAAGCTTTGTTGGATACGGGGGCGGCAGGTAACTTTATTGATGAAGCCTTAGCTCGACAACATAAAATCCCACTGATTCCATGTAACCCTCCTTTGTCAGTGGCAGCGTTAGATGGGCATCCTCTGGGAACCGCCCAGGTGCTTTATACTACCACCGATCTCACATTACAAGTTGGGGCTTTCAACACCGAGATCACCCGATTCTTTATTATTCCCTCTCCCCACAATCCAGTCATCCTCGGTTAACCCTGGTTACAAGATCATAATCCACAAATTTCTTGGCGAGAAAACAGATCACACGATGGGGTTCAGACTGTTTGATTAAATGTTTAAAACCCGTCACCCCTATTCCTGTGAGAGTTACCAAGGTATTGAAGGAGACTGGCGGAACTCCACAAATACTTTCAGAATACACAGATTTGAGGGAAGCGTTCAGTAAATCCAAAGCTTCGCAACTACCGCCCCATCGTTCAAGTGATTGCGCCATTGATCTGATGCCAGATACTTCACCACCTAGAGGCAGAATCTTTCCCCTGTCGGAACCTGAATCAAATGCCATGAAGCTGTATATCAAGGAAGAATTAGCCAAGGGATTCATTCGTCCATCCACCTCACCGGCAGCAGCTGGCTTCTTCTTCGTGGGTAAGAAGGATGGGGCCCTTCGTCCCTGTATTGATTATCGCTGCCTGAATGATATCACGATCAAGTTCCGATACCCGTTACCTTTGGTCCCCGCAGCCTTGGAACAATTACGATCTGCTAAGATTTATACCAAGCTTGACCTGCGCTGCGCTTATAACCTAATCCGCATTCGGGAGGGAGACGAGTGGATAACAGCCTTTTCCACCACCAGTGGGCACTATGAATACCTCGTTATGCCGTTTGGCTTGTCCAATAGCCCCTCCGTGTTCCAGTCCTTCGTCAACAATGTTTTTAGAGATATGTTAAATCAGTGTCTAATAGTTTACATCGATGACATCCTGATTTATTCTGACTCACTGGAGGAACACGTCAAACAGGTCCAAGCAGTTTTGAAATGACTCATGGAACACCAGTTGTATGCCAAAACAGAGAAATGTGAGTTCCATCAAACATCGGTTGCCTTCCTCGGGTATATCGTCAGTCCAGAAGGGGTGTCTATGGATGAGAGCAAAGTACACGCCGTCCTAAATTGGCCTCAAACTACTACTGTGAAGGAACTTTTACCGAAGATTTCTTAGAAACTTCAGCACCATCGCCACACCTCTCACCTCCATGGTAAAGGGGGGACACACCAAGTTTCACTGGTCTACCGATGCCCTCCAAGCATTTGAGCAGTTAAAGAATCGCTTCACCTCAGCTCCAATCCTGCATCATCCTCACCCCAACACTCCTTTTGTGGTGGAAGTCGACGCATCTAACAACGGTATTGGCGCCATTCTCTCTCAACGCCAAGGTAACCCTCCTAAGCTTTACCCATGTGCATACTATTCTCGCAAACTTTCATCCAATGGACAGAATTATGACGTGGGCAATCGTGAATTGCTGGCCATGAAAGCAGCATTTGAAGAGTGGCGACACTGGCTGGAGGGGGCCAGACACTCATTCCTAGTTCTCACTGACCACCGCAACTTGGAATATTTGCGTTCAGCCAAAAGACTCAACCCCAGACAGGCCAGGTGGGCATTGTTCTTCACCCGATTTAATTTCTCAATTTCTTACCTCCTTGGATCAAAGAATGTCAAGGCCTATCCACTTTCCCGCCAACACAACTCTACTCCTCAGAATCTTGTCTCAGAACCCATCATCTCACTAACACTGATTCTAGCCCCGGTCCAGTGGGATATTATGGCAGAAATTTCCCAGGCCCATGCTATTGACCCACCCTCATCTGGATGCCCGCCCAACCAGACGTTTGTCCACCAAACCTGCGGGAGAAGGTAATTCGTTGGGTACACTCCTCCACAAACTCTGGTCATCCAGGTGTTACTTCCACGGCACGCTTGTTGAAGAATCGATTCTGGTGGGAAACGCTACAGACTGAAGCTAGAACCTTCGTGAACGGGTGTCCCACATTTTTTTAAATTATTGTTGTTTCCCCTCCCCTTGCCCCCTCCCTCATCCAAGTTGATGGGGATGACCCACCGGCAGACCGCGCGGGAGGCGCCCCCCCCAGGGGATGTACGTCAGGCCGAGGGTCCCCAGCCTGAAAGAACTGGGGAGGAATGTGGCACGGTGGAGGGCGGGACCGGGGCGTGATTACGCACGCCCGATCCCATATTAGTCTGATCAAGCCGTCAAGAGGGATAAAGGCCACTCACGGACGGCGGTGTGGGAGAGAGAGATCATTCACGGACATGTCCGTTGTCTTATGTGTTTGTATTTTGAGTATCCATTAAACCTATGATTTATATGTTAAGCCGGTTTCTCGCCTCTTCCTTACCCGTGAGTGTGAACTGTGTTACATGTGTATTTATTTTTTATTTAAAACATGTCGTTTAATTTAAAATGCTGTTCAAATTTAAAATGCAAGAGATTGGTGACTTCTGTCTTGTCTTGAATGCCTTTTTAATGTATATTTATATATTGTTTGTGATTTTTTTATTTTTTTTTGGTTGGTGAAGCCAGAGACAATTTTCCACAATGTGGATAATAAATTCAACCAACATCTTTGTGCATAGAAATTATGTTTTTTTCTATTGTGGGCTAATTCTGTGACTGCCGTCTATTATTTTGAATGGTGTGTAAAAGCGACTTTAATAAATAAACGGATGACTACCATGATTAATTAATCACAAACAGTGGCCATTCATTTGTTTTCCGTGCCCTTGTCGATGTGCATGATACGACATATTTGTTTTGGCACTCCTGGAAGTGTCATGATTGCAACATCGGATCTATATGATGTTAAGATCAATCCATAATCACGTACAATATATTGGCTTTCAAGGATGTATACCTTGTCATCATGATTAACACAGGCTAACGATTGGGGCAAATTCTGTCATATGAGACTATATTTTTGCATTAATTCCAATTTTCTCTACAAAAACCAAAGCAGTTTTTCGTGACATTTGAAGTATCGACATAGAGTTTATGCGCTGGAGTTAAAGGGAAAAATATTATGTCGACACTTGTGAAAATGTTGGTTTCCATCAGCTTTATTTTGATGTGCTAAAACCTTTTCGCAGAAAATCCTTGGATGGAAATTTAGTTAATGACCAATAGCCGAAACTGCCGCTGTTTCACTGTCCCCACAGTGAGTTACAGTGGAGAAATCAAATGCCTACAAATGGCTTACTTATTGTTGTCTCTGCTTAATAAGCTGGAATATAAGAAAGCATTTTTACATAAAAATTGCACATTTCTCCTGTAAAATTTGATAAATATCAGTCAGCCAGAAGTGCTATCTTCTGTCTTTTTCTGTTCCTCCAACAGCCAGTGTAAATATGGGATAGCACAGCAGGAAAATAAAGTAACAGTTACATTACACCCCTGAGGATATGGAGAGCATGCTAACGTCAGGGCAAAGCACACTAGCCGATTCGTTGTTGCCCGCTCAGAGTTTGTTGTGATCTCAACAGCCAGAAATGGCCTCTAACGTTCACTTTAATGATGAGTGCTGAGATCACTGTCAGCACAAGTATTTTGATGTTTCTTTGCTCCTAGCTGAAGTTCTCTCTTGAGGGGAATGAGAAATATAAACACTGTAACTATACTAGCTTTATACATGTAAGATACAATAACTTGGTCAAGGACTGAAAAATAGAGTGCAGCCCATGGAACCACACTGAGAGCCCCATAGCTCTGGTATTTAACCATATATGGGTTTAAAATGAAGTTACAAAAGGAAAGGGTGTTAAATGTAAAACTATATTAAGATATCTTAATAAAAAAATATTTAATATTTCAGAAATTATAGGCATGCTGACAAAAAAGTGTTTTTCCCATTTTTGGTCTCACACCTTTTGACATATAATGCAACAAGGGGCGCTGAAGTCCAATAATTTTCATAATAGACCTACCTACGCATCTCTGTGTAAAAATAAAATGATGCTGCTGCCTTTCTAAATTTATTTTGTTTTTTTACCTTTAGTTTTGCTCCAGAATCATGGATGGAAATTACCATTTTGAACCCCCTCTACAAAATAATGGATTACTTAGAAAATACTGATCCATGGCATTTAATATTTTGGCTTTCAGCATCATGTATTTGTATCTTTCTTCAGAAAAAGTTTTAAAACTAAAAATGCTATTGTATGCCTTCAGTTTTTTCCAGATCAAAACTGCATCTAAATTGCTGTTCCCAGTAAGTTTTCGCTTGTTTGTTTTTTTTCCAGTGTACAAAACAACTTTGATTAAGATTAAGATTAATCCCACACTATTTCAATTTCAGCTAGCATTTCAAATAACTACACAACAACACATCTCTGTGCATGTTCCGCCCAAGCAAACACATCTTAAGAGAGGAATTGAATGAGGTTCTCGTTCAGCTGTCAAAGTTATCAGCTGGGGATCAGCAGGCTCACAGCACCAGCCTAATCATCTATCTGTTTACCATTGCTGTGTGTCAATTAGCTCCACTCACAGGCAAGTCCTCCAACACCATCTGACAAAAAGAAAGTCATTACTGCCGCTCCTACTGCTCGACTGCCACCCTGTCTGTGCCAATCACCTTCATAGAATTTTAAATGCAGTGAGAGTTTACACTGTATATCCTTAATAAGTATTTTTTTTTCCATTAAAAAACATCTAAAAATACTTAGAGGTGCTATATGTAAGGTGCTATATACTTAAAGGTGCTGACTGACAACAAGTGTTTCAAATGGGTACTGAAGTCCAAATTCAAAATATTGGAGAGTTGTCTGCCCAGACTCAAAGCTCATGCTGGTTGCAAGAATGTTGACACGCAAATTAGCCAACTCAGCATTCGTTTTATAGGATATCTGGGCTTTAAGCTGTCTCCAGCTTCCAAAGGCATCTCCAATATTTATGCTTGTTTTATTACACCTCTGGTCATGGTGGTTTTCAGATGGATAGTGAGGCTTTTTAGGTCAGGTGGAATCTGCTATCTCTGATCCAGTTTGTTTGCTGTCTTCCGTGGTTGCAGAGTTGTTTGCCTGCAAACTTGTTCAAATCTGGCAACCCGGCAGTGTCAAAATACTATTGGTGAGTGGGCAGTGGGTGGGATCACACACGCCAAAACATATACAGAAATTCCGGCCCATAATGGAAACTTAAAAGTAGAATATACTGGCTTTAGCATTGTTATTGGAGAACCCAGTGTTTCATGTTTCCTAATTCTCTAATGGCATATTTTATGATTTAGTACAGTACAAATATTACATATAGCACCTTTAAAGGAACATTCCAGGTTCAATAAAAGTTATTCTCAATTAATAGTATTTGTGGCATAATATTGAGTACCTCAAAAAAAAAAAAAAAAAAAGAAGAAAAGGAGGGACATGTAACTGGAGAAACAAGGAAGTGTGTGTGTGTGTGTGTGTGTGTGTGTGTGTGTGTGTGAGAGAGAGAGAGAGAGAGAGAGAGAGAGAGAGAGAGAGAAAGAGATGGAGCGTTTGCGTTTGCCAATGTGAAAAGTCCAGTAAGAGGTAAGCGCCTTGAGTTTGTGTAAGTAATCAGTTATGTCTCTCAGCTGTGATGAGACTTAATGCTTAAGGTGTTCATTTAAAGCCATATAAAGCTATTTCCTAGTATTAATATCATGGAGTGCTGTTAACTATAAACACTGAGAGACGCTGACTCTCTTCACGTCACCAATTGGCTCATTTTACACACAAAAATGGTCTTTTGCCACCACCTGCTGCAAAACATATGTAATGTCACAAAATTAAATGTAGAGACAGATGGCTCTAAACACATCTGCACTGCTCTTACACTTTAGTTTAGCACAAACACAAGCGGAGTGATACAAACAGTGAAGCATTGGAGTGCTGATGGTGTCAGAACATCAGCGCTCATGGAACGTCTCTCGTCCAATCAGATTTGAGGACCAGAACTAACTGTTGCATATTTTAAGATATATTCTGCAACAGAGGTTCGGTTCATCAGGGAACGGAGGTTACAATAGTAACCTAGGTGTTCCCTGTCTGTCGCTCACTTCAACGTTGTGTTGAAGAAGCGACACTAGGGGTCCAATTTAAATCACGCCATGTGCTGAACCGTGTACGTGCGCTGCTTACATATGTGTGGGCAGGAAGCTTAGGTAGACTGCACGTACCCTTCCACAACGCCCCATAAAATCGCCTAAACCTCTCTCTATATTTCTTGCATAGAGTTAAAGCGGCTGGGGCCATCTTAATGCTATCACATGCATCGGGGAAGGCGTTCTTTCCCAGTTTTCCTATTCTTTCAGGGGGGAAAGACCCTGTGGAAACCACACCTGCGCAGACTGGGGGAGGTAAAGGGTGGTGAAATACATCACATGGACTTTTAGGTCATATGGGGAGAATGGCGCGGTGGTAAATCCTACCTCATTGGGAGGGAGGAGTTGCTACAAACACGGCAACTAGGGGTCCGTGAGGACAGCCCAAAGGAGATGCGGGTCCGCTCGCAAGTGGACCGTACCACGGAAAATACACACAGGGGGATAAATCTACATAGGAGCCCGTCCTGTGGAACACCTATTCCAGTACAGGGTAAATTGAGTACCCGCATTGGTCTTGGTCGCCGAATTCCTCCGCTGAATTCATGGACCAGAGAGCTAGGGAGGAGTCATCCAGGGAGCCGAGTTAATGGGATCTCCTGGGGTAAGAGCGCACGGTATTACCTCAGCGGAGGGAAAAGGCGCTAGGTGCAAGCGGTCCACATGGTCAGTTGTCGAACTCCAGGCAGGTGTCGCTGACAGAGAACACTTGCAGGTCCCCAACCCTCTTGATGGAGGCGAGCGCGATCAGGTGGGCTGCACACCTCTGTGCGTCTTCAGCGTGGGAAGAACACCAATTCGCGAACAAGTTCCACTTCAGGGCGTAAAGTTGCCTGGTAGAGGGAGCTCTGGCTTGGTTGATCGGGTCTACAACAGTAGGTGGTAGGCCAGCTAGATCTTCTGCATCCCATCCAGGGGCCAGACGTGGAGGTTCCAGAGGTCTGGGCACAGATGCCAGAGTGTGCCCCGTCCCTAAGAAAGAAGGTCCTTCCTCAAGGGAATTCGCCAGGGAGGGGCTGTCGCGAGGAGCACAAAATCCAAAAATCAAGTCTGAGAGGGCCAGTATGGGGCCACCAGAGTGACCTGTTAATTGTCCTCCCTGACCTTGCACTGTGCAAGAAGGCTCACTGGGGGAAATGCGTACTTGCGCAGCCCCATGGGCCAGCTGTGTGCCAGCGTGTCTGTCCCGAGGGGAGCCTCCATTTGGGCGTACCAGAGCAGGCAGTGGAAGGTCTCTCAGGAGGCGAATAGTTTTACCTGGGCCATGCTGAACTATTCCCAAATCAGCTGGACCGACTGGGGGTGAAGCCTCCACTCTCTGCTGGGCAAGTGTTGTCGCGATAACGCGTCCACTACCACGTTGAGGTTGCCCGGAATGTGAGTGGCACGCAGCGACTTGTTGCTGCTGGCTTCAAAGGAGGAGACGACGGGCGAGTTGTGACATGTGGCGGGAGCGTACACTGCCTTTGCGAATTATGTACGCTACCGTAGTGGTGCTGTCTGACTGGATCAAGACGTGCTTGCCCTGAATTAGCGGGAGAAACCACCGTAGGTCAAAAAGTACAGCCAACAACTCTAGGCAATTCATGTGCCAGCGCAGCGGGGCCCATTTTCAACGGCATGCGGCTGCGTGCCCGTTGCACACAGCACCCCAACCCAGTTTGGAGGCATCTGTGGTGACCAGGACGCGTCGGGATACCTGCTGCAAAGGGACTCATGTCTGTAGAAAGTTTGGTGGCAGGCAGGGGTGATAAACACACGGTGCATGCCGCGGTGCCATGCTCGTCTCTGGATTCGAGTCTGGAGTCAGTGCTGAAGCGGTCTCATATACTTCAATCCCAGCAATGCGACCACAGCGGAAGATGCCATATGCCCCAGGAGCCTCTGGAAATGTTTTAAGGGGACCGCTGTGCCCGGCCTGAACGCCATAAGGCATTTCAGCACTGTGCGCGCTTGTTGGTGAGGCGCGCTGACATTGAGACTGAGTCTAACTCCATGCCGAGAAAAGACATGCTCTGAACCGGGGTGAGCTTGCTCTTTTCCCAGTTGACCTGAAGCCTTAAACGGCTGAGGAGCCTGAGCACCTGGTCCCTGTGGGCGCATAGTAAATCTCGTTGAGGTAGTGAGAATGCGGATGCCTGCTTCCCGAAGCGGGGCAAGGGCTGCCTCTGTGACCTTCGTGAAGACACGAGGGGACAGGGATATGCCAAAGGGGAGGACCTTGTACCGATACGCCTTGCACTTGAACCATAGAAAGGGTCGATGTCGAGGCAATATTGAGATGTGGAAGTACGCGTCCTTCAGGTCTACCACTGCGAACCAATCTAGATGCCGGACGCAAGTTAGGATGTGTCTTTGTGTGAGCATTTTGAACAGGAGCTTGTGCAAGGCCCAGTTGATAACCAAGATTGGTCGTAAGCCGCTGCCTTTCTTGGGTACAATGAAGTAAGGTCTGTAGAAACCCTTCTTCATCTCAGCTGGAGGGACAGGCTCTATCGCGTCTTTGAGTAAGAGAGTCGCGATTTCCGCGCACAGGGATTTGGCATCTTCACCATGTATTGCGGTAAAGCGGACGCCCCCGAAGGGGGGTGGAGGCCTGGCAAACTGAATTGCTGTTGTTTGAATTGCTTATGCTGTTGTTTTGACTTATTTGAAATATTGATGTTTTCTAATATATTAGATTACAAAAGTTAGTCAATGTTTGTTAGACATTACGATTGCTAGACTGATAAGGTCAAACGTTTTAAAGTTTTTATAACTATAGGATATTCTGACCAAAAATATACCACATAGTATAGTTAGATACCACATTTCCAACCAGTGGTCAACATCGCTTCAAGACTCACATGTCCTTGGCAAGACTAGGAGTAAAGGATTTATTTATGTAAATTATTGCCATTATAAAGAAAAATACACACGTGTGCAAGCAAGTGAAAAATTCTGCATCGATTACAGTATAATTATTGTATTTCACCACACACTGTGTGTGTGTGTGTGTGTGTGTGTGTGTGTGTGTGTGTGTCAGAGAGAGATTACGCAACTATACATAAACCATATCAATAAAATATTATACCTGTTGAGTAAGAAAGCCATCTTTGGGTTGCTTTTAAATCTTTTCAGATCTCAGAGTTGTACACATCTGAAAACCCAAGCCGATGTTGATTCAGGTTTATTACGGACTCTGTCGCGTTCCCTTTTTGCTTGTAGACTCTGCTCTGTTCGGGGTTTCTTTGTTTTTACAAAGTGATTCCCTGGAGGTTTGCCGTTGTTAATGATCCGTGCTCAATTTTTCTCATCCGTCTTATTTTGTCTGTGTATAGATATGACATCAACACACACGGGTGTCATTTCATTTTCCCATGAGATCCGTCCCGACAGCTCTAAAATATTTATAATATAATATCATTATTATAGGCAGGTTTGGGGAGTAACGGAATACATGTAACAGGATTATGTTTTTAAAATACAAAATATTGTAGGCCTAACTGTATTCCACTACAGCTACAATTTATTCATTGTAATTAGAATAATTACATTAAAAAAGTATTTTGATTACTGAAGAGATTGCTTTGCATTTTATTGTCTTTTGTTTCATTTACTATTTAGTCCTTTCAGATGTAAAACATTTATCCATATAAATGATGAGATCCAAAGTGCATTTGAACAGCGGTGAAACACTTTGTTGTGTTACATTCATACGAGTGGACAGAGAAGTTTGAAGTAAGTTTGGAGCAGAAGAAATAGAAATAAACCTTGTGTTAATTGTCAGTTTTATGCTAAGCTTATGCTTGTAAGATCTTTGATATTAGGGCAAAAATCATATTCTTGATAATCATTTTTGTATTGTTTTCCTGTAAAAAATATCTAAAAATCCTTAAAACAAGATCAATTTGATTTATCTTGTTTTAGAAACAACACTGCTTAAGATATTTAGGTTTTTTTATAGAATGTATTTATAACATGTGTATTTTGTCTTACTGTACTGGCAGAGTTTTTATAGTCAAAACAAGTGAAAAAATCCACCAGTGCTGAAGAAGTAATCCAAAGTATTTAGAATACATTACTGAACTTGAACAATCGGAGTATGTTACAAATTACATTTTACAACATGTATTCTGTAATAAGTAGTGGAGTACTTTTCAAAAGTAACCTTCGCAACCCTGACTATAGGTTTATCAATGTGTATGTAAGTAAAGTAAATACGTGGTTTGGAAGATGGATTTTTGTTGCACCTTCTCATTAATAACGTTTTGTTTTTTTTAAACACAAAAAAGTTACATAGTGTAGCTTTAAGCACTCAAATCAGAAGTACTCATTATTCATGTGATGTTTTAGTTTATACATTTTAGGTACAATTGAAATACGTTTTTCTTTTTAGCACAAAAAAAGACCACATGCCATTTTTTTCCATGACATACATTTATCCATCTACCAACAAAATAAATGTCAAAAACATCCATACAGTGTTTTCTACAATTAATGTAATTTCACTGCATAATGCTCTATACTGTATATCTGTCTGTCTGTATATCTATCTATCTATCATTTTGTTACACTATAAATTTTTTTTTATTATTATTATTATTATTTGTACTTTTTTGTAGTATTATGGTCTCTTTCTGTCTTGGGTCTAAGAAGACCTTAGTCTGTTTCTCATGAGGACCATTGAAACCTTAGTAAAACATTAGAAGCTGCTAATGGAAAAGACAGGAATATGGACTGTGCATGTAAGCATGTGTCACTGATGATTCATTCAGGGATTATTATTGTTTTCTCTCTGTCCATTAGCCGGTTTAAAACTGTTTATTTTCAGCTTATGGCAACGTGAATACACTAAAGAATAGCATTACTTCCTCACTGACTCAAACAATGTTACGCACTCACTCTTAATTTTCTTAAATTTCTCTTTAATGAACATACTTAACCAAAGCCTATGAAGCTCCTGCAGGTGTACACACCCATCAGGGTTCCCTGACTCAAAAAATTGATTTTTGTTCCTTGTTGAATTGAATTAATTAAAATGAGCTTTGTGTGAAATCAATTTAAATTTGTACAATGGAAGTTTACATAATCCATTTGCTTTGGGAATAATTTTCATTGGACATAACCATATTTACATGTGATTTTGGGGTTCTAGCATACACACAAGGTGTCATGTGGTGTTTTAGTCTGACCCAGCATAATATGCAAAGAAAACTATAAATAAAATATTAATAGTTTAATTTTTCCGAAAAGTGTAGACTGTGACTGACATTTGTTTGAACATCCCAGCCAGTGTTGGGTAAGTTACTCAAAACAAGTAATACACTACAAATACTAATAATTTCTTTAAAACTGTAATCAGATTACTGACTTTAGGGATTACATAATTTACTAGACAATACTTTAAGTTACTTTCTAAAAGACTTCACATAAAAGTAATTTCAGCTCACAGAAATGCAAATAGATTCCAGGAGATCAGTGTTACAGAAATACTCAAACCAGGCCATCTGGCACCAAAAATCATGCCACACTCAAAATCACTGAAATCAAAATTTTCCCCATTCTGATGGTTGATGTGAATATTAACTAAAGCTCCTGACTCTGCATGGTTGTACGCTCCGCTGCCACATGATTGGCTGATTAGGTAATTGCATGGATTATTGTTGGTGCCAGATGGTCTGGTTTGAGTATTTTTGTAACTGCTGATCTCCTGGGATTTTCACACACAACACTCTAGAATTTACTTACAATGGTGCCAAAAACAAAAAAACATCCATTGTGCAGAAGTTCTGTGGACAAAAATACCTTGTTGAACAGAGAATGGCCAGACTGGTTCGAACTGACAAAGTCTACATTAACTCAGATAACCGCTCTGTAAACTGTGGTGAGAAGAATATAATCTCAGAATGCTATTCTGAGATGCGGGTTGTCACTGTTTTGGTGGTACGAGGACCTACACAATATTAGGCAGTTGGTTTTAATGTTTTGGCTGATTGGTGTGTTTGAAATGTATTCATTTATTATTATCATTTTAGAAATGAGTATAAACCAAGTAATGTGCTTTAAAAGTAATTTACTTAATTGAAAAGTCAGAAACTTTAAACAATTTCTAACTACTAACAGAGGAAAGTAGAAAGTTCTTACAGTCAAGAAGAACAACACACACAGAATAATCTGAAGACAAAAGATCTGACGATGCACCTGTGGTGCAACTATTTATAGCCCCTTTACTAGCGCATCCTGATGATGTCACCAGCGGAGGCTATACATTTTAGTCAATTTAATTGACGTGTTGCACACATATTCAAAGCTGGTCACTACTAAAGACGTTCCCAAAGCGCTAAATCAGTGCAGCATCAAAGTGTAGCTTTTTGAAATGGAACACAAATTAAGATTTTTAGAAGAATATTTCAGCTCTGTAAGTAAATAGGTGCCAAAATTGTCATGCTCCAAAAAGCACATAAATGCAGCACAAAAGTAATCCATAAGACTCCAGTAGTTAAATCCATGTCTTCAAAAGTGATATTATAGGTGTGGGTGAGAAACAGATCAATATTTGTCATTTTTTGCTAGGCATTCTTCTCCCTGCCCAGCAGGGGGTGATATGCAGAGAAGAATGTGAATCACCAACGTGGATGAGAAACAGATCACTTTCACATTCTGCTTCTTATTATGGTGAAAATGTGAAAATGTCCCACAGGCAGGGACGTAACCACAATATACTTTGAGGGTGACAAGTCCCCTTTATAATCGATATGGCCAGATAGTTTTCAGCATGCCAGGCTTAAGATAAAGAGCGAATGTGTGTATATTGTAAAGGAATTGAATGAATGTGTTTATCTGGCAGGCTTTTTAAGTAGCTATTTAGAACATTCTCTTGACATTGTCTAAGATTATTATATATAAAACATAAAGTAGAACATTTTCACCTTCAGATTAGAACTAGAACATTAGACCTCTGATTTCAGGCTTCAAATGAGTTTTTAGGTTGTGGCAAGGACAGTGTCATATATTCTTAATGCAAATATTATTAAAATTTTTAAATCAATTTAAGATTTTATAATTTCTTTATGTCTTTAATTAATTCTGAATTTTGAACAGCATCTCAAAAGAGTCGTCTTTTATAAGAGACAGTTTTATTTTGTGTATGTCTTTGTCAGGTCTGTGCTCATAAAATGAGCCACAAGTTAAAGGAGTAGTTCACCTAAAAATAGAAAATGTACTTTTTCTCACTCATTTACTCACCCTTGTGTTGTTCAAAACCCATATGCTGGGGTTTTCTTGTAACTAAAACATATATATTATATGCAGCTCTATTCCATAGAATAACATTATAGTTTATAGTGAGCAGGAGCTGTCAAACTTCATAAAGGACAAATACTATAAAGCACTATGAAAGGTTCAGTATAAAGACATCATAACAGTAGTCCATATGACTTGTGCATTATATTCAAATCTTTCTGGGTCTATATGTTGTATGGACTACTTTTACAGTAAATTGTTTTTTCTCTCTTTGGACCTTGACAGCAGTGGTCAGTATGAACTGTTTTTGTATGGAAAAACATGAAAATATTGTGTTAAGATTCTACTGGGAGGAAAACAATTTTTTTTTGCAAACCAACTGACACAGTAATGTCATTTTACAGATACATCAATCATGAAAAGAAATAAAACTTATATTCATCTTTTCACAGCAAAAGAAAGAAAAGACGACTGAACAGGCAAATTGCTAGCAATGCAGACACAGTGTTTGTCTCATATTGAAGACAATACTGAACTTTAAAAATACATGTATCTTTTAAAACCAAAAATTATAAAATTTTGGGCCTTTATCGCATTTCAAGCCTTTATTCTGAAAATTATTGAATTCAGCGCCTTTACTTTTACTTTTTTAACCAAAGAGGACCATTATAATTGTGACCTCAACTCTCTATATTAACATATAATATATTCAAAATTACGAACAGAATGAAGATTGATTGTATTTATATACTATTTAATAAGAATAACAAGGCCAGAGTATTTTAAAAGTTCATATGTGACGTTGTTTCTACGAAAGCCCCAGAGCTCAGACGCTCGGTGTATATGTCAGCTTCCAAATTCACTCACTCATTTTGTTCACTCAATGTTGAAATATAGTGCACTCACTACCATTTTCTATGAAGGAAATAGTGAATGAATGAATGATTTCGGACACAGCCACACTCTTTGCCATACGATCACCTCGCACCTGCAGAAATGCTGTCTATTTGTGAAAAGTACTTTTAAACCTACTCAAAATGTAAATTTTTTCCTAAAAGTTACTCAAGTAAATGTAACAGCGTAAATGTAGTGTGTTACTACCCACCTCTGTGTATGAATATCTATGCAGAGGAGGCTTTTGCGCTTCTGTCTTGGGAGATGCAGTTTGAACTCCACTCTTGTCAATGTGCAAACCACGACTGGCTGGAGGCTAATATTTTTAGTAAAAAAAAGTTTTAAATATTGATCTATTTCTTACACACATCTAGCATTTCACTTCAGAAGACATTAATTAATCCATTGAAGTCATTTGAATTACTTTTATGATAGCTATATGTTATTTTTGGAGCTTAAACATTTTTGCACCCATTCACTTGCATTGTATGGACCAACATAGCTGAAATATTCTTACAAAAATCTTTATTTGTGTTCTGCTGAATAAAGAAAGTAAAACACACCTGGGATGGCATGAGGGTATGATGGTGAGTAAATGATGAGACAATTTTCATTTTTGAGTGAACTACCCTTTAAGACAGCTTGTTTAAAATAGTCCAGCTTTTGAAAACATGTCCTTAGATTCCTGCTTCTGCAAATGCCTTCTAAATAACACATAAAATCAGGGTCAGGTGAACTCTCAGGTGATATATATATTTATATATCAAGTGATATGTAATACTTCTGTCCTAACAGGCCACGATTACACTAAAATACAGCTGCACAATATACTGTATTGAGCATCAAATATGTTCTTATTGGCTGTGATTTTTTTGGTGTTGTGCAGCATTTCTAAATTTTTTCCAAATTGTTTGTCACTGGAATCTTGTCGCATAGCGGCTTATTTTTAAATAGGAAGGGCTTTTGCACTGCATTAGTATTTTACTGGCTGTACTTTGGAGTTCTAAGGTCTGTTCCAAAACTTTGTGATCTACCTCTAGAGGCAGCATATAAGGGCATCATAGGCATGCTACTGCAAAAGGTAAAAAGGCTGTTCCAAAAAGAAATGTATCTAAATATGCTGCCTCCAAAGATATCTAATTTTGGCCAAATTCTATGGTAGCATCATATTTATCCTTCCCTGGGTAGGCAATCCCAGAATGCAGTGCTTGATAGATGAGCTTGGTGGAAAAAGAAATCCAAGATGGTGGACGAAGCGAGAGAAATATTTATTCTAATCCATCCAAATCTGACAACATTTTTGGAATAATAGTAATAATAATAATAATAATAATAATAATATATATATTACCCAAAATGTGTGTGTGTTATGTATACAGAGTTGGGAGGGTTACCTTTGAAATGTATTCCATTACAGATTACAGAATACATGCTGTAAAATGTAATTTGTAGCGTATTTCATTAGATTACTCAAGGTCAGTAACGTATTCTAAATACTTTGGATTACTTCTTCAGCACTGGTAGATTTTTTTCACTTGTTTTGACAGTAAAAACTCTGCCAGTAAAGACTGTCACAGTGTGTCTCCCTCATGTTTTCCCTGGGACTCTTATTTTGAAGTGTTACATTTTGTTGTGATTTTGTGATGTTAAGCTTTATAGTTTGTTCCACTCCTGCGTTTGTATCACTCCAGCATTTGTTCCACTCCTGCGTTTACTATTAAAAGATTGAAAGGTATCAACTCCTGTGTCTCCTCTCTTCCTCTCCATGTACCCAATGTTACATAAGGACTGACCAGAACAAGATGGAGATACCTGCTGGTGTCAGGCACCTCCTCCTCGAACAAGGGGATCGTCCAGTTGAGGATCACATTTTTTTACAACTGGCGAATTTAGTGGACTTTAATGACCACTCTCTGGCGGTTTTCTTCAGGACTGGTCTTAATAGTGCACAAAAGGAGCTAATGCCTCCGGCGGTTCCTCACTGGACAAATCTCAAGTTCATGGAAGTGGCTCTACAAATTAGCAACCTCAAGGATGAGGACTTTGTATCTCCTCCCATAGTGGACGGCCCCCAGCCTTCCATGGCTCCTCCCTCGAAGCCTGCCACGGTTAATGTGCCAGCGCCCACGCCTGCCACGGATAACGAGAATGTGGCAGGGTGGAGGGCGGAGTCAGGATTCCACACACCTGGCCCCTGATCAAGCTAATTAGCCCTCGAGAGGGATAAAGGCCGACCGAAGACGGCAGTGCGACAGAGAGAGATTAACGGACAGCTGTCCGACACCTGTGTGTGTTTGTATTTTTGGTTCAGTTTTATTTTAAACTATTATTTATATTGTTAAGCCGGTTCTCACCTCCTTCTTTCCCCAGAACCCCCTTTACAAAGATAAATCAAATTGATCTTGTTTTAAGGATTCTTAGATATTTTTACAGGAAAACAATACAAAAATGATTATCAAGAATAAGATTTGCCTAAATATCAAAGGTCTTACTTGAGTTTTCTTGATAAATAAATATGATAGTGTCTGTTAACATGTGCATGTAAAATGGCTAGAAATAGCATTTTAGCTTAGCGTAAAGCTGACAATTTACACAAGGTTTATTTCTATTTCTTCTGCTCCAAACTTACTTCAAACTTACTTCTCTGTCCGCTCGTATGAATGTAACACATCATAAGAAAGTGTTTCACCGCTGTTCAAATGCACTTTGGCTCACATCATACATATGTATAAATGTTTTACATCTGAAAGGACTAAATATTAAATTAAACAAATGAAAATAAAATACAAAGTAATCTCTTCAGTAATCAAAATACTTTTTGAATGTAACAGTATTCTAAATACCAATGATTAAAATTGTAGCTGTAATGGAATACAGTTACTTATATTTTGTATTTTAAATATGTATTCCCATTACTTATATTTCGATACTCCCCAACCCTGTATGTATATTTATTTTCATAACAGTACCGTGTCAATCCTCTCGCATCTCCTGTATTGTAATCAGTTGCAAATCTATTTGAACTAAGCACTATTTGAATGACGCATAGAGTTACAACCTACATACAGTTACAAATCGCTCACTAATGAGGCTCAGTTAGTATCCAGTATAGAAGGCAGCTTCCTATGTGAGCAGGATACAATGAGGCAGTTCACTAGGTTTTGGAATAGACCCATAGAGTGTATTTCTTCTCTGGTACTAACTCTGGAGAAAGTGGAATGCTCACTTTGATAATTCAGACACTGGGAAGCAGATGGCTAAGATCTTCAATATGGGGGTTATTGAACTGAGTTCTGCTTGCTCAAGACTCCAGTGAGGAAAATAAACCACTCAAGATACTTTGGTTCCTTTCGTAAACAGGCGATTCTACAATCCTCTGGATATCAAAGCAAGTAGATAAGAGTATGGTCCAAAAGAAGTTCCAGGATTGTTTCAGTGTGGTACCTGACATATACAGTTGCCTCAAAAAAGACATATTTCAAAGACACATGAGTCGCTCTTAAAAATTTATAAATTTCACTACTTTATAAATGGAATCTGACTAGATTCAAATTATTTACCAGAAACTGTTCAATAACATGCAATGTTGGCATTCAATTTAACATGCACTGTTAACTGTAAAAGTCTTCCTCTTTTGCCCGGCTTTTAAAACTAAGCATGTCTTAAGACTGAACGAGTTGAATACAGAAATTTAATTTAAACCCAATTTTGATGGAAAATCACACAGCCCAAGGCTGCTGTCCAGCCAATACACAAATGATAAGCCCTGAAATGCCTGAATGCTTTCTCGGGATTTATTGTACTCTAATCACTAAACCTGGATTTTAGAGGCGTATTTGAGCAAGGGATCCAGGCGACTTTGTTTGTGAGTGGGTCTCACATCCTCGCTAGTCAAACAGAAGGGTAGTGACCTTGAGCTGAGAGCTGCTAATGTGCAAACAGCTTTTTACATGTGCACATCCAACCTGGACAGACTGTTTCCTAGCAACCAGCTTCACATCAAGGCATAAGGATCAAAATGACTTTTCTTGCTTGGCTGTTGTAGGATGCATAGGCAAAGGTCAGCATTAAAGGGTGCCCCGTTTTTAGCCTGCGGTCAAGATTTGTGATGATATGTACATCTTAAAAACGGAAAGTGGGTTGTGGTTTCAAAGTTGCAAGTCAAGGTTATCACACTGATGCGAATGAAAAAATAACAACACATAAATTCTTGAGACATGAAACAGAACACATCCCAACATTTTCTAGAGATTTTTAGAGGGATAGTTCACCAAAAGAATTACAATTTTGTCATCATTAACTTTTCATCATTAACCCTCTTGGAGATGTTATGAACAAATATCTCTTAACGGTTATTTTGGAATGACACTGCAAACATACCATACAATGCTTCCTACCGAACAAAGGACTCTTATCAGACTGTTATTTTTAATATTTTTAATGTACTAACAGGATTGGTAGAGGAACCGTTAAGGAACTAGAATCATTAATCTGAACCTTTACATACAGTTTGTGACATGAAATGTCCTTTTTTTTATTGTTATCTAATCAGTCCTTTATTCTTATGCATTTTTTCCTACACCTTTGCATTGCCAAGGGAACGGAGAGCAATATTCTTGCAAGCACTCTAGATCTTCTGATTTTAATCTTAATGATTGTGGTCAATGGGGGATTCTTTTTTCTGATTATCAATTTTTTGTTGATTTCCATATTGAACACAGAAAAACAAAACATATATATACATGATCAAAAATTAACCCCCACTATCACCCCTCCCAATCCCCAACCCCCAACCCCACCCTGGCCCCCAACATCCCAGTGGTCGTACATGATTATAGACACACACAAAAAACAAAACAATAAAAATAATAATAATCACACATCCAGCAAAGCCATTCCTGAAATGAGTATGCTCTAGTCGACCACCAACCCCTTAAAAGAATCTGTCTGGCAATCATGACGCTGGTTAGGACCTAATACTTCATGTGTCTATTCTCAACATTGATGACCACCCCATTGCCTAGAATAAGGAGTCTGGGGCAAAATGAAACCTGAGTGCCCAATACATCACACACAAGACTCTGAACCTACAACCAAAACTCCTGGATCTTAGAACACCCCCAAAAGACATGGGTTATGTCTCCATCATCTGATATGCATTGACAGTAGGTGGGTGTGTCCCACACCAAGCCTATACAAATCTAGAGGGGGTCCAATAGAATAGATATAAAATCTTGAATTGCATAAGGCGCACCCTTGCAGCTCTAGATGCAGACTTTAGAATCCTAGCCCACTCTCCCTCCTCCAATACCAAGTTTAAATCTTTCTCCCATAATCTCTTAAGATAAATTGAAGCTCCATCCCCCAGACTCTGAATTAGCAGGGAGCAATACACTGATGCCTCACAACCTTTTAAAAAACAGTAATCACCACTCCCATTGTATCTGCCAATTTAGGGGGGTGTATGCTACTCCCAAAAATAGTACAGAGCAGGTGGCACAGCTGTAAATATCTAAAAAACTGAGATCTGGGAATCCCAAAATGTTAAACCAGATTTTCAATGGATTTCAAGACTTTCATATAGGTCACCGAGTGTATTAACCTCCCTCACAATCCACTCTGACCAGCAGAAAGGGGTCTTATTAATACGTAATTTTGGGTCGAGGCAACATTTTAAAAAAAAATCCAAATTAAACACTCTGGACACTTTTGTCCAAACAGCGCGCAAATGCATGATAATGGGGTGTGACTTATCTTCTCTGGTTTGTTTAATAGAAAGGCTTTGCAAAGGCAACATAGGGGCAGGAACTTCCTGTTCAATAAAAAAAACAGGGAGGGGCTCTCTCAGGTGGAAGCGACCAATGGGCAAAATGTCTGAGACCGAATGCATGATAATAAAACAAAATCTTTGGAATGCCTGGCCCCAAATTTGCTGGTAATAAAATACCTAAATACTTTATGCCCTGTTTGGGCCACTGAAAGATACCGGCTGTTATCAGGCAGTACGCTGTCAGAGCCAAAGCTTCAGATTTAGACCAATTACCTCTGTATCCCGAGAAGCAAGGCATAGATCTGGAAGGGTCAGAAATTAATAATAAAATATCATCTGCGTAAAGCAGAAGCTTATGCATCAAACCTCCCGCCATCACAAGTGGAAAATCATTCTCCTTTCTTATCACTGCTGCAAATGTTTCCAGGGCAAGACAGAACAATAATGGGGAAATAGGGCAACCCTGCTGGGTGCCCCTATGCAAAGTAAAATAATATGAAATTAATCCATTTGTTTGTACTGCCTTTACTGTGTGTCTATTAAGTACCTTAATCCATCCAATAAAAGTATTCCTGAACCCGTTTATTTCCAAAATCTTAAAAAGATAATCCCATTCTCCATCTATCCATCCATCTTCAACCGCTTATCCGAAGTTGGGTCACGGGGGCAGCAGCTCCAGCAGCATAATCCCATTCTACCGTATCAAAAGCCTTTTCATTCCCCACTGACCACATAATATTGATTAAACACCTAATGTTATCAGAAGAGCTGCGGCCCTGAATAAACCCCACCTGATCTGTATGCATAAGAGATGTCATAACTTAATCGGTTAGACAGAATTTTTTTAATTATTTTTATGTCTAGCTGGATCAGGGAAATTGGATGGTAACTCTTACACTCGCTTGATTCTCTGTCATTTTTAGCAATCAGATTGATCCGGGCCTGTGTAATGGTTGGCAGAAGCTTTCCATTCTTTAATGATTTATATGTATAAACTTCGAACAAAAATTGAGCCTGTTCTGTATCAAAAGATCTAAAAATTCAGTGGCAAAAACATCTGGCCCCAGAGCCTTGCTTGTAGGCAAGGCCTTAATTACCTCGCCAAGATCCTCCAAGGTTATCTCAGAATCAAGATAATTTTTTTGCTCAGTCATCAGTTTAGGGATTTCTAATGGTAGTGTAAGGTGCCAGCGAGTCTGGGATACTCCTCGGGAGAACAAAAGGCTGTCATGAGAATCAACATTTGAACTCTCTCTTGCATATGTAACAGCAACATCCGAGACGCAGCCAGCAGGGCAGCTCTCACCTCCCTCCTACAGTCTGATCATCTCCCCCTACTCCCCCCCTCTCCTCCTCACTTGGAACTCACTAAAAACATATACAATGTTAAGTGTGTACAAAAAAGTAACAAACATGTTTGGTATCATTTTAAGTGTGCCTGGTAAACTGGTCTCATCCTACCAGCCATAATGAAAAGCTAGAAGAAGTCATAGAATATGAGAAATGTGGTGTGCCCCTTAAAGGTGTGCCCTCCCCCAGATCCTCCATACAAAATCCCTCCTATATGCAAATCCACAGGAACCAAGAACCCATTCAATTACAAATTCTGATCTCACAGTAGTGAACCCCTCAATAGGGGACCAAAATCTAATTAGAAGGACAGACACCACCATTTGGTAAGCTTATTGAATTATCTGGGTTTATAAGGAGAATGGGCAAAAGGTTCTGGGAGTCTGTTGGTAGACTGCCCACAAGATCGCTGTGTGTAGTTTTTCATTGCCAGGTAATATTTCTACAAATTCCTTGATTTCCAAATTGTTGTGATTATATTGATTGGTCGATGACTTTGCCTTATGAATTGGATTTTGAATTATTGTTCTATTACCTGGTCAATAAATTGTAAACATTTGATTTTATTCTGACTGACTCTGAAATTGTTTTCCAAAACAGATTAAGCGATTCGTATGTTACCGCAAGTCTGCGTCAGATTAGTGACAACTAATATTTGGCATCAATTCAAGTGTACTTGGTTTGCAAAGACAGAAAAGGGAATTTCCGTTTAGAACAGCTAAATGCCGCTTGACCAATATAAATTTGGGTGTGTCTTACCTCTGTTTTGATGTTTCTTCAGATAAGTGTACGCAGGAAACCACGCATGGCCAATCCAAAGCTATTATAAGAGAAGTTATGTTGGTCAACTTACATTGTAAGAGAAATTGTATTTCATTTAATCTTGTTGTGTTGCGTGAAAAGAAAGACAGTAACGCGCAGATACCTTCACCCATATTATTGGAGACCGATAAATGAGGCATAATGTATGATCCAACCCCTAAGAACCGCTTTAAGTGCCTCCCAAGCCACACCCACAATGGATACTGAGGACCAGTTGGTCTCCATATAAACATTTCAGACTTTAACATTTGTTGGAATTCAGGATTTTGCATAAGGGATACATTAAAGTGCCAACTATATGATTTATTTTTCTCCGGATGTGGCAACTTTCCCCGGATGAGGGACTTGTATGTATAGTACCTTCCAGATGGGTTCAAAAGTCTCCAAATGTGTTTCTCCACAAAACAAACTCCGCTCTAATCACTCCAATGTTTTGCAAGAAATATTCCACTGAACAAACTTCAACCAATAGGAAGCGTAACAGACTCATCCACAAAATGTCCAGAAGGAGTGTTTCTCCACAAAACATAATCCAGCCACTTGGCAGAACCAGCATAAAAGGAAACAAAGAAGGCACCCAGTTTCCTCAGACAGTGAATGTTCAGTGAGTCAGGTCCACTTGGCTGCATAGAAAGTATTAAACAATGACCTACTCATTCCATTGACTTTATGAAGGATATTGATTGCTGTGGGCATGTAAATATTTTGCGGCCATCCTTAGTATCTATTCTTAATTTGTCTGGAAACATCCGTGCAAAAGCGACCTTCCGTTGATGTAAGAGTTTCTTGCATTCCTTGAATCGATCACAATTCTCTCTTGTCGAATTCGCAAAGTCTGGGAACAAGAAAATGTTGTGGTTCTTCCAAGAAAGCCTTCCTTTACTCCTCACCTTGCGTAACACAAGATCTTTATTGGATGATCTCAGATTTTTGGCCAGAATTGATCGGGGTCTGTCTCCCTCAGTGGATCTCCGAGCCAGAACACTGTGAACTCATTCGAGTTCCAGCTTATGGCCTGTAATGTCGAGCAAACTAGTGAAGAGCTTGTCTAGGAATTTTACCTTATTTCGGCCATCTTCATTCTCAGGAATTCCAACAATTCCAAAAAAGTTTTCTAACTTTTCCCAAAGGTGTTCCAAGTCTATATTGGTCGATAGCGGGTTAGCAGCTAATTCCAACTCCAATAACTCCAGATAATCGATAATCCATCGATAATCCATTTCTCAACATCCAACACTCTTGTAACCAACTCAGAGAATTTCGTCTCCATGGCAGTGATCGAACAACATATTACAGCAATATCCTTCAAGTCAGCTACGACCTTCACCAGCACTGCCGACATGTTCGACAGTTGCTGCTGAATCTCTCCCAAAGCACCGTTCAAAACGAGTCCCTGCTCTGCGGCCCTATCAGGGGTATCAGCTTGAGTACATAAATGTCTTTTAATGTCTCCAGAGCCCAAGGATTTTGCATTCTTTGATATATTGTCATCATAGAACTGTTATGGATCAGGATGTATAGAATATCACTCATTTTTTATGACAAAAAAGTACTAGCAAAGTGCGCAGAGCTCGCTGTTCACACATCCAACCCTCGCATGGCACCACGCGACTCCTTATTGGGGGATTCTTGTCTCAAACAAAGTCTTGTTAAATGCTTGTTAAATAAAGTTTATATAGATCTGCAAAAATTTTGTAGCTCAAACATTATATTCATTACATTGCAGATATTGCAGTTATTACATAAAAAGGTCCTTCATTCTCCAATTCAATGAAAAACTATTTTCAGCAAATACATGTTCTGTCTCTATTGATCAAACAAACAAGATGTTCCAAACTGCTCAGTCAGTACATTTATCTGCTTTTATCTAAAAAAGTATTGAATACATCACACACCTTTGTACTTCAGAGCTGGTAACATCATTCTTATTTATATATTCTTAACTTTAAGACAGCTGGGATTTGATCTTTAGCGGCATATGGTGTTATTCAGCACCCATATGAGCAGCAGTCTGTCCTGCTTGCTTCTATACCTATCAAAGAAAAAGAAAGGGGTGTAGATGAAGTGAATATTCATGAAATATTTATGACAGTAAAGGTTTCTGGTGAGACAAGTGCAGGTCAGGCATTTGAATTTGACATGTATTCATTTACCTGAGGACTGTTTGAGAATTCTGTGGAATGTTGCCAGAAGTCCTCCCCTCGGATGTCCCAGGTAAGGGATTAATCAAATCAAAGCACTCACGAACTCCAAGCAGAGGTCCAGTACACCACAGGGCTGGTCTAAGAACTGAGAGACTGAGGTCAGCCAGGTCTGAAGAAGCTCTCACCTTGACCACATGTTCAATGTTCACACAGAATCATGCTTACTCTGATATAACTAAACCCAGTGGCTGTACCTGTGCCAGCTAATCCAGAGTGACATGGCCAGTTGCCTTCAAATGCAGCTGCAATAAAAGAACAGCTAAATTCTGTCATTATTAACTCACCCTGATTTACTCAATCCAAACCTATATGACTTACTTTCTTTTGAAGAACACAAAATAAGATGTTTTGAATAATGTTCATGCTGATTTTTCCCATCTATCAAAAGCATGCCAGGGACTGTCCAGCTCCAAAAGGGTCTTAAAAGCACCATAAGTAGTCAATATAACTCATCAAAGGCTTCTGAAGCAATCTGAAAGCATTGTGTATGGAGCAGACTAAATATTAAGTTGTTATTTGCTGAAAATCTTTCCCACCACCATTGATCTAAAATGATTCAAGTTTGATGCAATGAAAGTTATAGGCTCTGACATGTCTTGTGAACAATCACCAGTGTTAGATTCAGGGCTTGACATTAACTTTTTGGCCTACTGGCCACTGTGGCAAGTATATTCTAAAGTAACAAGCACCTCAGCATTTTCACTTGCCAAAATCCCCTGCCCCCAAAAGAAGCGATGAAACTACTGTAACTGGAAACTGTAACAGCATGTATTTGTTTTGGACATTTTAGTTGAACAAGAATTATACAAGTTAAGCAGGATGCAGGCCTAATGATTTAAGTAATATCTTAGCATATCTGAAGGCAAACATGATCAGTTAGAAGAACAGGAGGAAAATATTGTCAATAATTTGTCTATATGCCCATGGAAGTCCAGATTTGAACCCCTTCTAAATTGTACTTGCCTATATGAACATTTACTATCGATGATCAATTTTTTTTAACAGTGGTCAGGGTACTGGAATCAATAACATTGATTCGCTGGGTGTTCGCTGTACTTTTCTGCATATCGTGGTGCCGTTTTGTGGTCCGTTCGACATAACGCGGCAGCTCATTTGTGGTTATCGTGGCCCATTCGCCCCTGATAAAAAAAGTGCGTCGGCCCACCAGGAAAATGCCCGATATGCCAGATTACCAGTCCAGCCCTGATCCTTGGAGATTCTTTGGCCACAATATTGACACATGTTCTTTTTCAGGCCGATTCTTAAGATCTCCAGTTGACTGGAACTTGTTAATTATTGCCTTGATGGTGGAAATGGGCATTTTCAATGCTTTGGATATTTTCTTATAGCCACTTCCCATTTTGTGAAGCTCAACAACCTTTTGCCACAAATCAGAAATATATTCTTTTGTCTAAACCTAAACCACTGTGATTGATGATTAAGGGAATTTGGCATTTGTGTTACCTCATATTTGTACCCCTGTGAACAGGGGCGGACTGGGACTAAAAAGTGGCTATGGACTTTCTGGCCAAGACAGCCCACCAAACTTGGCCCACAACACACCACACCAGCTTATTGTTTAGATTTTCTGGCTCAATTTCAAATATTTGTTTTGAAAAAAACTCCACATATTTAATTTGAGCAAGCTATAGTTTTGGCAAGTAATTTAGGACATCTTCTTTGTATATAACACAAGTAATGTTTCCAACAATTGTTTACAGGTTTCACTTTTAATTGACCATTTCACAATTCCAGTGGGTCACAAGTTTGCATACACTAAGTTAACTGTGCCTTTTAGCAGCTTGGAAAATTCCTGACAATGATGTCAAGCCTTTAGACATTTAGCCAATTAGCTTCTTATAGGAGGTGTACTGATTTGAAGGTGTACCTGTGGATTGATATTAAGGCCTACCTTCTAACTCAGTGCCTCTTTTCTTGATATCATGCAAAGTAATCGCATTATGGGAAAATCAAAAGATATCAGACAAGGCCTCAGAAAAAAGGGACTGGTACGCTTCACGCAATAGATGGCAACTTATTGTGAAAAGCTTGTGGAAGGCTACCCAAAAAGTTTGTCCCAAGTTAAACAATTTAAAGGCAATGGTAGCAAAGTGTATGTAAACTTCTGACACACTGGGAATGTGATGAAATAAATAAAAGCTGGAATAAAAAATTATCTCTACTATTATTCTGATATTTCACATTCTTAAAATAAAGTAGTGATCCTAACTGACCTAAGACAGGGAATGTTTTCTATTATTAAATGTCAGGAATTGTGAAAAACTGAGTTTAAATGTATTTGGCTAAGGTGTATGTAAACTTCTGACTTCAACTGTATATATGTGTATAGCTGCAAGATCATAAAATATTGTTTATAATAGATGATAGTGTAACACAGCAGGACACTGATGACAATGCTTAATATTTCATCTCAATTACTCACATAACTATGCGTAAATGTTTTTTTTTTTGTTTTTTTTTTTCAATGAAAACAAAGTTGGCCAGAATATGTACATATATATACATATAAATATAACTAAAATATGTAAAACAAAATAAACATACCCCTTAAAGTGTAGACCTTTGATTAATTGCTCCTATTTTCACTCTTTGTTGCATCTTTATAATTCATTATAATATTCATTAAAAGAATAATCTTCAGAATTTGCATGCCCCACCCCGGACATACGGTATAAAGGGAAGCGGGGCAGCGAATGCCAGGCAGGATTTTGCACTGAGGAGCCAAAAATTAAGCATGGCCATTTACAGTGTTGTGGCAGGAGGGACACAACATCTCGTTCCCTCCCTTGGGTAATGGAGGTTACGATAGTAACCATGACGTTCCCCTTTTGTCACTTACTCAACGTTGTGTCGAATGAAGTGACACAAGGTGTCCATAAATTAAGTGCCATGCACTGACTGTGACTGTCAAAACAGGTGCACAGCAGGCCATTGCGTGCTAGAGGCGCCTGTACCAGCTGCACGTATCCCTCCCCAACGCCCTTACTCTTTTTTTTTTTCTTTTTTTTTTTGCATACAAACCTTAGGTTTCCCACACCCCTGAGGGGGGGGAAAGGTGTTACATGCCTAGCACGGGAGCAAGCCCAGCAGCCGCGGCCTTCTCTCTCACTATGTCTGTCACATAAGACGTAAAGTGGCTGGGGCCTACCTTGAGTCGGGGAAGGCAGTCTTTCCCCAGGGGGGAGCAGGAGATATCATGTTAGGAGAAGAAGGATGTCCCGAGGCTAGGGTGCTGAGAGAAGACTCTGTGCACCTGGCAGGGGGCGGATTTAGAGACTGAGGAAGAGGCCTAAGGGGGCGTCTTCAGAACTCATCAGCACTGGTGTGCCGGGGCTGTAGGCAAGGCCGGAGGTGAGGCTGGAGGCAAGGTAGCTGTCCGATCCGCAAATTTCCTATTCTTTCAGGAAGGAAAGACCCTGCGGAGGTACCCTGCCCAGTTTTAGGGGGAGGTACTGTGTGGCAAATACACCACGAGGGCTGTGAAGCCAGACGTGGGATATGGCATGGTGGTAGGTCCAGCCTAATGAGGGGGGACTCTACAAGCACGGCGGCTGGGGAAGCGGGGCTGCCCGGGGGAAACGAGGATCTGCTTACAAGGGGGACCGTTCCGCGGAAAACACATCACGGGGAGTTAGCCTGAAGAGGGAACTATGCCTGTGGAGCCCGACCCCAGTACAGAGCATTTGAGACTCGTAGTGGGTCTGGCCATGAATTGCTCTGCTGAATTTGTGGGCCAGAGGGCTAGGGAGGAGAAACATCCAGGCAGTGACGCTCAGTAGCTGACATGGGACAGAGGGTGCACTGGATCAACTTGGTGAAGGGCGCAAGGTGCAAGCAGAACACCCAGTTGGTTGTGCCGCGTTACGAGTTCTACCGGCTTGGACCTGACAAAATACGGGCCGAGACTGACTCAACCCTCATATTGTAAAACCTGGCAAAGGTATTTGCTGCTCTGCAGATGTCTGCTAGGGAGGTGCCATGGCTCAGTGCCCACGAGGATGCCACACTTCTAGTAGAGTGTGGTCGAACCTGCAAGGGGGCGGGCATGGCCTGTGTGTGATAGGCTAAGGTAATAGCATCAACGACCCAGTGGGCTAACCTCTGTTTGGAGACGGTGTTCCCTTTCCGCCATCACCAAAGCAGACAAAGAGCTGCTCAGAACATCTAAAGCTCTGCGTGCGGTCCAAATAGGTACTCAAAGCACGCACCGGACACAGCATCGAAAGGGCTGGGTTTGCCTCCTCCCAAGGCAGCGCTTGCAGGTTCACAACATGTTCCCTGAAAGGGGTCGTATTAACCTTGGGCATGTAGCCCGGTTGGGGTCTCAGGATAACTTGAGAAAGAGCCAGACCGAACTCCAGGCAGGTGTCGCTGACAGAGAATGCTTGCAGGTCTCCAACCCTCTTGATGGAGGCTAACGCGATCAGGAGGGCCATCTTCAGGGAGTGGGCCTTGAGCTCGACTGAATCAAGCGGCTCGAAGGGAGGTCTCTGAAGGTCTGAGAGGACCACTGAGAGATCCCAAGAGGGGAACAGGCTAGGCCGGGGAGGATTCAGTCTCCATGCGCCTTTCAGGAACCTGATAATCAAGTCGTGCTTACCAAGGGACTTGCCCTCTACTGCGTCGTGGTGGGCTGCGATAGCGGCTACATACACCTTCAAGGTGGAGGGGGGACAGCCTCCCCTCCAGCCTCTCCTGCAGGAATAGAAGCACTGACTGAACTGCGCATCTCTGTGGGTCTTCGGCTCGGGAAGAACACCAATTCGCGAATAAGCGCCACTTTAGGGCGTAGAGTTGCCTGGTGGAGGGAGCTCTTGCTTGGTTGATCGTGTCTGCGACAGCAGGTGGTAGATACACTAGATCTTCCGCATCCCTTCCAGGGGCCAGACGTGGAGGTTCCAGAGGTCTGGGTGCAGATGCCAGAGGGTGCCTCGTCCCTGAGATAGAAGGTCCTTCCTCAGGGGAATTTTCCAGGGATTGGCTGTCGCGAGGAGCATGAAATCTGAGAACCAGGTGTGGGTGGGCCAGTAGGGGGCCACCAGGATGACCTGTTCCTCGTCCTCCCTGATCTTGCACAGCACTGATGCAAGAAGGCTCACTGGGGGAAATGTGTACTTGCGCAGCCCCCGGGGCCAGCTGTGAGCTAGTGCATCTGTCCCGAGAGGGGCTCCTGTCAGGGAGTACCAGAGCTGGCAGTGGGAGTTGTCTTGGGAGGCAAAGAGATCTATCTGTGCCTTGGAAAATCGGTCCCATATGAGCTGAACCACCTGGGGGTGGAGCCTCCAGCGTGTCCGCCAGGGATGTGAGTGGCGAGCAGCAACTTGAACAGCTGGCTCAGAGCAACAACTTGCGCAGATGGCTCCAAAGGAGGAGATGGCGGGTGAGTTGAGACATGACGAGAGCGCACGCCGCCCTGGCGATTTATGTACAATACCGTTGCGGTGCTGTCTGAACGGATCAAGACGTCCTTGCCTCAGATTAGTGGGAGAAAATTCCATAGGGCAAGAATTACAGCCATCAGCTCAAGGCAATTGATATGCCAACGCTGCCCGGGTCCTTTCCAGGGGCCAGCGGCAGCGCGCCTGTTGCACACGGTGCCCCAACACTGTCGAGAGGCATCTGTGGTTACCACGACATGTCTGGACACCTGCTGCAGGTGGACTCCTGTCTGCAGAAAGCATAAGTCTGTCCAAGGGTTGAAAGTCTGATGGCAGGAAGGTGTGATTGTCACACGGTGCGTGCCATGGCACCATGCCCATCTCGGGACTCGAGTTTGTAGCCAGTGCTGTAGCGGTTTCATATGCATCAACCCGAGCGGCGCAACCACGACTGAGGATGCCATATGCCCCAGGAGCCTCTGGAATTGTTTTAGAGGAACCGTTGTGCCGGGCTCGAAGTGAGCGAGGGGCCTGAGCACCGACTGAGTGCGCTGATTGATGAGCCGCGCTGTCATTGAGACTGAATTTAACTCCAAACCGAGAAAAGAGATGCTCTGAACGGGGTCGAGCTTGCTCTTTTCCCAGTTGACCTGAAGCCCTAGACTGCTGAGGTGCCTGAGCACCTGGTCCCTGTGGGCGCATAGTAAATCTTGAGAGTGGGCCAGGATAAGCTAGTCGGCGAGATAGTTGAGTATGCGGATGCCCACTTCCCTTAGGGGGGCAAGAGCGGCCTCTGCGACCTTCGTGAAGACATAAGGGGACAGGGAGAGGCCGAAGGGGAGGACCTTGTAATGACATGCCTGGCCGTCGAATGCGAACCGTAAGAAGGGTCGGTGTCGTGGCAGAATGGAGACGTGGAAGTACGCGTCCTTCAGGTCTACCGCCGTGAACAAATCTAGCTGTCGTTTCTGCGTGAGCATTTTGAACTGGAGTCTGTACAAAGCCTGGTTGAGAACTCGCCGGTCCAAGATTGGTCGCAACCCACCGCTTTTCTTGGGTACGATGAAGTAAGGGCTGTAGAAACCCTTCTTCATCTCGGCTGTAGGGATGGGCATTTTTGAGGAGCAGGGTGGAGATCTCTGCTCAAAAGGCACTGGCTTGTTGGCCGCGCACAAGAGTGGAGCGATAAACTGCTGAAACAAGCCGGGAGCCATGCGAAATGAGTTGGATGGTCCTGGGCGGATTGGGAAATGAGAGTCATGCATCCAAACTCTGTGCGAGGGGCACTAACGGGACGATCGTTTTTGATGTACCGGGCAGGACTTCGTGGCAGGGGGGAGCAGGTAATAATGCGTCAGGAGGCAAAAGAGCATCCCGAGTCTTGGATGCTGAGAAAAGACTCAAAAGCACGTACCTTGTTCCACACACCTGGCAGGGGGCAGGTTAGAGACTGAGGAAGAGGTCCTAAGGAGGCGAGGGAGCTGCGTCTGGGGAACCGGGACTGTCGAGTTTTAGGGCAGGGGTGCAGTGAGAACGGCACACACTGGCTGGATGACCCAGGGAGTGGGGAAATTGCTCTTTTATTGAAAATGTGGGTACTGCAACCCGGAGAGGATGCGGCAAATGAAAATAAGAAAAACAAAGATTCTCCTCCTGGCCCTCCACCGGGGGACGGAGTGGTCTTGGTACAAATCTCCGGAGCAAACATTGACTGCCTGGGTTGCCCATCTCAGGAGCGCTTCAGAGCTTTTCTGGTTCGGGAAGGCATCCTGGAGACGTGGGGCGTACGCTGCCTGCGAGGTGCTCGACGCTGGGGCTGAGAGCTGGACCCAGGTTGCGAAGGCCTGCCATTTTTTGGTTGCAGGCGGACACCCTCGGCGAGGCAGTGCGCGCTGGTTGGGCGGTGACACGGCATGATGTGTGAAATCGCCTCTGTCTGCTTCTTCACCACTGAGAACTGCTGGGCGAAGTCATCGACGGAGTCACCTAGAGTCTCTAGAGGGGAGTATCGGGCGGTCCTGCTAGGTGCCAGCGTTCTCTGGGCACAGATGGATCGCAACCGCCCTATCCACCTGGGGGACTTCCGTGTACCCGTGGGCCGCTCCAGGGTAGTGAGAGCGGATGAGCGAGGGGGTCAGTTACGGGCAGTGAAAGGTGCCCTCCACGACCGTGTCAGCTCATCATGCACTTCCTAGAAGAATGGTACCGGGAGGGCATGGCTGTGAGCGGCACCGGGCACCGAGGTACCACTTGTCAAGCCATGAAGGCTGTGGGGAGGACGAGGGGGTTCCAGTCCAAGCCCACACTCACGGCAGCCGGGGAAATCATGTCGGCCAGCTGCGTGTCCACCTCCGACTGGGCGGGCTGGCCCGAGTCTTCCGCGTCAGATTCCTGGACACTCTCTGATGCAGCGGTGATGTCGTCATCCAAGCCCGGGGGCTCGAGGGAGAATGCCGGCTGGCCGCGAGGCGAGTCACACTCATCCCGAGCCTGGACGGAAGTACATGAGCGTGTTGGGTGGCGGGTGGTTCGTGGGGATTTACCCGGCGAAACCGAGCCCATCATCATCCCCGTATCGCCTTCATCGCCAGCCAGATCGTCCTCAATCCCATGGGAAGAAGGAGCAACGCAGGGGGCGGCTGAAGTGGCATTCACCTTCAGGAAGGAGAGCCGCGACTGCAACGTTGCCATGGTCATGTGAGAACATGAACCATCCACGAACGCTGCCTCAGTGTGATCGCTACCCAGGCACCCGAGGCAGCGTCTGTGGCTGTCGTTCTTGGAGAGAAATCGACCACATCCAGGAACAACACAGAGGCGGAAAGGCATCTTGAAAAAGACACGTCCTGAAAAGGATGTTTAATGCCGTAGTGTATTGCTCTTTTTTGAGTGGAAAACTCAGACTCTTTTAGACGAAATATAACACTTTAGGAGGAGACACTCATTTAAACAGAAAGAAAGTGCCATCAAAGGGCCCAGGGGCGTGACCTGCACAGCGTGCAGAGAGAGAGACGCCAGCTGGAAATGTGCCTTGCGGATCCAACATCAATGCTTCTCACTGGTAGTGGTGAGTGGAATAGGAGTGAAACTCAGCTGCTTGCTGCACAATCATTCGGCTCCGAAGAAAAATTCTGACTGGCCTTCACTGCCCCGCATCCCTTTATACCTGTATGTCCGGGGCAGTGCATACAAATTCTGTCTACCAACTTGACATTGGCCTTTTCTCAGGTTCAGATGTACGATTCGGCGTCCAAGGAAGACCCCTTGTTTCGCTTCATTTGACACAACGTCGAGTGAGTGACAGAAGGGGAACAATGTGTTTTGGAAAAAATGTGTATAATGAGACATTTCCCTTCTTTCAATTGTTTTACTTCAATTAAAGTTTAGTTTTTTGTAATTTTTTTGAATGAAAACAGGATAAACAATGCAGATTAGTTTTCACAGCCTTCTTTGCTCATATTTTCCAAGGGTACCCATATTTTTTGCCACCACTGTATTCCTATGGGTTTGGATCAAGATAAAGTGAATTATGACAGAATAATTATTAATAATATTTTTTTTTAGATTCTCCATAATCGATTTAATATGCATCTATAGTATACCAGATAGTGTTACTTCAGTAAAAGTATTTTAGTTTGGACGATGAGGTGTGTTTTAAAAACTATTAATTCGATGTTGATGCATCATAAACTGTTGTCTCTACCTCATCAGTTTAAGACTTCAGTATAGCGCATTAAAGTAGTAGATTCTCTGTAGAATTCAAATGGGTCACATAAGTTTTGTGGTCTCTGCTGGCCACCTCGATATCGAGTAAAGTCTGACTGAATAACACAATTTCGGCTCTGTGCTGTCCCAGAGCTCTGGCAATCTTATCTCTGGAGCACTCATGTGCGATTCGGCAGTTTGCGCGAAAGCACCCTTCATTCGCCAAACATAGATGCGAGTATAAGTTATGAGAGGCATATTTATTGCTTATAAGGCAAATATAATATGAATTAATATAATTACATTTGCTTCGGCTGTTGCCATCTGCCAAAGTGGCTAGTAAGGGTGACTGAGGGTGGGCGGGTGTTAATGTCAAGGTGATCACATGAAATGTAATCTGATACTGATTACAGATTACACAGCACAAACTTTAATATTTCAGATTACACTTTAAGGTAATATAATATGATTATAGTTGGATTAGCCATTGCATGTTTTGAAAAGTCTAATAATTTATTTTAAATGTATTGACATGCCAAATTTATTAAGTTGACACTTATTTCCTTAAACATTAGTCATAAACAAGAAAAAGCCAATGCTGTTGCTTGCAAAAAATATTACAAATGATTGATACAAATTTTTGGTCATACAACCTTCATCAGGCATTAATGTTTAATGTTAAATTTAGGAGCATAATTAGTCAATTGTGCGCTGTAAAAAATGTCCGTAATTTAAATGGTAAAATAATGTAAAAATGCTATAGTAAAAGAAAACATATATTTTTCTTATGTGTAGTTACCATAACATACAGTTAATGTTTTATATATTTAAAAAGAGAGTACAGGTAATTTTACTATAAAATATTGTAAAAAAATATATATATATTTTTAGATATAAAGTATGTTTTACCATATTATTAATGGTAACAATTTACATAATGTTTAACAAAATAATAAATGTACTATTTATGGTAAACTATTACAATTACAATGAAAAACAATAACCAGGTGTTCCCAGAAGCCCCTTATTATACGTCACATTTTATTATTTTTATGGGAATACTTCTGTTTCATCATATTTTTAAAATCAAATATGTACATTAGGGTATTCTGTGTTATATATGTAGTATAGGTATAGTTTTTAGGATATGTCCCATTCCAGGCCTTCTAGCTGGCCTTGAGTGATGCAATCAAGCTTTAAGTGATGTATGTAATTTGAAAACGAAGAGCGCAAGATCTTGCCGATGAGACGACTGTCATCACTGGCTCATCACCATTGAGAAAGAGATCATCATGGATTTAAAAACTTGAGATGTTCTGCATGATCGTGCACTTGATTAATTAAACGGGTGAAATTGTAAATGCGGCTGCTGGAGCATTCAGTGTCGGATCAAGTTTTGAAAGGTAATTGCGTACCCTGATGAAACAAAATATAAATAGCAAATATTATTTTCTGGCTTTCATGTGTGGACGTGTTTTTAAAATGTCAATTGGTATTATTAGTTGACTGCAACGTAATGTATGATACGGCATAGGGTGTCTTATTCATTGTGAAACTGTTTTCTTAATGGCATGAATCGCACTGAAGGCCTAGACTTAAAATGCATGGGCTGTGGCTGATATTAAATGTAATATCTCACTATCCAACACTGCCAATCACAACACTAAAATTATTAGTGACATTAGACAACTATTCCTATATAAAGGCAGACCAATAACATGCTGTTAACCTTAAACTCTTGCACATTTTTGGATGCATTCCATTTTTCACACTCAAATTTAAAAGCTCCCCATTCACACAAGAAAAGTCTCAAATTATTCAGAAATAGTAGTGTATGTGTTTATAATCTTATGAAAAACAGAATATATATTAAAAAGAAATTGTAATAGTAATTTTCACATTATTATTGTCCTTACTATACATTTTGATCAGTTGAATGCCACTTTTCCATAAGAGCAAACTCTGTACAATATTCCAAACTTTTGGCTGCCAGTGTGTGTGTATATATATATATATATATATATATATATATATATATATATATATATATATATATATTTCAGCAGTGAAAAAATCTGAGCTATTAGTATAGACACTTCTGGTACATAATATGACCTTGAATGGACAGTTAAGCATATGCTTACATGCAATATCCTCTTGACCAAAACTTTGAAGTAAAGCAGCGTTTGCTTTCTCCTTTGCTCAGTTGCTCAGTTCTTCATCTAAGCAAACCTTTATTAGTAGTAAAGATTATGTGTTACACCTAAATCAGCGTTATTCAGCACCTCACCTGATATAAACATGCATGATTGCAGAGCGTGCTTTCATTAAGGGACTTCCCTGTCTGGTTTGGTTTCGGTCTGTGTCGGGATCCGGACACTTATTCACCATGTTCTGTCTGTATTTGTGTCTGTCTCTCACAACAGCGGACGTGCATTGCACTGCGTGCCAGTGTCGCAAGCTGTCTTCACATTGTGCTGAGGTTCGGTCACTTCAGTCTGAGGTGTCAGGTGTGTGTGTGGCTGAACTCTCACACAGGTATCCTGTCTCGTTGTGTCGCCTGGTGCGTGCATCATGTGGCGTTTGCTTTGTGATGTACGCTCAGGTTTTGTTTAATGTGGGAATGCGTGGCATCGCTTTGTTTGCCATTGCTACGCATTCTCTCGGCTTGTCTGTCTGTTGGCATGAGCATATATTGCCTTATTGTCTTGCCGATGTGTGCTCATGCCATTCAAGTGTTTTGTGGGAGCACGTTGCTTTGCTTTGATTCTGCATTGCCACGTGTCTCTCTGTCTTACGTCACCCCACCTCCTTGTTTGTCCATTATTAGTTTATTAGTCTCAACAGCTCCTGTCTCGTTAAGCTGTTGATTTTTCTCCCTATTTTAGTCTCCTCATGGGTGCTCTGTGTCAGTTCCTCTTGTGTGTTTGTTGGTCGTGTCTCCAGTTGGCACTGTCTTGTTTTGGTCCTGTTTCATCCCAGCGTGGTCTGGTTGGTCATGTGCCCTGTTTTCCCTATCCCAGCCTGGATAAACATAACCTACCCCGAAGAGGAAAAAGGGAGTTTTGGTTTGTTTTAAAAAAATAAATCCTTTGTTTTCACTCTGCATTCTGGTCCTGAGCCTCTTTAATTCATCCTCCATCTGCCTGGTTAAGAATGATGGGCCAATACCAGGCAGCCTTCATGAGCTGACACAGATCATGGGAGCAACTTTGAGGGCGACTTGGAAGTTTGCATTGATATGTTGATAAAGTAATCACAAATTTCCATTCACAATGCATAAAACACTCCTCACTTCAGTCCTCTAATCTAATTAGACTAGGGGTGTTACAAGAAAGATGATATTTAGTGTAATAGTTCTGAGATGCTTAACAGTTTGTATTACTCCGCTTGTCTGCATTACTACTTGTTTGGCTTCATTTGGAACTATTTTCGTTACTGGAGCAAAAATAAACAAAATTATTGGGCATATTGAGATTAAAGTTTAAGTTTCTCAGTATTTACTTTTTTTATAAAACTGTTGTATAAAAGCGATGTTACCAGTGAGAGTTTAGCAGAGACGGACCACTTGGATTAATTAGAATATGAGAAATTGGAACTCCCAACAGCTAACAGGTGTAGCAAAGGAAGTACAGCCTTAAAGGTAAAAGAGCCAATCACATTTTTGATATAGACATTGTCTGTCAATCAACTCAAGAACATGCATGTTCATTAGTTGAACTAGCCAAAAACATAGCATTTTTTGTGTGGTCCGAGCTAAAGAAGCACAGTTCCCCTTCTGTCACTCTCTCGACGTAGTGTCGAAGGAAGTGACACAAGGGGTCTTCTCGGACGCCGAATCGTACCTCTGAACCTGAGAAAAGGCCAATATCAAGTTGGCAGACAGAATTTGCATGCCCCGCCCCGGACATACGGGTATAAGGGGAACCGGGGCAGCGAATGCCAGTCAGAATTTTTCTTCGGAGCCAAATGGTTGTACCGCAAGCAGCTGAAACACACACCTGTTTCACTCACCTCTACCAGCGAGAAGCATTGCTGTTGGATCCGCACGGCGCATTTCCAGCTAGCGTCTCTCTCTCTGCACGCTGTGCAGTCCACGCCCCTGGGCACTTCGACAGCGCTTCTTTCCGTTTGAAAGAGTGTTCTCCTCCTAAAAGAGTATATTTTCTCTAAAAGAGTTTGAGTTCCCACTCATAAAAGAGCAATACACAGCAGGCGTTGAACGTCCTTTTCAGGACGCGTCTTTTTAAAGATGTCTTTCCGCCTCTGTGTAGTTCCTGGATGCGGTTGAATTCTCTCCACTTCTGACGGTCATAAGAGCTGCCTCGTGTGCCTGGGCTGCGATCACACGCAGGCAGCGTTTTATGAATGGTTCATGTTCTCAGTGCGAGAACATAACCATGGCAACATTGCGGTCGCGCTTTCTTTTGTCATGAGAGAAATCCACTTCAGCCGCTCCCCGCGTCGTTCCTTCTTCCCACGGGATTGAGGTCGACCCGGCTGGCGCTGAAGGTGATTTGGGGATGACCACGGGCTCGGTTTCGCCGGGTAAATCCCCACGAACCACCCGCCCCCCAGCACGCTTGTTTGCTTCCGTCCGAGCTCGGGAAGAGTGCGGCTCGCTTCTCGTCCAGCCGGCATTTTCCCTTGAGCTCCCGGAATTGGATGACGACATCGCCGCTGCATCGGAGAGCGTCACAGCGGCGTCTGATGCTGATGGCTCGCCTGGGCTGCCACCTCCGGGTCTGCTCGCCCAGTCTGAGGCTGATTTGCAGATGTCCGCTATGCTTTCCCGGGCCGCCGCGAGCGCGAGGCTGGATTGGAGATCTCCGCCCCCCCCTCTCGGCTACTCGATCGGTTCCTCGGGTCACGGTGCTGCTTATAGCCACGCCCCCCCTTGGTTCCGTCGTTCCCGGAAGTGCATGACGAGCCAACACGGACGGAACCACCCTCTGCTTGTCCGCTCTCACTACCCTGGATGGCGGAACACCGCCACCTGTCGGGACTGAACGGTACTACTCTCCAGAGCCATAGAATGACGTCATCACTGACCTCAAAAGTCTACAGCACCACTGGACAGGCCGCCTCCACCCTGCATGCCATGGCTCTCCTGCAAATTCACAAAGCCAAGGCACTCAAAGATCTGCACCTGGGTAGTTCCAACCCCGATGTGCTATAGTAACTGCGCTCTGCTCCAACCTTGCTCTCAGAGCTACGAATGTCACGGCGCAGGCACTCGGGTGGACGATGGCCACACTCGTGGTCCAGGAGCACCAACTCTGGCTGAACACGGTCGAGATGCATGGCGTTGACAAGTCACGATTTCTCAACGCCCCCGACTCCCAGCTCGGCCTCTTCGGTGACACCATCGACGACTTTGCCCAGCAGTTCTCGGTGGTGAGGAAGCAGATGGGGACAGATTCTCACATCATGCCACAACGCCACCCAGTCAGCGCGCCCGCGCCCCGCCTGCTCGCCGAGGGCGTCCCCCCCTGCGACGAGAAAGCAACAACAGGTGGCTCCGCAACCTGGGCCCAGCTCTCAGCCCCAGCGTCGAGCACCTCGCAGGCGCCGTACGCCCCCCGTCTCCAGGACCCCCTCTCGGACCAGAAATGCTCCTAAGCGCTCCTGAGACGGACACCCCAGGCAGTCGGATGTTCGCTCCGGAGATGGTTTCAAGACCACTCCGTCCCTCGGTGGAGGGCCGGGAAGAGAATCCTTGTTTTCACCTGCCGCACCGTCTTCGGGCTGCGGTACCTACAGAGCGATTCCCTCACTCCCTGGGTCATTCAGCCGGTGTGTGCTGTTCTCACGGCACCCTGGCCCTACATCTCTCCAGTCCCGGTTTCCCGGACGCAGCTCTCTCGCCTCCGGCCCGCGACTGTCCAACCCCGACAGGCCAGCGCTGACGAGTTTCGAAGACACCCTCTCGGGACCTCTTCCTCAGTCTCTAATCCGCCCCCTGCTGGGTGTGCGGAGTAAGGTAAGTGCTTTGAGTCTTTTCTCAGCACCTCAGCCTCAGGATGCTCTTTTGCCTCCCGACGCATTATTATCTGCTCCCCCCCGCCGCGAAGCCCCGCCCGGTATGTCAAATGTGATCGTCCCCTTAGTCCCCCTTGCACGGAATTTGGACGCGTGGTTATCGCTTCCCAACCCGTCGCGCTGGTTGGCCAGGACCATCCGACTCGGCTCTGCAATTCAGTTCGCCCAGCTCCCGCCTCGTTTCAGCGGTATTCGCTCCACTCTAGTGCGCGGCCAACAAGCCAGTGCCTTACGAGCAGAGATTTTTACACTGCTCCTCAAGGATGCGATAGAGCCCATCCCTCCAGCCGAGATGAAGCCCTTACTTCATCTTACCCAGAAAAAGTGCCGGGTTGCGACCAATCTTGAACTTGCGAGTTCTCAACCGGGCCCTGCTCAGACTCCCGTTCAAAATGCTCATGCAGAAGCAGATTCTCACCTGCGTTCAACAGCTAGATTGGTTCGCGGCGGTACACTTGAAGGACGCGTACTTCCACGTCTCTATTTTGCCATGACACCGACCCTTCTTACGGTTCGCATTCGACGGCCAGACGTATCAGTACAAGGTCTTCCCCTTCGGCCTGTCCCTGTCCCCTCGCGTCTTCACCAAGGTTGCAGAGGCCGCTCTTGCCCCCCTAAGGGAAGAGGGCATCCGCATACTCTGGCTCATTCTACTCTCGAGTTACTGTGTGCTCACAGGGACCAGGTGCTCAGGCACCTCAGCCGTCTAGGGCTTCAGGTCAACTGGGAAAAGAGCAAGCTCACCCCAGTTCAGAGCATCTCTTTTCTCGGTATGGAGTTAGATGTAGATGGAGTTAGATGTAGATGGAGTCTCAATGACAGCGCGTCTCACCAACGAGCGCGCCCAGTCAGTGCTCAGGTGCCTTGCTCGCTTCAAGCCTGGCACAGCGGTCCTCTAGAACAATTCCAGAGGCTCCTGGGGCATATGGCATCCTCAGCCGCGGTCGCGCCGCTCGGGTTGATGCATATGAGACCGCTACAGCACTGGCTACAGACCCGAGATGGGCACGGCGCCACAGCATGCATCGTGTGACAATCACTCTTGCTTGCCATCAAACTTTCAGCCCATGGACAGACCTCTGCTTCCTACGGGCCGGAGTTCCCTTGCAGCAGGTGTCCAGACCTGTCGTGGTAACCACAGACGCCTCTCGACTGGGTTGGGGCACCGTGTGCAACGGGCATGCTGCCGCTGGCACCTGGAAAGGTCCCCGGCAGCATTGGCACATCAATTGCTTAGAGTTGATGGCTGTTATTCTTGCTCTACGGAGGTTTATTCCACTAATCCGAGGCAAGCATGTTCTGATTCGCTCAGACAGCACTGCGATGGTAGCGTACATAAATCGCCAGGGCGGCGTGCGCTCTCGTCATATGTCACAACTCGCCCGCCATCTCCTCCTCTGGAGTCAGCCGCGACTCAGGTCGCTGCTCGCCACTCATATCCCTGGCAACCGCAACACAACGGCGGACGCACTGTCGCGACAGGTTTTCACCCAGCGGAGAGTGGAGGCTCCACCCCCAGGTGGTCCAGCTCATTTGGGACCGATTCGGCAAGGCACAAGTAGACCTCTTTGCCTCCCAGGACAACTCCCATTGCCCGCTCTGGTATTCCCTGACGGACGCTCCCCTCGGGACAGATGAGCTGGCACACAGCTGGCCCCGGGGGCTGCGCAAGTACGCATTTCCCCCAGTGAGCCTTCTTGCATCGGTGCTGTGCAAGATCAGGGAGGATGAGGAACAGGTCGCCTTGGTGGCCCCTTACTGGCCCACCCGCACCTGGTTTTCGGAACTCACGCTCCTCATGACAGCCCCTCCCTGGAAAATCCCCCTGAGGAAGGCCCTTCTTTCTCAGGGACGGGGCACCCTCTGGCATCCGCGCCCAGACCTCTGGAATCTCCATGTCTGGCCCCTGGACGGGACGCGGAAGATCTAGTAAATGCACCACCTGCTGTCGTAGATACGATCAATCAGGTCAGAGCTCCCTCAACCAGGCAACTCTACGCACTAAAGTGTTGTTTGTCCGCGAATTGGTGTTCTTCCCGAGCCGAAGACCCACAGAGATGCGCAGTTCGGTCAGTGCTTCTATTCCTGCAGGAGAGACTGGAGGGGAGGCTGTTCCCTTCCACCTTGAAGGTGTATGTAGCTGCTATCGCAGCCCACCACGACGCAGTAGATGGCAAGTCCCTTGGTAAGCATGACTTGATTATCAGGTTCCTGAAAGAGGCCCGGAGACTACATCCTCCCCGGCCTAACCTGTTTCCCTCTTGGATCTCTCAGTTGTCCTCTCGGGCCTTCAGAGACCCCCATTTGAGCCACTTGATTCAGTCGAGCTCAAGGCCCTCTCCTTGAAGACGGCCCTCCTGATCGCTTTAGCCTCAATCAAGAGGGTTGGAGACCTGCAAGCGTTCTCTGTCAGCGACTCTTGCCTGGAGTTCGGTCTGGCACTTTCTCACATTATCCTGAGACCCCGACCGGGCTACGTGCCCAAGGTTCCTGCGACCCCTTTCAGGGACCAGGTCGTGAACCTGCAAGCACTGCCTCGGGAGGAGGCAGACCCAGCCCTTTCGTTGCTGTGTCCGGTGCGTGCTTTACGTACCTTTGTGGACCGCACGCAGAGCTTTAGATACTCTGAGCAGCTCTTTGTCTGCTTTGGCGGACGGCGGAAAGGGAACGCCATCTCCAAACAGAGGCTAGCCCACTGGGTCATTGATACTATCACACCCAGGGCATGCCCGCCCCCCTGCAGGTCCGAGCACACTCCACTAGAAGTGTGGCGTCCTCGTGGGCACTAAGCCACGGCACCTCCCTAGCAGACATCTGCAGAGCAGCAGGCTGGGCAACACCCAATACCTTTGCCAGATTTTACAATCTAAGGGTTGAGTCGGTCTCGTCCAGTGTTTTGTCAGGTCCGAGCCGGTAGAACTCGGTAACGCGGCACAACCGACCGGGTGTTCCGCTTGCATCTTGCGCCCTTCAACAATGTGATCCAGTGCGCCTTCTATCCCAGGTCAGCCACTGAGTGTCGCTGCCTGGATGCTTTTTCCTCCCTAGCCTTCTGGCCCGCGAATTCAGCAGAGCAACTCCCGGCCAGACCCAGTACGAGTCTTAGGGCTCTGTACTGGTGTCGGGCTCCACGGGCATAGTTCCCTCTTCAGGCTAACTCCCCGTGATGTATTCTCCGCGGTACGGTCCCCCTCTCGGCGGACCCGCGTTTCCCTCAGGCAGCCCCGCTGCCTCGGCCCCGTGTCTGTAGAGTCCCCCCTTCATTAGGCTGGACCTACCACCGCGCCGTCTCCCACGTCCGGCTTCACAAACCTTGTGGTGTATTTGCCATACATTACCTCCCCCTGACTGGGCAGGGTATGGCCTCTGCAGGGTCTTCCCCTCCTGAAAGAATAGGAAATCTGCAGGCCGGACAGCTACCTTGCCTCCGGTCCTGCCTCAGTGCCCGGCACACCGGCGCCGACGAGTTTTGAAGACGCCTCCTTAGGCCTCTTCCTCAGTCTCTAAGCCGCCCCCTGCCGGGTGCGTGGAACAGGGTTAATGCTTCGAGTCTTCTCTCAGCACCGCCCAGGCTCTCCTGCTCCCCCCCGGGGAATGCCCGCCTTCCCCGACATAGGTTGGGCCCCAGCCGCTCTACATCCTATGTGAGAGACATAGTGAGAGAGAAGACAGCGGCTGTTGGGCTTGCTCCCATGCTAGCATGTAATACCTTTTTCCCCCAGGGGTGCGGGAAAACCTAAGGTGGATATGCTAAAACTCTTTGAGGGGGCATTGGGGAGGGCGATGTGCATTCGGTTCAGGTGCCTCTAACACGCAATAGCCTGCTTTGCCCCTGCTCCGACAGTCACGTCACATGGTCAGTGCATGCCGTTTTTATATGGACCCCTTGTGTCACTTCCTTCGACACTACGTCGAGAGAGTGACAGAAGGGGAACGTCTTGGTTACTGTTGTAACCTCCGTTCCCCGAGGGAGGGAACGAGACTTAGTGTCCCTTCTGCCACGGCACTAGACCTAGCACTGTAAATGGCCGTGCTTCATCCTTCGGCTCCTCAGTGCAAAATCCTCAATGGCATTCGCTGCCCCGGTTCCCCTTATACCCGTATGTCCGGGGCGGGGCATGCAAATTCTGTCTGCAAACTTGACATTGGCCTTTTCTCAGGTTCAGAGGTACGATAAGAAGACCCCTTGTGTCACTTCCTTCGACACTACGTCTCGTTCCCTCCCTCGGGGAACGGAGGTTACAACAGTAACCCAGACGTTTTTAATCCCACGTTTGTCAGATTTTGCAATTGATTTTAAATATTTTCTTTTATCGTAATCTTGACCAAACATTTTGTAGATTTCTGTCTTTCCCCATTCAAGTAGATAGGAGCTGTACTTTAATGCCACTTGTTAACATAGAAAAGCTGCACAGGAGTGTTCCAAAAATGGCCACAGTGGATTGACTCGCCTTGAAGGGGATTTTGATATTACCTGCAACCTCATGGCTTTACTGCCAAATAACAGATGTGCTGATATTTGGTACAACAACACTCCTGCTTATGTAATATTGCTTATGTGAAACGTCTCGGGTTACATGTGTAACCCTTGTTCCCTGAAAAAAGTGGAACAAGATGCTGCGCTTGCTAAAAGCGCTATGGGAACAATCTTGCATTGTGAGCAGCTGTGAATATGTGTGTAACATGTCAATGAAACATTGACCGGAAATTTATAGCCTCGGTTGGTGAGATCATTCGATGCACCTGTGACCAGGCTATAAATAGAGGCATCACAAGCGTGTTCATCAGATACTTTTTTCTGAGGAGCAGTCCTGGGACGTCCCAGTGCGGCAATGAAGCGCAGCATCTCGTTCTGCTTTTTCAGGGAACAAGTGTTACACATGTAACCCGAGACGTTCCCTTTACAAAAAGCTTCACTATGATGCTGTGCTTGCTAAAAGCGCTATGGGAATGAAATACCCACGCCGCCACACTGGGGCTGTCCGGACCCCCACGGTTGTGAACAAGAATGCGTCAGGTCTCAGACATGAGCTTGAGATGTCGACTCAAGGGCGTAAAACTCGGAGTAGCAAGAGCATCTAAACCACTAAATTTTTGAATGTGTGTGATGAGAGGACCAGCCTGCCGCATCACAGACTCGCTTATACATGAGCTTCAGATGTCGACTCAGGGGCGTAAGAGCCCAGAGTAGCATGAACATCCAAACCATAGAGCCTGAAGAATGTGTGCAGAGAGGACCAGCCTGCCGCATCACAAACTTGTTCAGGCATGAAAGATTTAAGCCATAAGATCTGAGAATGTGTTTGGAGAGGACCAGCCTGCCGCATCACAAACTTGCTTAGACATGAGCTTAGATGTCGACCCAAGGGCATAAGAGCCTGGGGTAGCATGAACATCTAGTAACATGACCATAAAACCAGATGAATGTGTGCAGAGAGGATCAGCCTGCCGCATCACAAAATTGTAGAGACATGAGATTGAGATATTGACTCAAGAACGTAAGAGCCCGGAGTAGCATGAACATCTAAACTATAAAATCTGATGAATGTGTTCGGAGAGGACCAGCCTGCCGCATCACAAACTTGCTGCAGAGGGACCCCTCTAGCCAAGGCTTTAGAGGAGGCGACCCCTCTGGTGGAGTGAGCCCTGACACCTACTGGCGAAGCTTGACCACGCGCCTCATAGGACAGGGCAATAGCATCCCTCACCCAATGCGACATAGTCTGTTTGGTAGCGGCTGCCCCCCTGTTGCGGCCCCCATAGCAGACAAATAATTGCCCTGATTTACACCACTGGCTAGTGCGGTGGACATAAGTCTGAAGGGCATGGACTGGGCAGAGTCCGTGAAGTCTTTCTTGCTCCGGCGTTAAAAACGGCGGGGAGCAGAAGGCTTCCAGAGTGACAGGATGTAATGTCGAAAAAGGCACCTTAGGGAGGTAGTCAAGATGCGGATGCAGAATAGCTTTGGCCATACCTGGGGCAAATTCTAAACAGGCCGGCAAAACAGACAGAGCCTGTAGATCCCCAATCCTCTTAAGAGTGGTAATCGCCATAAGAAAGACCATCTTGAGAGTCAGAAGTCTGTCAGATGCTGACTCTAGAGGTTCAAAGTGGGTCTCAACCAGACCCTCCAGGACTATTGCTAAGTCCCATTAAGGAGTTCTGGTCCTAACAGGGGGCCTCAGTCGTATTCCACGAATGAAGCAAGCGAGTAGAGGATGTTTCCCCAAAGGCACCTCGTCGATCAAGGTGTGGCAAGCCAAAATGGCGGCCACATAAACCCTGAGAGTAGCGGGGCATATGCCTGTTTTTCCTGCAGAAAGTCCAGAACTGAAACAACTTGGCAGTTAACTGGATCTGCACCATGTGAACTGCACCACTTTTCGAAGATACACCATTTATTGGCATAGATTCTTCTGGTAGCGGGAGCCCTAGCACTAAGAATGGTCTCAATAACCTCAGGCGACAACCCTGTGTCCCTCAGTTGATACCCTTCAGGGGCCAAACATGTAGTTTCCACAATTCAGCCGGGGATGAAATAAAGTCCACTGTGCCTGAGACAGAAGGTCCCTCCTGTCCAGAATCACCCAAGGCAAGCCGTCGAGGAGAGATATCAGCTCTGAGAACCAAATCCTGTTCGGCCAGTAAGGCACTATCAGTAAGAGGCAAGACCCTTGCTGGAGAACTCTGGCCAAGACTCCCGGGAGCAGAGAAACCGGGGGAAACGCATACAGACATAGTCCGGGCCATATATGCGCCATCGCGTCCAGAACCAGGGGGGCTTGGTGACTCAGAGAGAAGTAGAGGGGACATTGCGCAGTCTCTTGAGAGGCGAAGAGGTCCACTTCTGCTCTGTAATATCTCTCCCAAATTTGTTGTACTATGTCGGGGTGGAGATTCCACTCGCCCGTCAGTATGGTTTGTCTGGACAGAAAATCTGCTCCCACATTCTCCTTGGGCTGGACGACCATTTTAAGACCGCACCCCAACCCTTCAGAGAGGCGTCTGTCATTAGCATCTTGCGACAGCATGACGCACCCAGAGTGGGACCCAAGGTAAGAAACCGGGGTCTGAACCACATAGAAAGGGAATGAAGTGCTCAGTGCGTAACCCTTATTTGCCTTAGGGGACTGGCCCTTGGATGAAATCCCCTGGCTTTTAGCCACAGCTGAAACGGTCTCATGTGCAGAAGGCCCAAAGGAATCACCGTGGACGCAGATGCCATGTGACCTAGTATTTGTTGATACTGGAAAACAGTGCAACTTTGACCTAGCCTGAGATTGCTCAGGGAGTTTTGTATGGACATGATACAAGCGGGAGACAATTGTGCCCGCATCGTGATCGAGTTCCATAGAACCCCTAGATAGGTAATTTCCTGGGTCGGAGAGAGAACGCCCTTCTCGGCGTTGAGTCTCAGACCCAGAGAACCCAGATGAGCTAAGACGATATCTCTGTGCTGAACTGCTAGTTCTTGAGACTGTGCTAATATCAGCCAGTCGTCTAAATAATTCAGAATGCGGATGCCCTGGAGTCGCAACGGAGCCAGTGCCACATCCATGCATTTCGTGAATGTGTGGGGTGATAGGGCTAGGCCGAATGGAAGAACCCGATATTGGAAGGCTTTATCCCCGAAAGCGAACCTTAGGAACTTCCTGTACTGTGGCAGAATTCCGATATGGAAATATGCATCCATAAGGTCGATCGTGACCAGCCAATCATAACGTTGGATCTGAGACACGATTGCCTTGACAGTTAGCATCTTGAACTTGAACACCCTGACCGAGTGGTTCAAGCCTCGAAGATCTAGAATCGGACGCAACCCCCCACCCTTCTTGGGAACAGCCTGACTCTCTCTCTGGAAGGGGAACAATTTGACCAAGAGACAGATGCCTGTCCTGGTTTCACGGTAGTGGGAACCACGCCATTGAAACGCGGAGGACGACGAGCAAATTTAATTCTGTTGCCTTTTTCTACTGTTTCTAGAACCCATATAGAAATACCTGGCAGAAGTTTCCACGCTGCCAGGTTCTCTGAGATGTGTACTAATTCCAACACTTCCTTTTGAGGGGGTGTTGAGTGTTCCGTGTCCTGGTTTGAGGCAGGAAGCAACGGTACACCCAACTCTTTGTTGGAAACCTCTATCACCTGAAACACCAAAGGTGGTGGGAGTGAAGAGGTTTCGTGAGGGTATCGGGAGGGCCGAGGTGAATGATACACGCACCCCGTCCTGAGGGGAACTACCCCCACAAGGTTGGATACAAGATCGTCAGGGCTTCTTTTTCTTAGAAATTATAGTTCTGAGGTCTTGCTTGGGCAGCTGCTGAGGGTGACAAGCCTGTCCCCAGTCCCTACGAGGGGGACCACGACTCGCCACGCTCTGATTTTGAGCCTCCCTTCTAGCAGAATCGGGGCGAGACTGGGTGGCCGATGGCCCCGCCCTCTGAGTGCGGCGAGGAAGAAACTGCCCAAAGGCCTCCTCGTGGCTTTTTGCCTCATGGAATCTGGAGATGACCATATTCATGGCATCTTCAAAGAGACCGGAAGGCGAAACTGGGGCATCAAGTAAGAAAACTCTGTCTTTATCCCTGATGCCCGAAAGGTTAAGCCATAAATGCCTCTCCGTACTAACCAAAGTGGACATAGACCGGCCAATGGCACGGGCTGACTGCTTGGTTGCATGGAGAGACAAATCTGTAGCCCGACGAAGTTCTAAAAAGGCTTCTTCGTCGTCGTTTCACCCTCACTCAGGTCTTTTAGCAGGTCAGCCTGGTAAGCCTGTAACACAGCCATGGTGTGCAGCGCCGCACCAGCCTGACCTGCTGCTTGATAAGCCCTCCCCACTAGCATGGAGGTGGTTCTGCATGACTTAGAGGGGAGAGCAGGTTTTTTTAATGATGATGCTGAACCCGGCGAGAGATAACCCACAAGTGTCTCTGGCATCATTGAATACCCTCGCGCCTCAGCACCCACGATAGTCTAACATAACGACGTCAAGGGCACATGAATGCGCGAGGTATAAGGCTTTCTCCACGAACGAGCAAGCTCATCGTGGAGATCATCAAAGAAAGAAAGTTCTGCGCACTGCCTAACGATTTCTAACTCCTAACAAAGGGAAGAAAGTTTTTTGCAGGCTTGTGAGACACACAGCACAGTATGCTCTGAAGAAAAAAAGATCTAACGAACACGCTGGTGACGCCTCTATTTATAGCCTGGTCACAGGTGCATCAAATGATCTCACCAACTGAGGCTATAAATTTCCAGTCAATGTTTCATTAACGTGTTACACACATATTCACAGCTGCTGTATGTGTAAAGTGGGAGTTTTACCTATTGTAAAGAAGTACTTGATTGGGTTTTGAAAAGTTCTGTTTTTATATAATTGGTTAATATTATATTTCCAACACAGCCTTGAATATGGTCATTGCCATCAATTCTGTCAATGAGTTTATAATGATTGATTATGATTATAAGATGTGATCACGAATCTGCTTGCCGGTTATGCTTGCCACCATATTGTTTACGTGATAGGTGATTGAAGGTTCAAAAAACCGTGCCCTTCTGATTTCCCAGCACCTGAAGTGGTTAGAATGGGTGACGGAGGGAATGGGAGAAGCCTTGGGGGGATTAACTAGTTTTTATATTCTTTGTTTGACGTCAGAAAACATGGGCGCATCACTGCATCAAAAAAGTTTGTTCCAACATAAATGGCTTTAAACTTTTATTTAGTGATTGTTTGAATGTTTGTAACATATAAAAATAAAGATTTTGTTATGCTAAAAAGACTGCTGTATTTGAGCAGCTGGTTCATTATACCACTTCAGTCCCTCTTTGCTGGTAAACAGCAGCACAAATGCAGATCACAAAGGTTTGATCATATGCTTCTGAGACCAGCCTAGTGTAATCTCACCAGTTTGATCATACATGTGAAAAGGTTAAAGCTGTCAATTTGACATGTTAAATAAGTGTGATTAAGTATATAAAACAGATTTCAAAGATCTTAAAACATTTTAAAAGTTTTAAGTTTCAAAATACATCAGAATAAATCAGAATGAGTTTTATTTCCAAGTGTGCTCACATACACATTTCATTTTTGGTGAAACGAGAAACAAGTGCACACAGAACATTACAGTGAGAAACAGAATATAAAACAAAATAAGAGTATAAATAGACATAAAAAATAGGACATATAACAGAATGGCGTATGTGCAAGTGGTAATATATGTGCAAGGTAGGGGTATGTACAGTTATTGAATTAAATATGAGTGCATTTGCATATTTATACATTATTGCACTATGGGAGTCCTGAAGGCAGTTTATTTGTTCATGTGGTAAATGGCCTTAGAGTAAAAACTGTTCTTGGCCTGGTTGTCCTGGTGCTGAGTGCTCTGTAGCGCTGACCAGAGAGCAACAGTTCAAAAAGGGTGTAGGCAGGGTGTGTGGGTCCAGAGTGATTCTACCTGCATGTTTCCTCACTCTGGAGACGTACAGGTCTTGGAGGGTGGGCAGAGGGCACCAATAATCCTCTCAGCAGTCCTGACTGTCCGTAGTAGTTTCCTTCTGTCTAATTTGATGGTTGAACCAAACCAGACAGTTATAGATGTACACAGGACAGACTCAATGATGGCTGAGTAGAACTGAGTCAGCAACTCCAGTGGCAGGTTGAACTTCCTCAGCTGTTGAACTTCTGCTGAGCCTTCTTCACAATGCAGCCTATGTTGGTGTAACACTTCAGGTCCTGAGATGGTAGAGCCCAGGGGGCAGGATTCACGAAATGTTCTTAAGAAGAAATTTCTTCTTAACTACCATTTTTCTTCTAGATTTTTAACTTAAGAACTCTTAACTCTTTTTTCTTAAGATTGTTCTTAAGAAAAATCTTAAGAAGCATTCAAATAAATGTCCTTAAATATCGTCGTAAATAACCTCACAGTTGTCTTAAATTCTAAAATGTACAATGTTTAATGAATTTACTGGATTTTTCATGTTGAGTCTCAAGTCACAATGGGCTGTTTACAAAGAAATGTTATTTTAGACTAGAACACGTTTTTGACATGTTTTGTGTTTAATTATATTTTTATTTTCAGCTTTCAAACCATGTAAAAGTTATCACCAAATTCAAACAATAAATGTTGTTTTGAAGTTTCTTAATGTGGTGACCAATCACGCTTATTCAAATGGATACGCTACATATAGTGCTCTCTCTCCGTGATATTTAGAGTTCATAGAAACATATTAATTCTAACATTAGAAAGAAAGAAATTTCTTCTCGGTCATGAGATTTCTTCTGAAGTCCACTGTCATCTCCACTGCTGCACAATGCACTGTCACATACATAACCATACACAGTACGACATGTAGTGAAATTCTTGATACAACTTTTCTACCCACAGTTTACGAGGGTGAGACACCGTTTTCTTACGTTTTCTTAGTCTTTTGTTTCTGGAAGACCCAGCACACATCCTCCTCACAGACCATAAATGCATGTTGAGTAGCAGGAGGGGGGAGGATGGGTTCCAGGTGGGGTTGGTGTGTGTGATGTGAAGATCAGAGCAGGGGATGGGTGTGAGACTGGGCTATTCAAAACCTGTAGTAAAGCATGTTCAGTTCATCAGTCATTCTCTACAGAGTGAGAGGGAGGTGTCTTATTCTTGGTAATGCTTTTCAGGCCATTCCACACAGATGCAGAATCGTTGGCTGAAAACAGTTTTTTTTTTTTTTACCTGAAAACAGGAAACAAGCAAACGATAGAATTTAATGTCACTCCTCACATCTGGTTAGGACAAAAACTCTGATTAACATGGCAAACGTCATGCAATAAAAGGTATATTTTCTATCAGATTAGGACACGATGTGAATGTTGCTGTCAGTATCTTAAAAAATTATGCGGGGCACAGAAATGCATCAATTCTTCCGACTGCAAGCACTTCAGACATGTTTACATTTATGCATTTATCATACACTTTTATCCAAAGCGACTTACAGTGCATTTATTACAGGAACAATCCCCTGAAGCAATCTAGAGTAAAGTGCCTTGCTCAAGGACACAATAGTGTTGGTTGTGGGGATTGAACCTGCTCAAAGGTTCTAAGCTTTAGCCCACTACCACCACCACCACAACTCCACTATTTAGTAAGGTATGTGCTCTGGTTTTTGTACAGCTGTGTTGTTTTCTTTTGTTACTATTGCTGTAGTGGACCTGTTTTTAGATAGACAAAATGCATTTTTGCTTGAACGCCCAAAGTCGCGATTGGGCTGCGTGAACTGTTGATCTAATGCCCTATCATGAATGCACACACAAATCAACGGTAGGTCAACAGTTTCACTAAATAATACATTTGATTTTGTTTTGTTTCTCACCAAACCTTATTGTATGCTTTCATAACAATCATGAGTCTCATGGAATAATTTCTTAAGACTTCAATAAAGGGATCTAGATGGGCAAGGAGGAGGTGAGAACCGGCTTGACAATAGTTTAATGAGAGACAAATAAAAAACACAAACACACACACATGACGGACATGTTCGTAAACGATCTCTCTCTCCCGAACCATCCTCCGCAGTCGGCCTTTATCCCTCTCGGAGGCTTGATTAGCCTGATTATGGACCTGGTGTGTAGAATCACGACCCGGCCCCGCCCTCCGTCCTGCCACAACTTCTGAATTATACTTTTGCGTTCTTTTGAAGCTTGAAGACTGCCACCATTGTATGGCATTACTGAACACAATTTTTTTTTCACAATTTCTCTCTTTGTGTTAAGAAAAATAAAGTAATATAGGGTTATAATAACACAGGGGTGAGTAAACAATGACTGAATTTTCATTTTTGAGTGAACTATCCCTTTAAGTCTACCTCGGACAGATTGCTGTGGCCGAGGTAGACTCCTAATAATCTCCATCCCTGAATTGGCTACATCACTCTACTCTCTCCTCTCCACCAATAGCTGGTGTGTGATGGGCGTTATGGTGCACTATGGCTGCAGTCGCATCATCCAGGTGGATGCTGCACACTGGTGGTGTTTGAGGAGATTCCCCCTATACTATGTAAAGTGCTTTGAGTGCCCAGGAAAGGTATTTATATTAATATTGTTATTATTATTTTTTTTTTTTTTTTGCTGTGGACTGTTTGCATATAAAATACTTTTATTCAATGATATGGAAATAAATCAAACAATAAGTTGACTTCCAAAGCATTTTTTAATTCTCTAACCAATGCTTTACTAGTTTGCCAGAATAATATTGCCATTCTTTTATCCTGAATTATTTTATTTATTATTTTTATTTATCTTTAATTGGGTCATTAGATTGGGTTAATTATTTGGCATATCATGAAATTAATTTTATGACAATTTTAATCGATTGACAGCCCCACTTCATCTAGTATTCCTTGCTGTTCAGTATCAATATAAATATAGCCTTTTTGCCTGGCTGTGCTACTGTCAACAAGTGTGTTGTGTGGTAATTACTGTTGATCCTGTAAATGCCTGCCATAGCTCTTAGCCAATACTAAACAACTTCTGCCAATGAGTGTGCTGTAATTACCAGGCTATAGAAAACAGTGAAAGGATTTTGACAGCATACAGATGGTGTAGCTGTTCATGTCAGAATTATTTAGCCTCTAAACATTGACGTTCCCTCTCTCTAACCTCTGCAAATATTTCACACTCCTACATGTCCATCAGCAGTGGTTTGTAAAGCCTTACTTGTAGATGTAACTGACAGAGACTTGATCACTAAGTTACATGACCTGGAGTGAAATAGATCGTACTCTATGCTAGCAGTTTAAAGACCCAGTCCCCAAGGTGCTAACACAGTCTTTGAATTTATGACTCCATTAAGTACAAGGACATTACAGGATGTTAATATTGCCGCCCTTTGAGCCTGTTCATTCTTATTTATCTGGCAAGCACTGCAGTTATTTAGGACGCAAACAGAGTCAAGCTGACAAAAACCCTATCAATAAATGAAGGCAAAAAAATGGCATTGCTAATACCTGATGCTTGAAGGGAGGGTATTAATTCAGGCCTCCAGAATGTGACACAACTGCCTACACATGCTAACACATTAATGGAGTGGATTAGCTTCAGTACAATTATTTTTTAAGCAGCTCTATTTGAACAGCACTGGGCAAGCTCCTTGAATGTGAATTGCAAATACATGGGTAGCATTGATCTCTCCCAAATGCTACATTGGATTTTACAACAACAAGCATGCAAGCTATCCTACAGCACAAACAGGACAAAAGCTATGTCCCAAATGACGCACTATACATTATGCACTTACTCTATGCACTTCACCATCTAGCATATGAATTTTCAAAGTGAAATACTGTCCCAAATAGAACACTATTATTATTTTATACGTTATGTAAGCATTCAGTGTTTTTCATCTGATGGAAGTGAAGCACAAATTCACATGATGTGTTGATGCTAGCTTTAGCATGTTAGCCAAACTCAAACTCAAGTTCATCACATATTTCTCATTATATACTCGCAATACTTACACTACAGAATTACGTAGAACAGTGCAGAATAAGGGTGTGCACCGAAGCCATTTTCTGCATTAGTACTGAGATATGTGTGGCTTAAACTGAAAGTGTGTCAAAACTAAATGAAAGGCAAATTTCAAATGTAACTCTTCAATTTATAGTTTCCATAGAGCAAAAACTTTATATAAGCCATTATTTTTTTCTTAATTCATAACAATAGTAAGAAAAATGTATTATTATTATTATGATTAGTAGTAGAGGTAGTGTATATTAAGGCTAATTATACAGTTAAGTAACATCACACGAGCAAGAGTGCGATATGGCCCTACATCAGCACTGCTGTGATTCGGCCACAGGCACGAGACTGCAGGCCGATTGCAGTAGGTAATTACAGCATTGCTGATGTAGGGCCATATAGCACGATTGTGAGTGTGATATTGCTTATATGCAACAGTTCAATGAACAAGTAAATGTAAAAAAATTGGGAAAAACTGAGTACGGTCATAAACTACTTTCTTACGCGACGAATAATAATCTGCTGGTTCAAAACAAATGATGCGTTCAAGCATTCATTAGTAATTCAAAAAGTTCACTTCAGAAATAATATCATGGCTTGTGTGTGTGTGTGTGTGTGTGTGTGTGTGTGTGTGTGTGTGTGTGTGTGTGTGTGTGTGTGTGAGTGTGAGTGTGAGTGAGAGAGAGAGAGAGAGAGAGAGAGAGAGAGAGAGACAGAGAGAGATGGAGTGTGTGCGATCACCTGTTGCCACTCCCAAGCAAGGTCAGCTTTCTTAGTGGAAAAATAGCGTCCAAGTGGGAGTATTTCTCCCTATTGCATAGTATCCGTGCAAGAAATGCTACTTTTATTTTTTTTACCAGATAAAGGTGAATATGTGGTGGTAACGGTGGATTGCTCACCCTCATCATCCATATTGTCAAACAAACAAATAAATCTTATGATTATTATTATTATTATTATTATTATTATAATGCTAATAATATATAATAGTATTATTACTACACTGAATTATTAGTGTGAATTATTGTACTATTTGGAGGATTAGATTTGTTTTAGCCTATATATATATATATATATATATATATATATATATATATATTACAATATTGCCAAAGCAGAGGCTGTATAAAAACAGAACTACACATTAATCTATAATTAAATGTATTTTTACTAACAATTTAACAAATATAATAATTATTAATAAAAATAAATACAAAAACAAGATCAGAACTGCTGAAGACCACAGTATTTACATAACTGAAGAGCACTTACACATAAATGAATATACACACATAACCTGAGGATTTCTGTCGTGAACATTAGGGTGACACACTGGGGTAAAACACATAAAACATATGGTGAATATGTTTTTTCCGGCTGTGACACATTAAAACAAATCTTGCAGCCAGTGCTGCTGTGTGTCCCTCTCCAAGTATTATATAATTTTTTTCTTGTTCTGTCATGGTTATAAAGTTGTCTATGCTCTTTATAAATTCATCCATATAAATGTCCCTAGGATCTTAAAATTATGGGCAGTGAAGGAGAAAGTGCACCTTTGTCTCTACCTCACCTGTCGTACAGTGAGCACACCCTTTATTCTCTGGGTAACCATGTTTTTCTGTGTCTTCCTCTCTCTATGGCGAGACTGTGCTCACTGAGCCTGTACTTGCTCAGGATCTGTCTCTGCTTTGTGTCTCTGACAGTCAGGAGATATTCTTCCAATTCATACTTTGATTTGAGAGTCCTGTAGAATTGTAATTTGCTTTGTGTATTAGTTTCTTGATACCAATGTTTCAGATAGGTGATTTTAGATTGTTTGATGATCTGATTTATTCTGATGTTTGGTTGTAAAGCAGTGCTGGTCTGAGTCTGGTTAATGTTAATGCTCTGTACAGTTGTGGTGAGAAGAATAGCACTCAGAATACTATTCTGAAATGAGGGTTGGTGCTGTTTTGGTGGCACGAGGGGGACCTACACAATATTAGACTGGTGGTTTTAATGTTGTGACTTTTTGGTGTGTTTTATATATATATATATATATATATATATATATATATATATATATATATAGCACTTCCTTCACTCCTCGAAACAAAGTGCAAAGAGTTATATTTGCTAACTGGTATTCACTTTATGTAGACTTATTTAGATATGAACTAAAGGCTTTGTCAAATAAAACAACAGGAATACGGTTAATTTGCAGGTATGGTTTTATAGAAAAAAATATTCTTTTGATTTATTTATGATTAATATTTTTAATAAAAAATATTAAAATTAAATTGTATTTGTTTTTGTGTTTAGACTAATGAATCAACAGAAGTTTCACAATCACTTCCAATTAATATAGTTCCCAATTAACAATGACTACAGCTGTAACAAACTTGACTTTCAAGTATTTAAACAAGAAATATTAATTACAGATTTAAGAGTTCACTATAGGGATCAAATTTGTCACAAGTAATCCAGTTGGATACACAAAAGAATCAAACACTTTAACCAGATGAAGCTAAAGAATCACTAAATTCACTTCAAATGAATCAGACAAATTCACTTCCCATCATTCACACTGGAATCAAATATTTTGTAAATTAATCAGTTATTCAGTACAAAAGATTCAAATAGTTTGTTTCAATGAATCAATTTAGCTAAAGTCAAATAACTCAATAGGAAATTGAATGGGGAATTTAATCATTAAATTGAGGAGTCAAATAATTCAAAAGAATCAAGTAACCAATCAAAAGATTTGAACAGTGAATCGACTGTTCAATGTTATAACACTTATATAAACACATTTGTCAACCAAATTCAAAACGTATACACTCTTCAATGCTCTTTTCTATGTTATACACAGATATTTACTGTATCCTCTTTTAAAGTGTATTTAAGCCAGCAATTAAACTAGATATGAAAATAAACAAACCAAATATCCCGTTGCAGGCCTGTGCAACGCTTGGTTACATTGAGGCGTAAAACTATGTCGCCACTACACTCTAACAGAGAAATAAATAAAATAACATTACTCATGAAGTATAATGATGTCCTGGAAGCATTAGAAGTTCTTGTGATCGGGAAGGGAACTGAGAAGAGCAGCGGCAGCAGCGAGAAAGCAGCAGGCAAGAGGGTGATTGCGATCTACGTGAGAGTCGGTGCCTCCCACGTCACCAGAGGAACTGGAGCCCGGAGCTCTATCCAGTGTTACCAACTACTTTCAATGAAAAGTTGCTAAAGCCTGCTAAAAAAAAGTCGCTAGATGACGTCATGCGTTAATTTGCATATTCATGATGTCATCACGTTGTATTTGCAATCCGCCTTGTGTCAGCCCTTTCTGTGCTCACATACTGTATTTTAATACAGCCAAATTCCCAATATAGGTGTTCTCATGTCATATTTGTTCTGTTTCTGTTGTCAGACAATGGAACAGGTATGAAATTGTGACTGAAACATCACCCATTAAGACTACTGTTAACCAGTGTTGCTGCTCTGCACTGCTAAAATCCTGATTTTATAACATAAATTAAAGATAACGGCTGTGCTGTGATTTTGGCTATATTTACATGTAAAATGATCACTCAGAGAGAAAGTCAGAAACGACAGAATGTCTTATTGTTTCTCTCACGCAGCGCACAGCCTCCGTCTGTGTAACGGTGAGTGATAAGCAAGAAAAATAATGGTCAAATTAAATTGTTTAAATTAAAACAAAGGAGGAGCAAACCATACAGATTATTGATTGGTCCTTGGCAACTGTTTGCACATATGCAGCTCATTCACGTCTGTGTAAACTGCCGTGCGGTGAACTGAATGTGCTGCACCCCGGTCTGCCACTCACTGAACAGAGTAGACACAGAGAGAGGTATGCCTGCGGCGGGAAAGCAAGACCTCACGCTCGCACGGCAGTACTGGAGACTCTTCTACGGAAAATAGCTAAGATCTGTCCAAAAAGTTGCTAGATTTGTCTAAAAAGTCTCTAAAGGGGTCTGAAAAGTCACTAAATCCAGCAACAAATTCGCTAAGTTGGCAACACTGGCTCAATCTGGAGAAGAATATCCAGCGCCGCCAGGGGAACTTGCGTGTATTCCCGGTTACCCGGAGCGCTACCTGGTTAATAATCTCCAACGAGGCCAGAGGAGCTCAGTCTCCAGTTAATCCAAGTCACCCTCGTGCTTAACGAGCAAGTAATACACTGTCTACATAAGCAGTGCATGTTCAACACTTCTATTACTCTCAGAAATTATGAAAGAAAAGAGAAATCACACTTTACTCAAAAGCATGAGAGAAATATTAATGAGCAATGCTTTGCGTGTCTAATTCTGAAGTTCTCGTCTTCTTTCCTGCATCACTCTGATCAAACACACACACTACCTGACCTAAGTCCTGCCTTCTAACCAATCATAAGTTTTTCCAAAACAAATTGTCACTTAGGAATATCAGTAAGGCTTTAAATAAACTACACTTCAGACATAAAGTTAGTATGAGACTCTATGAGAATGCTACACGTACATGTCGTCAAGTGTTATAAAGCAAGAATATGTATTAATTCTTAATAAAAAAATGTGAACATTCAAATGAATGTTTTGTTATAGCTTTTTTAAAAGCAAGGGCTATATATATATATATATATATATATATATATATATATATATATATATATATATAATTTTTATTTTATTTTTTTCCTCAATTTAAAACCATTGAAGACCTGTCATCTCATTTTGTGTGGTATTGTGTTGCTTTTTTTTCACTTGGATAATAACTTGTAGTAGTATCAAATGTTTGTGCTAATTTGTGAACCTGCAGCACTTTGCTTTCACAATTAACATGAACCGTACTGGAGCCCAGTGCATAAACACAGAAGAGTGCATTAATCATTCACTCTGAAGAAATAAGCAAGCTATGTCCCTTGCCGATCCCACCACCCTAACCCCTGATTGACCTAAAGTCCTACCTCTTACTTCTGACCCTAAATCCTATCTCCAAATCCTAGTTCTCCACCTTTTTATTAAATTCAGCATTTTGAATATGACACTTCCTCCTCAGCTCTTGTGACGTTATGGGACAATAAAGTGTCCAGTGGATACACACTTCAGAATCTTGCTGAATGTTGTAGGTCATCAGGGTATTTCTCTGGTTATTGACATACTGACTTTGGCATACTGTATGCATGTTTTGACACAAGGTTTTTTAAGAGGCCTGTCCAGAATGACGCAGCAAAATGAACTAAACCAATTGTGTGATTTTAAGCCAGGAATATCTGTTTGTACAGCCAATATGGAAAAAAAAAATGTAATCTAATCTGGAATCTGTTTAAAAAATATTTGGTATTGGCAAAGACATTACATGCTTCAGTTTTAATCATATGCTACATTACAGCAAAATGTTACTGTTTCATGTCACATACCGTACATGTGCTTAAATAAGGTAGAGAATATGCTCCGTGAGCATTTACTCATGTGGTTATCAGTCACAATGCAGCTGCTGTGACATTGTGACATCTGAGTGAGTATGGAGGTTAGAACAGTAGTAGATGGGAAGCAGATTTCAGGTGTGAAAGATAAATGGCTGAACACTTTATTGTCCCATAATGCCCCAGTGGCACACTGGGCCCCAGCAATCTGGCTCTACCGGCTGGATCTGTCTGCCTCATGCTCTGCAGAGCCTCATCAAAGATATCTCACAGTGTAGAATCACTACCTATCTGCTTTTTAACACAGAACTTACCTGAGTACCTCCCAAACATATACACTAGGCATACACTGCATGGCCAAAATCATGTGGACACCCTCTTCTAAGTAGCAGGTTTGTGGACACCCTTCTGTAATTGTCATAGAAGAAATGCCTCATGAGTTCAGTTATCCCTGAGATTTAATAGTGCCTATCACATTGACAGGTGTGTGTAAACGGCAAAGAAATTAATAGCCTCAGCACAGCAGCTAGGTAAAGCCACTGTACTGTATGGCTCTAATCACCTGAAATGAAAACCCAAATCTCATTATGATTTTGTTGTTTAGAAGTGCATGGCAGCTTTAAGCCAAATAAGGAATGCAATGGCTGTGTTGCTTTTCTGTGCTTCTCAACAGCTCTGGGGGACAGTGTGCAGATTAAGAGAAAATGAAGTCATACTTTGCAGAACACAAATCCTTCATCAGCAGTGCTGGAGCTCTCTTGCCCCACTCCCTGAGGATGGGTTCAGCAGGTTTTCAAGGTAGCTGTGATGTCTGGCATTGCTGCCAAATCCTAGTCACGGCACCCACGAGACTCTCTTGAGATTCGCTTCAGAGGCTGTCTAAATCAAGTGCATTTCACAGAGGCAGAGAGGAGTACAAACTAATCAAAAGTGTTGCCATTCTAGATAGCTGGTTTTCCTATCTGCTCCACTGTACAATTTTAAACCAAGTATGTGTTGCTTCAGTGTGTCAACTTTTTCGTTCCACTTGAGAGGAGTTAATAATTGAAAGGTTGGATAGTTCTGGCGTCTAAGCAAACTTCTGAGTGCAACATGACAGATGACAATCAACATTTCAGAGAGCTTGCGACCAAGACTAATATTATTACAGATGAATTACATTTATACAGTTGATAATGAAAGGTAAATATAATTTGGTAATGCTGACCAGTCTTATCACACCATGTGGCCTATGCCTCATTGGTTGTTCTCTGGGAGTGCACCATTTTCAAACATTACACAGACTTACATTGAAGGATTCTTCCATCCTGGACCATATCTAGGGACCAGAATATCATAGAGAAATGGGGGTGAGCTCATTTAACATGGGTCAATAAGTGACCATCTACATTAGCAACCACCCTGGATACAATGGAAATCAGCCTTAAGATCCTACTTCTCAATCTTTTTTATGTTATCTAGCCCCACAGTTAAGTTGGTCTATCAATATCGGTTACATGCTAAATGAGTAATTTCCATGTACAGTACTGGAAATACACTCACAGAGCACTTTATTAGGAACACCTGTACACCTACTTGATCATGTGATTATCTAATCTGTAAATCATGTGGCAGCAGTGCAATGCATAAAATCATGCAGATACAGGCAGTGGCGGTTCTGGGGTTGGGGGGTGGGGGGTGGGGGGGGGGGGGGGGGGGTGGTGGTGTGAGTGCCCCCCTGTCAACAAGCTTGGCCTCCCTCTGGCCCCCCCTAAATTTGGAATGGTATGGCACCAAACAATTTTGGGTGCAATGTATAGTTTGTCCTGTGGGTAGCAGTAATGAAAACCCCCCCTAAATTTGGAATGGGATCACGGCAAACAATTTTGGGTGCAATGCTCAGTTTGTCCGGTGGCAGTAATGGGAATAAAGTAATTTATTGTGCCATAAATTTTATGTCAAGAGGATACAGAGTGTGCAGAGACCGCGCACTTCAGAGAGGAGGTTCACATCTTCTCCCAAAAAAAGATACAGGTAACAAAAATATTTAATTTCAGTCATGTTCACGTAGTTAGAAATAATATTAAACTATCCAATTGTCCGCTGTTGCTTATATTAGTCTTCATGTCTATGCAAATTTAGCAAATAGTCAGCAGTTACCAGAGAACAGATGTAAGAAATTTAGTTTTCAGTCAGGCTCTTATAACAAGGTAATATTTAACTTACATAATAATAATAATTAAACTTATTTAACTCGCTTTTGAAAATATAAGCCTACATTAATTGTTTGCCTATTTTGAAGGTGATGTGAGTGACGAAATGTCTGATGTATGCAGATGAAAGTGTGATGATAAAATCTGGTAAGTCTTTTATTTATTATGAAGGATTTGTCAATCACTCAGTGAATGAGATGTTAGATGTCCAGAATTTAGATTTAACCCCCTGGGGTCGACGCACGTGCCGGCTGGATTTTTTCCTCACAGGAGCGAAAACAACTTAAAATTCTCCGTTGTTTTGTCCACACAGATAAGTGTAAGACATCATTAGAAACTATAAAGGGTCTACTTTTATTTGTGTACACTCACAATAACAACAAAACCTTGTACTTATGTAAAATAAAGAAAATAAATAGGGTGCGCTTTCAGCCGTCTCCGTGAGCATCTTTATGAAACACGTCACAAAAATGAACTGAAACTCCGCGAATGCTTATCACACAAACATGAAACATATGTCTAAAGAAAGCTTAAAATGTCTACTTTTAATTAAAACAATTCTTCATCTCCTCAGCTGTGCAGGTTATTTCACTGACTTAATTTTTTATTTTTCAAAAACCATGCATAAATGTTATTTTCTCAAAAATACAAACATGTACACACACGTTGCTCACATATTATTGTAGCCCAGTTTGTGCTGAATACAGTGTTATCAGACTTTAGCTATTAATATGTTTTTAAGCAACTGAAAAAAGCACAAATGTCAAGGCATGTCAAAACTTCTCCAGGGCACAAAAACAGCATCAGACCCTAGGAATATCCTGACCAAAATTGAAAATGTACTTGTTATTTTCTAACTCTAATGTCGTGTCAGCTCATGATTTCTGTCATGCTGAAAAAAGGACAAAATATAATAAAATCACAATAAAAGGAATCAGTATGACTTATTCTATACTGTATATTGATTATTTGTAATTTTTTTTTCTATTGCCCCCTTTTTGAGCCTGACAGTCCATCACAGTCAGAATCACTATTTCCTTTTATTTTATATATGTTTCCTTTTATTATATCTTCAGAAAGTCAAATGGGTTTTAAACGGTTTGTAAATATTGATAGGATTTTTGAGTGAGCTTCTATTTTGCTTCTTATTTTTCTTATTTATTTAGACTTTTGTTTATATTTTTATCCTTTTCCCCTTTGTAGTTCAAATGAAGAGAAAAACCCCAAAGGACAAAATGTACTTCTTTAATAAGAAAAATAAAGATAATGGTCAGTCAAGAATGAAGAGAGAAGATGCTTGTGAAAAAAGAGTCAGAAATACATGTGTCATGTTCACCGTTGTCTTTTGTTTTTGTGCTCTTATTTTGAAGAGTCCTGTTTTGTTCCTGTTTCCCTTTTTGTTTTTGTAGTCCCTTGTAGTTTTCTTTTATGATTGGTTTTCACCCTGATTAGTTCTCTTTCCCTGATTGTTTCACCAGGTGTTCCTCATTCCCTTGTTAGTCCCTTTATGTATTTAAGTCCTTGGTTTCCCTGTTTTCAGTGTTAGTTATTTCATGTTTATATGGTTTGCGCTATGTTCCCTGTGGTTTTTCTTGTTCCTTGTTTTCCCTGGTTTTGTGCTAAATAAAAGCTGCACTTAGATCCTCTCTCATTGCCTGTCGTCACAGAATAACTAACCAACTAACATGGATCTAGCAGCAGTCTTCCTCCAGCTGAGCCGAGCGAACCTCCCCTTAACTGAATACTCACGTCTGTTTAGCACCATAGCCCGATGCACTGGATTCTCTGATGGCCACCTTAAGTCCATTTACCAGCTTGGCCTCCTTGCCCATGGATGGATCGAGTTGCCAGAGACTGGTGATTACACCTGGGAGAGGTACGTGAATTTGGTTTTGGAGATGTTTCCTGTGGGTACTTCCAACGAGCCCCCGCCTGCCTCGGCCAACAAGCCAACGCCCACGCCTGGCACGGCCAACGAGCCCACGCCTGGCACGGCCAACGAGCCCACGCCTGGCACGGCCAACGAGCCCACGCCTGCCACGGCCAACGAGCCCACGCCCACGCCTACCACGGCCATCGAGCTGGAAGTCTTGTCCGTCCCAGAGCCAGCGTTGCCGGCCTCGTCCGTCCCAGAGCCAGCGTTGCCGGCTTCGTCCGTCCCAGAGCCAGCGTTGCCGGCCTCGTCTGTCCGGAGGAGGAGAAGAAAGTCTCCCAGTGCTCCGCCTCCCGAGCCTCCCAGGGCTCCACCTCCCAGGGCTCCGCCTCCCGAGCTTCCCAGGGCTCCGCCTCCCGAGCCTCCCAGTGCTCAGCCTCCCAGTGCTCTGCCTCCCGAGCCTCCCAGTGCTCTGCCTCCCGAGCCTCCCAGTGCTCTGCCTCCCGAGCCTCCCACTGCTCAGCCTCCCAGTGCTCTGCCTCCCGAGCCTCCCACTGCTCCGTCTCCCAGTGCTCTGTCTCCCAGGGCTCTGCCTCCCGAGATTCCCAGGGCTCCGCCTTCCACGGCTCCACCTTCCAGGGCTCTGCCTCCTGAGCCTTCCACGTCTCCTAAACCTCCCACGGCACTGTCTCCTGAGCCTTCCATGGCTCCGCCTCCCAGGGCTCTGCCTCCAGTGCCTTCCACGCCTCCAGTGCCTTCCACGCCTCCTGAACCCTCCACGGCTCCTCCACCAGTGTCCTCCTCGGCTCTGCATTCCACTGCCCTGCCTGCTCTGACTTCCACGGCTCTGCCTGCTCCGCCTTCCACGGCTCTGCCCCCAGAGTCCTCCATGACTCCGCCTTCCACGGCCCCGCAGCCTGAGACTGCCCCTGACCCTGGCCTGAGGCCTCCCCCCAGCCCCCTGACCCGTTCCCTGTCCTGTGGCCTTCTCCCCGGCCTCCTGACCCGATCTCTGTTCTTTGGCCTCCTCCCAGGCCCCCTGACCCGTTGCCTGTCCTGTGGCCTCCTCCCCGGCCTCCTGACCCGATCCCTGTCCTGTGGCCTCCTCCTTTTGTTTTTGTGCTCTTATTTTGAAGTTTCTGTTTTGTTCCTGTTTCCCTTTTTGTTTTTGTAGTCCCTTGTAGTTTTATTTTATGATTGGTTTTCCCCTGATTAGTTCTCTTTCCCTGATTGTTTCACCAGATGTTCCTCATTCCCTTGTTAGTCCCTTTATGTATTTAAGTCCTTGGTTTCCCTGTTTTGTTTCTGTTGTACGTTGTCCATAGACATGTTTAGGCTGATTGAGATGAGAATACTCAGCTTTAGCTCTTTTTGTTTTTTTTAATCATTTGAGCATGACTTATACCTATGGAATGCTAAATAATTATTCACTGTAACTCTTTCATCTTACATCATCACACGGATATATCCAAGAGTAGAGATCATCAACCTGTGCAGCCACTCTTAACAACATATCCAAAGACACTGATGGGGGACAGGAAGAGGAGCTTCAAAGCAGAATGGTAAAGATTCATCCCTGGCTTGAGTACTCCAGAATATTAGACTGCATATTGTTATCCCTGTCAAAATTTTAGCCCTCCCAACAGCACAGTGTCAGTTTTTGAGAGTGGTTTTGAACAACTGAAAGAAGGCAACCAACAAGGAAGTGGGATTTGCAATTCATGCAAGATCAGAACACCACAAGCAAGCCATGGTTGCATTTAAAGACTTTACTTGTGAAATAAATGAACATGAAACATTCATTTGATTTTAAATTATTTTATTAGCTTACTTCTAGAGATTGCAGTTATACATGACATGGTAAAAAATGACTTGAAATAATCCTGAAAGTAGATTAAAATGCATGTTAAAAGTGTGCCCCCTAAAAGCACAAGTGGCTCCTGCCTGGCCCCCCCAGTTACTGTGGTCTAGAACCGCCACTGGATACGGGACAAGAGATTCAGTTAATGTTTACATCAACCATCAGAATGTGGAAAACAAATTTGTATAACTGCTGATCTCCCAGGATTTTCATGCACAACAGTCTCTTGAATTTACTCTGAATGGTACCAAAAACAATCATCCAGAAACATCCAGTGAGCAGCAGTTCTGCGGATGGAAACATCTTGTTGATAAGATAGGTCAACCGAGAATGGCCAGACTGGTTTGAGCTGATAGAAAGGCTACGGTAACTCAGATAACCACTCTGTACAGTTGTAGTGAGCAGAAGAGCATCTCAGAATGCATAACATGTCGAACCTTGAGGCGGATGGTCTACGCGATTACCCAAGTTCACAATTAACGGCGATTAAAATGGTCACGGTTATTACACTGTACGAATTTGGAAGCTATTTAAAACTGGAAAAAACAACCATGTTGTCTATTTTTTTTTTAAATGTACTGAAAATGTGTCTTTCAGTGTTGGTCTAACTACTTGCACTGTGCGTGTGCCCTGCCCTCTGCCTGGCTGGTCTGTGAAGCTGTTACTAACGGGTAACAGAGTTCACAAGGTGAATGTGTAGGTAAGGCGGGACACGTGCAGAATGTGAACTTTCAGCGCACGTGAAACTCCCAAAATGAAAACATGGTGGAACGACGCGATCTCCCGGAGTTGTATCCACCGGAAGAAGCTAATTAAATCAGCTATTTGGGAGCATTTTGGCTATCTAAAAAAAACAGGAGTTGTGGAACACTGGTATCCAGTATGCAAAACGTGTATATGAAAAGTGCCAGCAAAAGCAGTGAAAACATCTAATGTTCCAGCACCTGAGTGATCACCATCCAGAGATTCATGCCCAGATGAAGGTAATAATTTTATAAACACAGTAAATATTATATGTAGTGTACTACTTACCATTTGGTAAAGTCTGAATTGAAACTGTAAATCCAAAGAGTTGTTTATTTTAAGTTTAAAAGGTTCCGCTTTATATTGTGAAAGCGATGCCTCCAATAGTTTTTCCTATTTGAATTAGATTATCCGGCTGATCGTTAGATTACTGAATAAAGAAAAAAAGTTATCCTAGCCTGACACCAGTTTATTTTAAACATATGGTTTAAGTTGTAGTTATTTTTGGTTATTTATTTTTAATTTATATTTTATTTGTATTTATTTAAAGGGTATGCATACTTTTTTGTTGAAAAGGTACAGATAGAACACCATATCAAAACCACCCCAGGGGTGGTGGTTCATAGCCACTCTTGTGTTCACCTTCCTGAACACAAGAAAAAGGTTGTTCAGGAAGAATTTGAGGCAATGCTCAAGATGTCGCACAGCTATTGGGCCAGCCCGGTGGTTCTGGTACCTAAGAGTGACGGGTCGGTTCTGCGTAGACAATCGCAAAGTGAGCAGTGTCCAAATTTGATGCATACCAAGTTCTTTTTTTGACGAGTTGCTCGATCGGTTGGGTGTGGCTCGATTTTATGTGACACTGGACTTAACAAATGGTTATTGGCTGATCCCATTAATGCCAATCTCCTGAGAACAAAATGCTTTTTCCACATGTTTGTCTGATTTGTGACTCTTTGGTTTGCTCATGGCCCCCGCCATGTTCCACCTTCTCATGGATAAAATTCTCAGACCACATACAGCATATGCTGACGCATATTTAGACGATATTATTATTTATAGTAATGATTGGAGGCAGCACATGCAACATCTGAGATCTGTCCTAAGGTCTCTGCGATGGCCAACCAGAAAAAGTGCGCAATTGAGCGGGTGGAAGCTCGGTATATGGGATTCCACTTGGGTCATAGGTAGGTTCCTAGGTTAACAAAACTGCAGTGATCACAGCCTGTCCGAGGCCCATGCCAAAAGGAGGTGAGACTGTTTCTGGGGCTGGCTAGCTACTACTGAAGGTTTGTGTCTAGTAACTCTGATGTCACCGGCTTACTGACTGATCATACTAGAAGGGGGGGCCCCTGATTTGCTCCAGTGAACGGAGTCATGCCAAAAAGCTTTCCTAAAATTAAAATCTTGTCACCTGGGTTATCATTATCTTTAACACCTGTTCCTTGTTGTAGTGATGGCGGAGGGAGACCTAAAAAGGCGCACAAGGCATAAGAGTGACAGAGAGAGAAAGGCTGATCCTGCGTGTGCTACAAGAATTGTTGACTCGTTTGTGTGATTACTTGGCACTGAGTGCCCTTTTGTTTAAGTTTCAGTGATTGACGTTGAAGAGTAATAAAATAGTCACGTTGACAGTTCGCTGCCTCCTGATTCCTCCATTATCCAAAAAACGAACATGTTACAAGAAATAATCAGCCGTGACATCAATTTGTATGTTAACTTGAAGGCTAATTTGCCATGGGTTGCTTTGTGATTTTCTTATGGGTTTTTCAACTTATTTGGAAAATAAGGTCTTTACAACATGAATTCAACACTTTTGTACCTCAAAAGTACATTTTGAAGCAGCCATGTGTTTCCATGTTTTTTAAGTGCGTTTCACTGGAAAAAACAGATCTAAAATTCCCTATCACCATTTAAAGTGCAATCAGTATTTGTTACTTTCTGCAGTCAAGTGAAAACGTGATTAATAAGAAATAATACTCTAAGCAAAAAGTGAAATAAATAAACTATTTCAATATGTATTGTGTGAAAATTATATAAATTTTTAAAAGGTTTCACCCTTGTGGTGCCATTTCCACCATAAAACCTTTTGCCCATTATAACGTTTTTCAAAAGTTAGTGTACATTTTAACCGTCAACAAATGTATCAGTGAAGAGCATGCTTGTGATAAAAAGTGAGACAAGAGGTGTTTAAAGAAAACTCTAAGTATCACTTGTGAGCAGAAAATTTGTACTTATACAGGTGCTGGTCATATAATTAGAATATCATCAAAAAGTTGATTTATTTCAGTAATTCCATTCAAAAAGTGAAACTTGGATATTATATTAATTCATTACACACAGAGTGATATATTTCAAATGTTTATTTCATTTAATTGTGATGATTAAAACTGACAACTAATGAAAATCCCAAATTCAGTATTTCCGAAAATTAGAATATTACTTAAGACCAATACAAAAAAGGATTTTTAGAAATGTTGGTCAACTGAAAAGTATGAACATGAAAAGTATGTGCATGTACAGCACTCAATACTTAGTTGGGGCTCCTTTTGCCTGAATTACTACAGCAATGCGGCGTGGCATGGAGTCGATCAGTCAGTGGCACTGCTCAGGTGTTATGAGAGCCCAGGTTGCTCTGATAGTGGTCTTCAGCTCTTCTGCATTGTTGGGTCTGGCGTATCGCATCTTCCTCTTCACAATACCCCATAGATTTTCTATAGGGTTAATGTCAGGCGAGTTTGCTGGTCAATTAAGAACAGGGATACCATGGTCCTTAAACCAGGTACTGGTAGCTTTGGCACTGTGTGCAGGTGCCAAGTCCTGTTAGAAAATGAAATCTGCATCTCCATAAAATTGGTCAGCAGCAGGAAGTGCTCTAAAACTTCCTGGTAGACGGCTGCATTGACCTTGGACCTCAGAAAACAGAGTGGACCAACACCAGCAGATGACATGGCACCCCAAACCATCACTGACTGTGGAAACTTTACACTGGACTTCAAGCAACGTGGATTCTGTGCCTCTCTTCCTCCAGACTCTGGGACCTTGATTTCCAAAGGAAATGCTAAATTTACTTTCATCAGAGAACATAACTTTGGACCACTCAGCAGCAGTCCAGTCCTTTTTGTCTTTAGCCCAGGCGAGATGCTTCTGACGCTGTGTCTTGTTCAAGAGTGGCTTGACACAAGGAATGCGACAGCTGAAACCCATGTCTTGCATACGTCTGTGCGTGGTGGTTCTTGAAGCACTGACTCCAGCTGCAGTCCACTCTTTGTGAATCTCCCCCACATTTTTGAATGGGTTTTGTTTCACAATCCTCTCCAGGGTGCGGTTATCCCTATTGCTTGTACACTTTTTTTTCTACATCTTTTTCTTCCCTTCGACTCTCTATTAATGTGCTTGGACACAGAGCTCTGTGAACAGCCAGCCTCTTTAGCAATGACCTTTTGTGTCTTGCCCTCCTTGTGCAAGATGTCAATGGTCGTCTTTTGGACAGCTGTCAAGTCAGCAGTCTTCCCCATGATTGTGTAGCCTACAGAACTAGACTGAGAGACCATTTAAAGGCCTTTGCAGGTGTTTTGAGTTAATTAGCTGATTAGAGTGTGGCACCAGGTGTCTTCAATATTGAACCTTTTCACAATATTCAAATTTTCTGAGATACTTATTTTGGGGTTTTCATTAGTTGTCAGTTATAATCATTAAAATTAAAAGGAATGAACACTTGAAATATATCAGTCTGTGTGGAATGAATGTATACATTATACAAGTTTCACTTTTTGAATGGAATTACTGAAATAAATCAACTTTTTGATGATATTCTAATTATATGACCAGCACCTGTATATTTGTAATATTTGCAAGCTGTAATTTGACCAAATTATGCATATATTCCATTATTGTTCATTTAGGATAGGTTACATAAAATGTTAGCAATATAATTAGCCATAGCAAGACAAATAAGTTGGCCATTTTGTAAAAAATTTCCCCCCAAAAAATTACATTTCTACCACTCAATTATATTACACAATACAGAATTGGAAAATTACACTGTTGCGATTTTTCATCAATTTCAGAAAAAGAAAGTTTTATAAATCTCCTGTGATGCATGTACATACACTGTTGGTGTAACGAGGCGGACGAGGGATGAGGATCTAAATGCAGCGTTTAATAGAAAAACAAAAGATGTAACAGGTAACTAGGAATATAAACGAAAACACAGGAACAAATAAAACAGGGTCAGGAGACTGAATACATTCAACAACTGACAACGAATGATCAAAACAACAGGGCTTAAATACACAAAGGATAATTATTAAATTAAACACAGGTGAGGACAATGAAAGACAGATGGCAGTGATGAGAGCAGGGAATTATGGGAAGTGTAGTCCATGGGGAACAGATGACAGAGGAGAAACACAGGCCAGACAACAGTGGTTCGTGACAGTTGGACATTGTTCGTAGATACATAAAATAAAATTGTGAGGGTGTGAAAAATGTTTTAACAAGACTTTACTATCTAGAAATCTACAGTGCCTGAAGGTGAAGAAACACCCCATTATGTTACATTAATATCTTCTTTTCCATCAATTTAATTTGTCACAATGGGTGTTCAGAATGTATTGGGTTGGGTTTTTTACAGTGTGGGACATGCTGTATATGAGCCAAATATCATGATTTTTTTTTTATTACAGAATACCTGACCTTTCTCACCCCTATAAATTATCAACAACATAAAGATCTGATATCCATTTCCCAACCCTGCATATCACAGTTATCAGAGAACAAATAATACATTCCCTTAGTCAGCTGGGAGCTCATCCAAAACTAGTTCATGAATCAGCCTGAATGAAGGCTAATCAATGATACTACTGCAAAGTAATAGTAGTGCTCCTGCCTAATTTGATATTACCCAGTGTTGGGTAACATTACTTTTAAAAGTAACTTGTTTGAATATTGCGTTACTCAAAAAAAAAAAAAATAATTATAATTAGTTTTTTATTAAAAGTAAAGCGTTTTTTTTCCTCACAGCCACTTTCTCTTCTGCTACACTATGCATTCCATACAAATAAGGCATGCATTGCATACAAGAGACGTTACAGGTCATGCTAGCTACTGTACAAAATTCATGTCAAAACAACATAGTAAACAAACAGATATTTAGAAAGTAGGTCTTCATGTCATACTTCTAATAAAGAATCAATAACATGTACATGTATGATTTGTTTTTCCATCAACATGGCAGCTAATATGAATAATGAAGTATAACCACTGTCTTACCTAAAGCAGAAAAGTCCAACATGTGAACCTACATCATACAGTAGGCTATATGTCATCATGTGCTGTGCCCATCGACAATGCCAATCAGCTTAAGATGTTTTTCAAAAATCTGGATAAAATTCAGTGGGAAATACCAGCCTAAGATGCTCAAGGAATAAGTCTGATGAATAAATGAATATTTTTCACTGAAGTCATCTCAGTGCATGCTTGTTTTAAGCTGATCCAAGGTGCATACAGATGCCACAACTTTAAAGGCGCAAGTTGATACATCTTGAATGGAATATTTTTTAATGCTACCAAAATGTAATTAAAATGGTTTGTTTCATGAATCAAACTACTTAACTTTATTATTTAAAAAAAAATAAAAAATTCTCTGCATACACAATCGACGTAGAACATTGCTCGGAGCCACAGATACATTTTTCTCATCCCATTCTCCAAGTTAAGGGGAGCTGTAACACGGAGCAGTTCGGCTGCATAAGTCACCACTTCTGAAGATGCCTCCTTAGACCTCTTCCTCAGTCTCTAAGCCGCCCCCTGCTGGGTGCGCGGAGCAGAACAAGTGCTTTGAGTCTTCTCTCAGCACCCTAGCCTCGGGACACCTGCTGCTCCCGACAGGCTCTCCTTCTCCCCCCGGGGAAAGACCGCCTTCCCTGACTTAAGTTGGGCCCCAGCCGCTTTACGTCCTATGTGAGAGATATAGTGAGAGAGAAGGCCGCGGCTGCTGGGCTTGCTCCCATGCTAGCATGTAACACCTTTTTCCCCCTCAGGGGTGTGGGAAAATCTAAGGTGGGTATGCAAAACTCTTTTAGGGGGTGTTGGGGAGGACTACGTGCACTCGGTACAGGTGCCTCTAACATGCAATAGTCTGCTTTGCACCTGTTCCGACAGTCACATAACACGGTCAGTGTGTGGCGTTTTTGTATCAACACAACGACACAACGTCGAGAGAGTGACAGAAGGGGAACGTCATGGTTACTATTGTAACCTCTGTTCCCCGAGGGAGGGAATGAGACGTTGTGTCCCTCCTGCCACAGCACTAGACCTAGCACTGTAAATGGCCGTGCTTCATCTTTCGGCTCCTCAGTGCAAAATTCTGACTGGCATTCGCTGCCTTACTACCCTTTATACCCATATGCCCGGGGCGGGGCATGTAAATGTTGTCTGCCAACTTGACATTGGCCTTTTCTCAGGTTCAGATGTACGATTCGGCGTCAGAGAAGACCCCTTGTGTCACTTCCTTCGACACAACGTCTCGTTCCCTCCCTTGGGGAACGGAGGTTACAATAGTAACCATGACGTAATTTTATTAAAAAGTAACTTCGGTATTATGGTCTAAAATAAAAAATATTGCATTACTTTGCGCATTACTCAAAAAAGTAATCTTATTATGTAACTGATAATACACCTGATACAATTAGTAGTGTAGGATCTTATTAAAATCTGGAGGTGGAGTGAGGTGAAGCCTGTATATAAAATATAATAAGTGTTTAATCCCATAATCTAACACCGATTCCAGGAATTCACTTTATTCATTAGCTACCTTTTGCTAACTCTTTAACAGCAGTTTAGTTGCCCATTTTGTTTTTCTCACCTTTTCTGGTACTACTTTCTACATTTACCTAAGAGTCCATAACAGCTGACTTTGAGTCGAGTCCGAATGAATCTATTCATGAATCTGAATTCAAATTACAATGTTAATCTGAACACAAATTCCTTTGAAAAGACACTTGAGGAAAAACACACCTTATATTTAAATGTGCAGGTTATAAAATTAATATATACAGAAAAAATACCACAACACAACTCAAAATACAAGCCATATTAACAAATGTTTCGACCAACCATCTTTTTCAAGGTTCCTTTAAACTCAACACTAAAGCATTACATCAAATGTTTTTATCTTTTAACCTTCACAACTAAGAAAAGTGATGAAAAAAATTGTCAATATAAGGCTTGCAACTGCCTATTTATGGATACAAGTCAGAGTCTGGACTCAACTCTAATTGGAGTTTGATGAAATAACCCAACTCTACAAATACTGAATTTACCATTTAAGTTAATATGTAAAATGTACCTAATACGTAACCTTAAGTATAAGAGTCCCTTCTTTGTCTAACAAATCTAACAAAGTCTTTTAAAATTTCACTATTACATCAGCTAGGAATGTGTTCTCTTGTCAAATGTAACATTTACAACATTAAAATCAACTATATTATCTTAGGTAAACACCTCATAGCATGTCTACAGACATGATAAAACTCATGCCTGATTCATACATACACTGTGAGCTAAGTGTGACCGAGGAACCTAGAGAAGAGACGTGGCCAATGTGACACGTCCAAGCACAACCGTGTTGCTCCCCTCCGCTCAGGGACTATGTGTGAATCAGGCGTCATTCCTCCTGAAATGTTTTTTTATATATATTTTAATTGGGACACTTGGTACTTTTGTACCAAGTGGCCAGGCTGGTACAGTAGACCGACTGATACCAGTTCAAACTAGCTCGGGCTGGTCTTATTTTTCAGTAGGGATACTAGCTTAAAATATTTTGCTTTTACATACTGTAAGATTGGTGAACTGAACCAGCAAAAACAACCCTCTTTTTTTGATGAACACCAATTGTGTTAATGCTTGCTTACCCTTGCCTTCCATTATTTGGCCCCTGTCAAGTGTCTGGTCTAATCTATCACGTCATTATGATGGGTCTGGTGTCGGCTGTAAAGCCGGTGAACTGGTGAGAAAGGAGAGAGGTCACTCTGTGGCCCCCCCTTCTGCCTAAAGACAAATTAAGCCATTGATTTTTGTCTTTATACCTCAACTGCTATTGATTAGACTGTGTCATCTAAAATTACCCACACCAACACGGAGTACATTTCCACTAGCATGTAACCAGTCTGACACTGAGAGCAGTTCCTCCCTCGCACACACACAAACACATGCAGGGATCATGCAGTATTATTTGTATTGCATTACACATTTCAGTAAGCAGCTGATGCATGTGACAAACACAGTGCTGGAAAGCTTCAGGGTGAAAATAAGCAGAATGTAGAATAAAACATAGCTGAGGTATATAAAGAACACATCAGTCATACAGAAAGCACTGACTGCAGGGTGTGTGCATTAAGCATAATTACTATAACGCTTGATCTTTCAGCTTAACTGAGAAAGGTGTGGATCATTTAATGGAAGGAAAAATATATTTTTAGACTTATATATGCCTTTTCTTTACACAAACATAAATAGCTTTACTCTGTTCTCTAGATGACATTCTCAGAATGTTCTCCACTTTTTTTCAAGACTATAAACTATCATAACTATTTGTCCAATGAGTTCACTTTCAGAAAACAAGCTTTTGAACATTTTAATTTTTTTATTTATTTATTTATTTATTTTTTAAATATAACCCTCTTTACCTCGGATTGCATTTGCTGAGCGTCTTCAGATTATGACATTAAATTAATTTTTGATGACAATCAAGATCAGTTGGTCAATAAAAGTTGCTGGACAATTATGCAGGTCATAATGCAGTTGTGATGGCGATGCTTTAGATTTGATGATTGTTCAGAATAGCCTATTGAATATCAGAAATGTATCATATTTAAACCCTGATATTGCACTGCATCAATTTGTCTTGAATAGTTGTGCACACAGCATATACACATCGATGGATGGTCCTTATAATAAGACTAGAAGTTTCCCCCACTACTTGGTGAAGGTTGCCAGCTTGAACAGGGCCATGACGATTCGCTTTCGGGTCGGAACCGGTCAGTGGCAACATGCGACAGGTGCAACATCAGGACCATTATTACAGTCCTATCAGAAGGGCAACTGCTCCAATTTGATTGCAATTCCTCGTCTTCAGATTGCATTTATTTGTAAAATTAAAATGACAGTAAGCTGTCTAATTTCAATGAATTTTCTCAATGTATCACACACCATTTTTATCGATAAAAGTCCATTTGAATGGAAACAAGTCAAGTCAAGTCAAGTCAATTTTATTTGTATAGCGCCTTTCACAACACACATCGTTTCAAAGCAGGAAACAGGCAGAAGATGCCAAATTTTGCAAAAACAAAATTACACATTTTCACTTTTTCAATAACAAAATAGCTAAACTAGGCTAATGATAGATATTATCATTGTTTAACGTGGTTGGGAGACAAGCAATCTTGTTTTCGCTTTACAATATGCTTTTGGCACCCCTCTGTGGGTATTGATGATGGACGGGTTTGACAATGTAATTGAATAGCACAATATTTTTTTAAACATCATGAGCATAATTTTTGCATATCGCCCAACCCTAGAAAGTACCCCCCTTCTTAACAGATGGCTCCTGAACCAGGGGAACAAAGACAGAGCTGGGGACCAAAGGGTAGCTGCCGATTCAAAGTCCACAGGAGCTCTGGTGGGGCAGACCAATAAGGCACCCATGGAACAATCCAGGGAGGGACCGACAAAACAGATAAAGGTGTGACCATAGGAGCAGGAATGCAGGGTGTGGGAGGAGCAACCCAGGGGGGCATGAGAGCAGCAGAAAGGAAGGGTTTGGACCATCTGTGCACCGGTGGTGCTGGAGACCAAGGCAGGCAGGTGGACCAAGTGATGGAATGTGACCAAGAGCACAGACTGTCAGAATTGACAGGAGACCTTGGTGGAACAGGTAGGGACTGTAGTTTGCTAGGGAATGCAGGATCGGACAGGGAATCAGGGCCAAGGGGAACAGGCCAGATGGGCAGAGGTACTGGACAAGGTATGAGACCAAGGGCTGAAGGGATGGCCTCCGATGAGAGGAAAGGGTCAACTATGGCTGCAGAGGGAAGGATAAATGACAGCTGGGGAATTGGGCTATGTTCTCTGCAGCTTCCCAGAAAGGGCCTAATTCTGCTGCAGCTCTCCAGGAGGCTTCAGTGTTTGCTACAGGGAAGCCACAGTGAGCATAGACACCTGCTGGGGGAGGGGGGTAGGGTGGTGCAGCAGACTCGGGCACCGTCTGGGAAGCTGCAGCAAACACAGACACCACCTGGGAAGCTGCAGCAGAATTGGGCCCTTTCTGGGAAGCTGCAGCGAAGCAACAGACTCTGTTGCCAGGACCCATTTCTTCCTCCTCCTCTTCAGAGTTATGGGAAGAACTGTAGCAGACTCTAACTTCTTCTGGTGGTCAGCAGCTAACTTGGGTGCCAGTACCTGTTTCTTCCTTCTCCTCCTCTTCAGAGTGGTGGGAAGAACTGCTTCAGGTGAGAGAGTATCATTGTCCCCAGACCAAGTCGAAGATAGAGAGTCCTCCAAGGCACACACTGAGATGAACTCACACAATTTGATGGCCCGGTCCATGATTTCTTAAAGTGTGAGCAATGCATAGCGTATATGGACATGTGACAAAAGAATGAATGACTTGAACAAGAAGATTAAATCCAGAAGTGAACTAAACTTTTTTGTTTCTCAGAATTTTTTCCTTGGCTGCATTATCAGTTTTCCTTATTGGATTATAATCAAAGTTTCCTTAAGTAGACATGTTGTATTTGGCTATTAAAATGTAACATCTTCATTTAATTCTGCTCAAATAAAAGAAATGACTTGAATAATGATTTGTTCATTTTGCTGAAGGATACTCAGAGGTCAGTAAAGTGGTCCAATCTTCCCAATACTTGTATGGATGCTCAAAGAGGCCCTGCGTTATTTTTTTCAGTCTTGTTTTCTCGTGATCTCAACATAACAAAAGCTGTTTTCTTGTGATCATGACTTAATTTCTTGGGATCTCGACATGACAAACATTTGTTTTGCACCAGTTTGAAACATGCATCATTGTTGTGGCCATCTTAAAAAAACACAAAACAGTAAAGTAAGCTTTTTGTTCACCCAGCAAGTGACATTACTTATTGTCCTCCATTTTTGAAAGGTTCTCCTAGTACACCTTTTTCCCTTAAAGCGGAGATGAAGTCCATTAGTACAGCATGCGATTACATTCATTATAAAGGAAGCAGAGGATGCCAACCAGCATGCAGCACCAATTCCATTCTCAAGACGCAAGAATTTTCTCATGACAATCTCTTGAGCTTATGATCATGAGAAAACAACTTTTTATTATGTTGAGATCATGAGAAAATTAAGTCATTATCAAGAGAAAACAGTGCGTTTCCTGCATTTGTAAACTAATAAATGCACATGACTTTCAAGACTGGCTTGACAAACACAACACAAGAAGTAATATCTGATTTGCAAACTGTTTTCTTTTCAACCCTCAAACTAATTACTCTTTTGACCCGATTCATTTTAAAATATGATTGAAACAACTGATGAATCATCTCAACTCTCACGAGTTATCGATGTGAATCACTTTCAATCAAATCAATCAGTCAGTCAGAGTTCAGTGAACTGCATGCTGTTGGACCTGCAATCGCTCATCTTTACATCTATACCTTTAAAACTATCAATATTAATAACGGTGCGTTAGTCTGTTATAAGATGTATGTTGATAATGCAACTTTTATCGACTAATGATTTAGTTGTAATCATTTACAGTACTAATTATACCAGCCCACATTGTTGTGGTGGCCCATTCTGGCCAATTAAGTTTCAGTTTCAAAAGTCAAAAAGTACAGATTTTGCTAATTGAGGCATATTCAGTTTATTTAATTTAAACTAGTTTTGAAATTCCAAAAACTATCCAAAACTGAAATTATTAACATAAATATAATTTATGTATTTCACCAATGAAGTTAACCTAAACTACTATCTTGTAACCTGGAGAGACATTATTCAGAGGATTTACATAAACTATATTTACATAAACATGCCTCTTGGCTGAACAGTACTACAGCAAGAATAAAACCATCATATCATGCCTTAATAAAAAAAAATATATGAAACAAGTATTTTAATGATTCTAGTAATTCTGTGTCAATCAGTCAAATTTGTAAATTCACTCATGGTGATGTCTTTAATACCCTCTGCTAAATATATCACACTAAAATTACTGACTTTACATCTCTTTACTCTGCATAACACAAACTGCAAAAAATGACAAACAAAATGTATGATTATTGTGGTTTAGAGAACTTTTAGCTTTGTCTTATTTAAAAGAAAAAACACACATAAGTCTAAACACATGCTAACAGAGTATAATATCTGTGTTTCAGATTGATCTTCATTTTGCCAGACTACTTAATGAAGAGGAACTGTCAAAGTATATACCTTGATATGGTGACAGGCTGTTTGCAAAGAACTGGGTACAGGTAAACACACAGGAACAGGTAAATGAAGACAAGAAACAGAAATTGATAAACCGATTGAGAGGAAAAAAATGTAACTACCAGCAATTCCAAATCAGAAAATAAATATATATATGGCAATAAGAATGCTGAAAGAAAGAAATGTAAAATTGAACTTGGCTGGATGCACTACCAAGTTTGTAGCTACAAGCAAGTTAGAAGACCCAAAGGAGACGGAACATGAGATATTGTTGTAAAAAAAGATGATACAGTGTCAAATGTTCTGAATATCGGGAGAAAACTGTTTTCCCTGATGGAGAATCAACAAAAGGTAAAGCTGACAATTTAAACTTTATGCTCAGTGTCATTGGCTAAGAAGAACCACTCAAGGAAGACCAGACAATTGGCAGCTTGTACAAGGCAACGCATCACAAAATCCTTAGACTGTGAGTTTGCACAAGACTGAAATATCAGGATTCTGATAAGAGTGACGAAATTGACTGGCATCAATCTTCAAAGAGACCCCGGCTCACTTCCACCCCAGAAATAACCTTAAGTACGTCAAGATGTCACAGTCAGTACAGAAGTGAAACTCTGCACTCCCCTCCTTCGACCTCTATCATACTCCGAACTTCTGATGATTAAGTAGTTTTCCTGTATAATGATGTGAAAACATCCTTTGACATGGTATCTGAGACACTTGCATACTCACCTGTACATGTTGTACAGGATTGTGTCATGACAGTAACATTTGTTGAAACAAAACTGGAAACAGTTCCGAGTGAGTCCAATCCAATCTTCATTTCAGAAAGCACATTCTGTGAAAACACAGCTGTTGAAGTAACTGAGACAGTGCCAGCGACAGATGATCCACCTCAGTCAGCTAACTCTCAGGAGCCAACAGACAATTAATCGCTTTTTTTAAAACCCCAGAAATGTGACTGAAAGTTAAACAATTGTAGTCCGCAAAGTTCACTATGAAAACGATATGATTCATGCTTTCTCAGACAAAAACATACTACATGCCAATGTAACATTTAAATGTCAACTCAAAAATTATGAGGAAGAAGCTGCAATTGTAGATGGAGTGTTCTGAGACTGTCTTAGTAAATTCTGGGAATTTTTTTTTGCCACAAGAACTTGTGGAACAACTTACAAGATACCTACTCTACATCACACTTGCCAAGAAAGAGAGTGGGAAGCTGTCACACGCATTTTGGCCATTGGATGGCTTCGCTTTGGATACTTGCCAATCCAGCTGGCACCTCCTTTTCTAAAAGAAGCTCTGTCCTTTCCTTCACCAGAGACCAGTCTTATGGAGGTGTTTTTCAATTTCATTAGCCCAACAGAGAAGGATGCTTTAAGTGAAGCACTCGAAGACTTCCAAAGTACTGACATGGATGAAGTCCTAATTGTATTTAGCAGTCACAACTGCTCGGTGCTTCCAAATAAAAACAACATCCAGAAAATATTGGAAGAATTTGCACATAAATAGATGGTGCAACAACCTGGCTACATAATAGAGTGCTGCCAACCAATTCTGAAATCTGTTGGGGAATCCGTGACTGGCAAAAGTCTGGACAAAATAACAACAAATCTCCAACCAAAGGCAAGAAGTGTGGCAAAATCCATCAAGTTCCCACAATGAATGTCCCCATCTGAAATCACTGTATCCAATCATCTCCTACGATTCATCAGTGAAAGAGACCAGAAGGAGCTTGGTCTTTTTCTCAGATATTGCACATGCTCTGATTTATTCCTATCCAAGGCAATTAACGTAACATTTACAAAAATTAAGGAGTTTTCAAGAAGGCCCATTGCTCACACGTGTACATATCACCTGGAACTGGTATGCGACTACAGCACCTATGCAGAATTTAGGGCAGAGTTTTGCTGTCTTAAACAGTGGAGTGTGGGGTAATGGATATCTCATAGATATATGAGTGTTACTGTGAAAGCGCCTGCATCAAACAATAGTTGTTTGAAGTTGTGGTTGGATTTAATTTAAAAAATTTAAAAACTACTGTGAATGGAATAGGATGGTTGACTCCTGGTTTTCCAATTTCATAGATATGGTACTGTGGCACGGTGGAGGGTGGGACCGGCGCGTGATTACGCACGCCCGGTCCCGTATCAGGCTAATTGAGCCGTCAAGAGGGATAAGGGCCACTCGCAGACGGCGATCGGGAGAGAGAGCTTAATCAGCAGACATGTCTGCTGTCCTATGAGTTTGTTTTAAGTTCTTTATTAAAATATTATTTATGTTGACAAGCCGGTTTCTCGCCTCTTCCTTGCCCGTAAGCATGAACGTCTTTACAGGTACGTTTTATAGATACGTTTCTAACAGATACGCTAATTTGGTGGACTGATTTCAATGGGACTGGTGTTTTTTTATTTAAGAATTTATAAATTCAATGGGTATTAGGAATGTCATTGATATATGTAAAAATATGATTACTGTAAAAATGCCTGCACCAAACGAAAAAGATGCTTAAGAATTAGGTACATTTATTATGTTTCGAAAAAAAAATTATTCAATTTCTAGTTGGATTTAATTTAATTTAAAAACTGCTATAAATGGAACAGGATGGTTGTCTATGGGTTTTGGAATTTTATAGACATAGTATGTTTTATAGACACATTTATAATAGACATCGTATTATTTCATCAGGTCTGATTTCTGTTTTCTCATCACGTGTGTTTTTTTTTGGGGGGGGGGGTTCTGTTCATAAATTCAACAGGTATTACGAATAATTTTACCATCACCAGTTATTGAAGAGTCTCAATGCATCTGGGGCTGTTGCACCTGGTTGTAGATTATTCTCATACATAACAAGAACAAAGAGGTCATGTTAGTCATGGTCACAGGGTATGTCTGATTTCCACAGATTATCACTTCCAGTTTTTCAGGATCTATGGTATTGAAATAATCTTTTGATTGATAAAGTCCTGGTATGTTTTACATGAGGACGGGTCTTCCATGGTGCAAGTCACGACCATAGTCACGTCGAATTGGGTGGTTGTTCCACATGTTTACAACAGTCTCCAGTTCATCCTAAAAATAAAGCATAGTAATGATTAATAAAAAGGTATATGATGCAATTAATTATGTAGAATCCACTAAATTACCTTTGTAAGTTATTGTTCCATTCATTACAAATATAACAGACCTTTCTATTTGTGTTCAGTTCTTAGAGACAAGGGAAAATTTAATTGTTTAATTAACAATATAATATCAATATTATTTTATGAATTAAATTATATAGATTTTGATCTTTTCAAAGCCATATATGAGAATAAAAAGATTTAGTTAAGCCATCTTTAAAATGATACGTATATTCTGTGAATGAGACATAATATGAATTGACATGACAGAAAACAAGGCATTAGTTAGGCCCACTTTGATAGGTAGCTTATTGCAGTAGAGCTGTAACAGGCTATATACTAAGATATTATAATGATAGTCATTCCAAAAGAAAATATATTTATTTTTATTTTTTAAATGAATACAAAAATATTGTATTTATTGTGAAACAAGGCCAATTTGGTGAAAGTGTGATAAACGTATTTGCATCAATATGGGAGCTATGCGGTGCTGAAAAACAGTCTCCTCAACAAGAAAATGAAGCCAAAGTACTGAAACCACATTATCTAGTCGAGATGGTTAAATTTATGAAAGAATTCAGCTCATAATATTATACGCTCACACAGAAATCATGCAGCACGTAGATCTCTGTCATGGCTTAATGCTCTCTTGATAATTCATTTGACATCAACTACGGCCTGCTCGGTATTTCCATATTTATCCATGTTTCTTTGTATCACTAAAATGTCAATATCTTTAGACAATCCTGCCCACAGAAATCGACAGGAGACTATAATATCATGCACAGAAGCCCAGGCCATAATATACTCATAGAATTAAATACCGTGATTTAACTTAAAAAGTTAAGGCAACCATTTTTTTTATGACACCAACAGCAATAATAATGTGATAGGCCAATGGGCTATATTAAACATTTAGACTAAAATGAATAAACAGATATTTGAAGTTGTTTTTGATACATGTTAAATGATTAAGGTAAATTGAAGGTTTAATAAGACTACCTGAATTAATGAGAGAAAAATAAATGTACAATTCCTTTGCCAACTGCATTGCCTGTGAAAACACCAGTTGAATGCTGTTCTTTGAACATATCCATCCAGTAATCTGCATTTTGTCTTCTGTAGATGCCCCACCAACTCTCGATTCTCTGGTTAGCTGAAATTGTTCCTTGAAAGAATCTTCCTGTCGTTGAATTGTACCTGTCGAATCTTCACAAAAAAACTCTTGTAGCCTGTTCACACAGAATTTTTCCATACCAAAATCAGATCTGATTATTTATGAACAACCACCTCTTTCAGCAACAGTGGGGACATCATTTCCAGCAATTACACTAGGATTCTTATTGGTGAAGTAGTCTTGCATCCAAATGATTTGCCTCGAGAAACCATCAATGCAGCTGTTAACTGCTACTCCGCATGGCTTTAGTTTGTCTTGAATTTTTGATATGAATCCATATTAGGGCCCGGTACACTGTAATGTCGCCTCCGCAACCTTCTCAATCATTCCATTTGTCTCGGAAGTCGGAACTCCGAGATATTTTCCGAGTTCAGAAACCGGAACTGACAAATGGAATGCCCCCCCTTGATGTCAGAATTCTTACTCGGAAACTTGGACAAACTCAGAGGACCCCAAGATCAGAAAGCATCAACTGTAAGTATGCTGTGAGTTTAAAGTTTTTTTTTGCACTTTTGTATTTTTTTTTTGTCCAATTTAGTAAGTCGTATACACAATACTGTATCACACATGTAATGTGTTGTTTATAAACAGGTACAGCAAAAATTGGCTACTGCTGCTAACAATAACAATGGTCACTTCTGCTTCAAGAACAATGGTCGATGTTGCTGCAACAACACTGCATAATGTTACAAACCGAGCAGAAATGTGAGCAGGAAATTGTAACGGAAAACACATTAAAAATGTTTAAAATTTTTTAGAACAACTGTTAGGACCTGCAAATGTGGTTGCATTCAGTACACCGGTGAGGGAACCACAGTTCAGTACTCTTATGTATTCAGGTGTGGAAAATGTTTTTAAGTTGTGTACAATTTATCTGTGTCTACTTTTTTAACATGCATATCATACTGTAAATAACTGTGTGAGATCTCCGAGCTACAGCAGGTCATGGCTGTAATGTATACAATGTGTGTATTTCAGTGTATTTGGACATCAACATGGATATGTTCAAGGATCCACGGAGGACCCTCCGACACCCTGGTCCTTTGTTCCAAAGTGCTGTAGACCCAACCACGTACTACTTGGATGAGGCCTTACAGTGGGTTTTAGGCTCATTCAAGCTGGAGACACAGGTTAGATAATAATAATCATCATTATTACATACAAAATCATCTAAACAGTAACACTATTAAGAATGATAATGATGTTATCAATGCTGACAAGTTGCTTTTTATGTTTTTTAAAGGCAGCAATCAGGAGGTGAACTCACCATCTCCACCCCAGTCAATGCCAAACAATGAGGGGTTTACAAAGGACACGTGTCCCTGTATGACGTTAATGATTTTCTTTTGGAGTTTTTTTTTGTTTTCCTCCTCCTCTCCCTTTTTCCTCTCAGTCTCTAGCTTTCACTTTTTGCAGATTCGGGTTGGCTCACTTTACTGCCCATCATCTGAGTTTGATGACGTCACCGTGATGCCCACGCCCATAACTGGAAGCCCGCGAACATATAAAAGGGCATGCCAACGCCAACACGGGAGATCGCTCCGTGTTCAGATTCTTCCGAATGTTTTTTTTTATCTCTCTCTTGATGTCTTGCATGATTGTGGGGTTTGACCGTGTAAACTGATTTTTTGACTGTTTCAATGTACTTGTGCTGGTTGGAGGAAAAAGGAATAGGTAAGTTCTGTCACGTTATATACATTTTGCACACATAGAAGAACTGCTGTATAATCACACTAGGTTAGGGGCAAGTGCCACCTGATGTATTTCTGTTTTTGGTTAGTTTAGCATAGTATAGACGACGTCACGGACGTTGAAGATGTGTTTCTGCATTTTCTTTTTCTGTTTTAAGTAGGCTTACGGAACCAAAAGGTTAGGAAGATTGGTTGTTTTGTTTTATTAATTTATTTGATTTGGCACTGTACAGCTCCTTTTCCTCCCCGTCTGCAGCATTCAACGTGTATGTTGAAAAAATTAGTAAAACACATTTTACTTTCTGGACGTTTTCTTTTGGTATAGTAAATGATATACGGTTGGCATTGCCAATAAATCTGTATACATATATATTTTCTTACTACACTGTTTCTGTCTGCTTCATTTACACTCTCCCAGTGTATAAACGGTGTGTTTTATGCTTTGGGTGGGACAATGTCGCTCTCCCTAATACCTAGACAACGATAGACAGTGGAGGGTCGTCACAACATGACTTTGTTCCTCATTGATTTGATGAGGCAGCACATAGAGGCTGAATGAGATGGTCCCCCGAGGTCTCTCAAAGACCTCAATACACGGCTGAGGTTGGGCAAGAGGAGTAAAAAAGCAGCTTAGGGTGGAAGTGGCTGCAAAGCTGGGCTTTCAGTTCAGGGACACCTTCTGCCCAGATAAGGTGGCCAGGAAGTGGGACACCTTAATTGAGGCATACTAGAAGGTGAACTGCTGCGTGACACTGCATTCTGCTCACACTCCACCACAAACAGCCAACCGCACCTCAAGCTGTTCATCCTCCATCCCACTAGAAACACCTCCACTTCCTACACCCCACCCTCAGCCACCCCAAGATCATGCAAGTGTCAGAGAGACGATGACGTCCAGTTTCTCCAGGACTCTGGAGCAGCCAGACAGCAGCGGAATGAGGAGACTCTGGCCCAGATAAGTTCTGCCCAGCAGGGCAGTCTTTGATGTCTCGCCTGCTGGACAAGCTGTGAGCCCAAATGCAGGATGGACAATAGATTTATTTTTGTATATAGTTTTGCACCTTTTGTATTTTTAACTTTTATAATTACTGTTTGGAAGTACTGCTATTGTCCCTGCCAATCAATATTAAAATCAGGTCCCCTCTCTAGAGAGCACATTTCATAAGTCTTGGATCAAATCTTAATACATTTCCAACATACCGTTTTAAGTGACCATGTGTTAATTGTTAATTATGTCAGAATTATGCAATAAAATGCAAAATAGGGAATTTAAAATTGCTAATGCAGCAAGAGGCCTAAGCAGATGGTGTTCTATTTAGGGGTGCATGTGAGCATCTCAGTCGCCTAAACTATTATTCCATCTAGGTTTTAGATTGTACAAAATATTAAGTACTGGATACATCAGCCCAGCATATAAAAGTTGTAAAAGATTGATTGGATGGATGGATGGATGGATGGATGGATGATAAAATAGTCTACTCATTGTCATCTTCCTCCCTCGGGTAGCCATGTGAGTGTTCTGGACACATGTCCAAAGCAACAATAAACATGTTATGCAAGAATCAGGCAGCCATGATGATCATGACCACAGTCAATCCGGGTGTTCTGCAGGTCACGTAGACATCCATTTGCATTTCATTCATCCAAAGGCCTGCTCTACAATGACCCTCCCTAGCTGATCCTTGTGTTCTGCTGATGGTCATCCTCTGTGAGTGCCCCATTATCACATTTTGGAGTCATGATGAATGGGAAGGCCTGTACAATGTAGGCACTATCCCCAAGCAGGTAGTACTCCCCTATCTTCTCCTGCCACTCATTGCAGAAGGTATAGGCCCTCAGAAATCTAGCATCATGCACCCTGCCTGGTGGTCCAGCAAATATTTTGGTTAAGCGGCCCCTCTCATCAACAATCCCCAGAAGGAGGACGGAGTAGAATGTGTTATGGTTCATGTAATCCCCACATTTTATAGGTGGCCTCTGGACCCTGATGTGGCATCCATCAATCACCCAAATGACCCCATCAAGGCCACAGGCATTTGGCCAGGAGATAAAGGTTGGTCCCATGCCCGACATGATGGTCAGCACTTGAAGAATTATTCGATGCACTGATGACTGTGACACATCGAATTTGTCAGACACCTCCCTAAAGCTATTTTCATTTGCCATAGTACCACAAGAACATTAACACCTTCTTGGTTACAAGCTCCGGTGTCTTTCCTTGACTGTGCTCACTGTGCAGGCCTTTCTCTTGCAACTTTATAACAAGGTAGTCAAACTGTTGTTTTGTGATCCTCAAATGATGAGCAAAAGTGTGGTCATCCATGTTCAACATGACCTCCCACTCTGTGCCCTGATGAAAGAGCAAAATAGAGCCAAAAAGTAAATAACCCAGTTATAGCTGCCATCACTTTAGACTACTCTTTTTGATGTTAGACTATTGTTTTTTATCAATTTCAGCAGATCCAATGGCTATACAAAGGGAGGTTACTAGCTTACACATCTTTTTTAACAAATCTAAAAATCTAATAATGTATCACGCATTTTGGTTTAAGAAGTCAAGGGCTACTTTACTCCAAGTTATCCATAACATTAATATAACTTTGCTTCCTAGAAAAGCCCTCTGGTTAGATAAGTTTAATTCAGAATATAGTAAAGTTTTGTGATCGTGTACTAAAATGTATGTTACACATAAACCCTGTTTGGCAAATTTATAATGCAAATATACATTTGTACTTCTATAGGGCATTGCCCTTTGTTTACACTGCTTGTTTGATTAAAAAGTGGTTAACATGTTTTGATACAATCAAATACGCGGAAACATTAACACAACTTCTCCACATTCTGTCATCTTCCTCAAGGTCTCTTAGGTGAAGGGCATACTTATTTTGTAGCTCTCTGTATTCCAAAAAAGCTAGTGCAACAATTACTTTCCTGGAGGCATCCATCTTATTTTCCGACTTGTCGTGTTGTCTGTAAATGGAACGCATATGACGTCGATCTAAGTCCCGAGCTCCGACTTCTCAGACAAATGGAACGCTAATGGATCCAGACTTAACTGCACGTCTCTCACCATTTCTCTGGTCGTCTCTCACCATTTCTCTAGTCAGCCTCAAGCCATTTAATCGGCATCTTTCAAACATCATTCTGTAGCCATGCAGACTTCCCGGTCCCTCAAGTTGGGTGGCAATGAAATTGACCAAACATTCAGGGTCACTGTATCGTCTACGACAATGTTGTAGATGTCATAGTCTTCTTCTAAGGTGTCTGACACTAATCTGGAAATTGTCAATGACTTAGAGACATACAGCTATTTCAGCATGAGTGAGTCCTTGATCAAAGTAATGGCGTATTTGGTCATCCATTATGCAACAGTGCATTTAGCTGTTGCCTCCAGATAGCCTAATTGAAAACAACTTTTTGTTATGTTTAGATCACGAATCATGTCAAGAAAACAGCTTTTATTATGTCAAAATAGTGAAAAAATTAAGTCATGATCATGAGAAAACAACTTTTTTTTATATCGAAATTACGAGAAAATTAAGTCACGACCACCACAGAAAAAATTATAACACAGGGCCTCTTTGAGCGTCCGTATCGGAGTGAGTAGGGAATAGAGGCTGTGTCTCCTTTTGAAGGCTGCGTGCTAGGTAGGACGCGTCCTTTGAAGGCTGCAGTATACTGAGTGTTCTCCTTTAAACAAGCCTTGTTTAAACAAGATGACATTTGTAGGACAAATGGAAACGGTACATAACATTGTTGCTATGACAGCATGCCACTCTTTAAAAAGTGTGAGCACTTTGAGTGGGAAGGAACAAAGTCCCTCTGGAAGGGAATGCTTGAGGTACATTTTAGGAGAATTATAATGATGTAAAGAGAAAAGAAAATAGATTTTCCAGGTTTACTTTCAGCTACTATAACTATACACATTATATATTCTGCACCCATCTAATGAGGTACTTCAACTTGGGAATTAGCAGTCCTTGTATTTGAACATCATATTTACGGGCAAATTGCAGTCATTTTTGTTTTAGATATTTCAGTTGAAGCAAAGAATTGTGGGTTGTGAGTGCCCATGAAGGATACACCTCATGCCCGTTTCATTCTCCCTCTCCTCAACAGTTCCCTGTAACATTTAACAGACTTGTCTAATGATAAAAAGGCAAATATCAATAAAGGTAATATCATATACCATCTGCAAATATGTGGATATCTTGTTTAAACAGATGTAATAAACAAGCCTCACAAAACCTGAGCAAACCCAGCATCCTGTGGTGCGCTCATTTATATACCTCTAAAGCATGTATTCTTACAGTCTCTCCTCAACAGTTCCCTGTAACTTTTAATTATCTTGTCTAATGATAAAAAGTCTGCCAATATGCACACATCTTCTTTAAACAGATGTAATAAACAAACTTCACAAAACTTGAGCAAATCCAGCATCCTGTGGGGCGCTCATTTATCTACCTCTGAAGCATGTATTCTTAGTCACTCCTCAACAGTTCCCTGTAACTAGTAACTTACTTTTCTAGTGATAAAATGCAAATACCAATAAAAATTTTATTATATACCATCTGCAAATATTGAGATATCTCGTTTAAACAGATGTAATTCACAAACCTCACAAAAATCCAACGTTTTCTTCCTGCCGAGTGCTCATCTAATAGCTTCCTCTGAAACGCGTATTCTATCAACCAGAATCAAAACTTCAGTTTTGATAATCAGTAATCAATTTATTTTGAATGTAACTTTATTCTGATTACCAATGATTTCAATTGTAACTGTAGTGGAATATAGTTACTAATATTTTGTATTTTAAATAAGTAATCCCATTAGATGTATTCCGTTATTCACCAACCATGCAGCCAAACATTATAATCTTTCATGTCTTCATTAAACATTCAAAGTGCTGTGGAGAAAGTAAGTGAACCCTTGGATTTAATATCTGTTCGATCCTCCTTTGGCAGCAATAAACACAACCAAACATTTATGGTAGCTGCGGATTAGACCTGCATAATCTTCCTCACAGAACTGCTTCAGTCAGCCATATTCTTCTTATGTCTGGTATAAACGGCTCTCTTGAGGTCATTCCACCCCATCTCTATTGGGTTAAGTTCTGGGCTCTGACTGGGTCTCTCCAAACGGTGTATTATCTTTTTTTCAGCCATTCTATAGTGGATTTTCTTAGATGTTTATGGTCATTGTCCTGCTGCATCACCCAACTTCTACTACGCTTCAGTTGGCGCAAAGTCACCCTGAAATTATCCTTTAGGATATCTTGATAAACTTGGTAAAAAAATTCCCATTGATGATGGCAAGCAGTCTAGGCCCAAAGCAGCAAAGCAGCCCCAAATCGTGATGCTCCATCCACTGTTCTTCACCATTGGGATGATGTTTTCATGTTGGTATGCAGTGCCCCTTTTATGCCATCCATAGTGCTGTGCATTCTTCCCAAACAATTAAACCATAGTTAAATCAGTCTACAAAACTTTGGTCTGTGGTAAACTTCAAGCATGCAGCAATGTTTTTGTTGGAAAGCAGTAGCTTTCTTTGTGGTGTCCTGCCATTGAAACCATGCCTGTTTAATATTTTCCAGATAGTAGACTCATGAACAGAGATGTTAACCAGTTAACCAGTCTTTTTTCTTCATTTCAAAGTACCCGGCAGCTGTTACTAATCTTTTACATATTCTTGGTCATAACTTCAGTTCAGATGTAAACATTTCCTATATCCGGTATCAAAACGGATTCTACACTCTGACCTTTCGATTGACACCTCATTTGACCCAATAGGAGCTTCCATGTCCTGTCCAAAGCCTTCAATAGCCAACCGCAGTCTGTTTCGAATGTAAATTCCTTCCCCCTTTCCTTTGTGTAATGATCAAGCCAATTGCAGCCAAGTGTGTGGATGACTGGTGCATCATATAGCCAATGAACTTCTGAAAACAAAGATATGCGGCTTTAGTGGGAAGTTTCAAGAATGTTTCTAGAAAGCGTGTGCGATTGCCATTACCGAGTGTTTTTTGCGTCTGCGCGTAAAAGCTGAAGAGTGTAATTTTGGAACTGTTTACACATTTGGAGATTGAAATATGGTGAAACGGACGAGGATTCTCCAGGATGTGATAGAAGAATGCATTTGGTGTGAAAGCAATGAGTCTTGAGATGAAAAAAAATTATGGATAATTTGTCATACGTTGATTCCAAGGCAGAGGAAATGTTTATGGTGGGAGGAGACATTACTCGGGACAAGTACGTGTTTTCTTGTGTTTTATAACATATATTACTGTATATTCCACATAAATAAGCTTTAGTTTGAATAATGAATACACATTTTGTAATTACCTTTTGTCGTGTGTTTCCACAGTGAGTGTCTTGAACTGTTTGCGGGAGTTGTTTGTATTTGTTTGCACGTGTGTGAGGTTTTAGTTCATTGTTTGTTTCAGATCTAGCTCTATTGGCATGGTATAAAGATGTTTACATTGCCAAAGTATACAGTATTTACAGTAAATATACATACAATAATACATATTTACACACACAAAAGAAAAACTATATATATATATATATATATAAAGAATATAAGAATATATGTTGTGTTTGTTTGTGTGTCTTGGTTTCACTGCTGACCTTTGGGGGAGGTGTGTGTATGTCTCTGTTTCATTGTGTGAATTGCTGAGTTGTGAAGAAGAAAGCTGTTAAAAGGTAGAATACATGGAAAAGTTGGAAGATGGAAAAGTTTTGTCTAGCTTTGTAAATTACATTTATTTCTTTATTTTCACTATAGGCAATTATCTGATGAATCAGATAGCGATTGGGAGCTGGATACTTCTCCCCCACTCAGCAAGCGGCCACATAGAGTGGAGCAGCAGGACAGCACCTCATCAAGAGAGGATGTAAAGGAGAGGTCCATATGAACCAGAAAGCTTTCAGAGAGGCCCTTGCTTAGGAGCTAGCAGAGTTGGGGTCTCACTCCACAGCCATACCCGTATCTCCTGCTCCACGAAGAGCACATCACAGGCCGGTGCACATCACCGAATCTAGCACCGCTGGTCATCTGAAGTGCAGGCAGTGTCATGCAAAGACACCAGTGAAGTACTCCTCCTGTGATGTGCCTTTGTGCTTTGTACCCAAACGTAACTGCTACAATGACTTGCATGTTGCTAGAAACATGTATAATTTTATAATTGTTTTTAAATACCTCATGATACCGCTTTTATCAGGGAACAGGGGTTACAGTTAAGTAACCCGAGACGTTCCCTATCAAAAAGCTACACTTTGATGCTGCACTGATTTAGCGCTTTGGAAACAAGAATACCCACACCACCGTACTGTGGATGTCCGGACCCCTTACGGTTGTTTATTTGTGCTCACAAGAGGTCTCAGACATGAGCTTGTGATGTAGACTCAAGCCCAGAGTGGCATGAACATCCAAACTATTGAATCTTATGTATGTATGCAGAGAGGACCAGCCCACCACATTACAAACATGTTGCAGAGGGACACCTCAAGCCAAGGCTTTAGAGGAAGCGACCCCTCTGGTAGAGTGAGCCCTGATCCCTACTGGCGAAGCTTGACCGAGCGCCTCGTAGGCCAGTGCAATAGCATCCCTCACCCAATGCGACATTGTCTGCTTGGTTGTGGCCCCCATGGCAAATGGATAGTTGCCCTGACTTATGCCACTGGCTAGTGCGGTGGACAAAAGTCTAAAGGGCATGGACTGGATACAGTGCGTGAAGTCTTTCCTGCTCCGGCATTGTAAATGGCGGGGAACAGAAGGCTTCGAGAGTGACCGGATGTACGGTCGAGAAGGAACCTTAGGCAGGTAGTCAGGATGAGGGTGCAATATTGCTTTTAGCCATTGGGCAAAATCTAAGCAGGCTGGCAAGAAAGACGGAGCCTGCGGATCCCCAATTCTTTTTTAGAGAAGTAATTGCCATAAGAAAAACCATCTTGAGAGTTAGCTCCACGGCTGAAGCAAGCGAACAGAGGATGTCTCCCCAACGGCATCCCATCAGTCAAGGCGTGGCAAGCCAGTAGAACGGCCATGTAAACCCTGAGAGTGGTGGGGCATGTGCCTGCTGATAATTTTCCTGCAGAAAGTCAGAACTGAATCAATCTGGCAGTTAACTGGATCTGCATTATGTGCAGTGCACCATCCTTCAAAAACACCACATTATTGGCATAACTTCTAGTAGCCTTAGCGCTCAGAATGGTCTCGATGACTTCAGATGAAAGCCCAGTGTCCCTCAGTTGGTACCCTTCAGGGGCCAAACATGAAGGTTCCACAGTTCGGGCCGGGGATGAGGTATCGTCCCCTCCGCCTGAGACAGAAGGTCCCTACTATCCAGAATTGCCTTATGCAAGCCGCCGAGGAGAGACATTATCTCAGAAAACCATACCCTGTTCGGCCAACGCAGCGTTATTAGTAAGAGCCAGGACCCTTGCTGGCGAACTCTGGCCAGGAATCCCGGGAGCAGAGAAGCCAGAGGAAACGCATACAGGCGCATTCTGGGCCATGTATGTGCCATCGCATCTAGACCCAGGGTGGGTGACTCAGAGAGAATTAGAGGGGACATTGCGCTGTGTTGGGAGGCGAAGAGTTCCACTTCTGCTCTGTAAAATCTCAACCAGATTTGTTCCACTACCTCGGGGTGGAGTTTCCACTCCCCCGTCTGTATTTTCTGTCTGGACAGTAAATCTTCTCCCATTCAGACATCCAGGGATATAAGCTGCTCTGATTAACAGGAGCTTGCCCTGGGCCCAAAGGAGAATCTGCCTTGTCAGTCTGTTCAGCTGGCGTTAACGTAGACCTCCTTGATGGTTTATGTAAGAGACTACCTCTGTGCTGTCCACACAAACCAAGACATTGCAGCCTCTGGAGGAAGTATTTCAGAGCCAGAAATACAGCCATCAACTCGAGACAGTTACTGTGACGATCGAACTGACAACCCTCCCATTCCCCTTGACCTAGATGACCACTTAAGACCACTACCCAGCCCATCAGGGAGGCGTCTGTTAGTTAGCAACCTGCGATGGAAAGATGCACCTAGAGTGGGACCCAAAGTGAGGAACCGGGGTCTGAACCACATAGAAAGGGTACATAGCATGTGGCGCGTAACCCTTATCAGCCTAGGGGATTGGCCCTTGGTTGAAATCCCCTGGCTTTGGGCCACAACCGAAATGGTCTCATGTGCAAAAAGTGCTAGTATCAGCCAGTCGTCTATGCAATTCGGAATGCGGATGCCTCAGAGACGGAGGAGCCAGTGCTGCATCCATGCATTCCGTGAATGTGTGGGGTGATAAGGCTAGACCTAATGGAAGAACCTGATATTGGAAAGCTTTGCCCCCGAAAGCGAACCTCAGGAACTTCCTGTGTTGTGGCAGACTTTCTATATGAAAGTATGCGTCCATGAGATCAATCGTGACCAACCAATTGTGATGTTGAATTTAAGACATGACCGTCCTGACATTAATGTCTCATCTGTTTAATCAACCACTGATTGATTTAGATTTTTTGGAGTTCACATGTTCCCAGAATCTATTTTTTTTTTTGTGTACTCTCAGGCCAATCTTTTCCACAAGGTATAATGGATGGACTCAGAGAGGTCCTACAGGTGATTGCTGATATTAACCTCTGACATTGTGTGCACAACACTGTGGACTTTGAAGCTGGCAAGTTTGGGCAGCCAAAAATAATTATATCTGAAGAGTGTTATTGCTATGTCCCTACCAGTGCCCTGTGTAGCAAAACTGCTGGGAGAGAGTGAGCACAAGAACCATGTGAAGGAGAATGGCAGAAATGGGGCTGGCACTGAGTGCAGTGGGAAAGGATCCGGGCCTCTATGCACTGAGTTGATAGTATAGGCATAATTTCTAGGCTGACACAGTTGGGATGCGTTGTTCGTAGAACATACTCTGTTCCCAGTCCAAGAGCGCTGATGCATATTGATACCAATCACAAGCTCATTCGTTATTTATGTGCACTTCTAACAAATAAATTAAATGATATTTGTTAACTTTTTAATGATCATTGTTTTTAAAAAATAAATATCTAAAAAAATCAGGTATAATGTTGTGATATTTGGAGGCATCAATGGTTTTTCTAGAAACGTATGTAAGTGTGACAAAAGGGGCTACCTGAACTCAAGTCTACCAATGAATATTATCCAGCTGCCTCAAACTTTTTGCTCAGGGTCTATTAATTTGGGAGGCAAATTAAAATTTACATTTTAAATTTGTCTAATAAGTTAATAATTTAAATATAACTATATTTACCCTATATACCATATTAAAATTCTATTACTCACAAAAAAAAATCTGTTTTTACTTCTGCTCTGTCTTATTATGGTCTTAGGAGAATAAGGACAATTTGATATTCCAGATGTCACATTCACATAGATTGAAAAAGCTATTTCATCTGTTAAATAGATTATGCACCTAGGTTTTGCAACCAACAGTCTGGCTTCAACCACCCTCTAAGTCTTTCATTGCTCAGTTGAGAGATCTAGTCTTCCACTCAGGCAAATACTGAATTTGATTTATTTGTATTTTCTGCATTAGAGCAGGAGTGTCAAAGCCTGCCTTTGGAGTGCCATTGTCAGTCAGAGGACTGCACAAGACATACTTTATATTTTATTCACTGTCAAGTTGGATTTGTCTAATCGTATGCATCTGTACTGTTGCCACAACGTTTTCCTTCCCCTACTGCAAGCCCAGTTTGACATTTTCTGAGATGGATGGGCAGGGTTGGGAAGGTTACTTTTGAAATGTATTCCACTACAGATTACAGAATACATGCTGTAAATTGTAATTTGTAACGTATTCCATTAGATTACTCAAGGTCAGTAATGTGTTCTAAATACTTTGGATTACTTATTCAGCACTGTTAGATTTTTTCACTTGCTTTGACTATAAAAACTCTTCCAGTACAGTAAGACAAAATACACATGTTAAAAAATTAATTCTCTGAAAAACCTAAATATCTTATGCAGTGTTGTTTCTTTTTTTTTAATTATCATCGAGAATATATATTTTTTGCCCTAATATCAAAGGTGAACTTGAATGTGAAAAAAACTAGAATTTTCTTGATAAAAAATATGATCGTGCCTGGTAACGTGCATGTAAAATGGCTAGAAATTTACACAAGGTTTATTTCTATTTCTTCTGCTCCAAACTTACTTCAAACGTACTTCTCCGTCTGCTCATATGAATGTAACACATCAAAAGAAAGTGTTTCACTGCTGTTGAAATGCACTTTGGATTGCATCATTTACAGTATCTCACAAAAGTGAGTATACCCCTCACATTTTTGTAAATATTTGTTTATATCTTTTCATGTGACAACACTGAAGAAATTACACTTTGCTGCAATGTAAAGTAGTGAGTGTACAGCTTGTATAACAGTGTAAATTTGCTGTCCCCTCAAAATAACTCAACACACAGCCATTGTAGCAAAGTGCCATTTCTTCAGTGTTGTCACATGAAAAGATATTATCAAATATTTACAAAAATGTGAGTGGTGTACTCACTTTTGTGAGATACTGTATATATATAAATGTTTTCCATCTGAAAGGACTAAATATTAAATGAAACAAATTACAATAAAATACAAAGTAATCTGTTCAGTAATCAATATTCTTTTTGAATGTATCTGTATTCTAAATGTCAATGATTTAAACTGTAACTGTAGTGGAATTCAGTTACTTATATTTTGTATTTTAAATATGTAATCCCATTACATTTTGCTACTCCCCAACCCTGTGGATGGGACAACCATCCTCTAAGTACAGAGGGAAATCTGACTCCAAATCAGTTGTGGGAGATTTGAGGACATCACTTGGTTCTTCCAGAAAACTACAAGATGTTGTATAAAGTAAAATTAATGTAATTCTCTTCTTTTAACCTTCTCAATTGTTAATTTCAAGTTCAATACAAAAGACAAAACTTGAGGACTACCTTCTTTAGAAAATCAAATGGTGAAAGAGAGTTGACATGTTTTAAAATATATACCCACAATATTTTATATGAGTACACACACACTCACAAAAACAGACCAATGTATTCATTTCAGAATGCAGAGATCTGTATCAAACACTATATGGCCAAAACTGTGTGGACACACCATTATAATTTGGCTATTTCAGTAATTAAAATGAAAACCAAACTTAATGTCACAAAACAATGTTCTGGTTATATTATCTGTGCTTCTATCTTTGTTGCAACATGTATTCATGTAGTTGAAAAAAGATGCAGTTCCCCATCTATCGCTCACTTCGACGTTGTGTAGAAGAAGCGACACTAGGGGTCTCTCTTGAGTGCCGAATATACCTCTGATCTATGAAAAAAGGCCAATGAGAAGTTGGCAGACAGAATTTGCATGTCCCGCCACCCGGACATACGAGTATAAAGGTGGGGAAATACGTTTGTTTCATTCAGAACTTTTCTTTGAGCCGATGGTCGTGTATGCAGCGAGCTGCGAGTCACACACACCTGTTCCTCTCACCACTGAGTGATCTGCTGTTGGATCTACGGTGCACTTCAGCGGCTTTCTCCTCTGCACAGAAGTGCAGTTTGTCCCGACAGTGCAAACTAAGAGTTTTTAAAAGAGTGATTTTCTCTAAAAGAGTATTTTCCTCTAAAAGAGCAATATACAGTGGGATTGAACGTCCTTTTTATGACATGTCTTTCTAAAGATGCCTTTCCGCCCCTGTGTAGTTCCTGGATGCGGTAGAGTGCTCTCCACTTCAGACGGCCACAAGCGCTGTCTCGTATGTCTGGGCTGCGATCACACCAAGGCAGCGTTTGCGAGAACATGACAATGGCAACGTTGTGGTCGCGGCATTCCTTCAACATACTCAACTACCTCGACGACTGGCTCATCCTGGCCCACTCTCGAGAGTTACTATGCACCCACAGGTTTCTATGAGGTGCCTGGTGGTTAAATCCCTCCCGGCCAAGCCTGTTCCCCTCCTGGGATCTCTCAGTGGTCATCTCGGGCCTCCAGAGACCCACCTTTGAGCCCCTAATATCAGTTGGATTCAGGACCCTCTCCCTAAAGATGGCCCTGCTGATCTCACTCGCCTCCATCAAGAGGGTCGGGGACCTGCAAGTGTTCTCTGTCAGCGACACTTACCTGGAGTTCGTTCCGGCAGACACACATGTGATCCTAAGACTGCAGCCGGGCTACGTGCCCAAGGTTCCTACCACGCCCTTCAGAGACCAGGTAGTGAACCTGCAAGCGCTACCCCATGAGGAGGCAGACCCAGCCCATTCATTGCTGTGTCCAGTACGTGCTTTGCATACCTACTTGGACCACACGCAGGGCTTTAGACGTTCTGAGCAGCTCTTTGTCTGCTTTGGTGGACAGCGGAAAGGGAATGCTGTCTCCAAACAGAGTCTCTCCAACTGGGTGGTGGATGCCATTTCATTGGCCTATTGCACCCAGGCCATGACCCCCTTGCATGTCCAAGCACACTCAACATGGACTGTTGTGTCCTCATGGACACTGGCCAGAGGCACCTCCCTAGCAGACATATGCAGAGCAGCGAATTGGTCAACACCTAATACCTTTGCGAGATTTTACAATCTCAGGGTAGAGTCAGTTTTGTCCTGTGTTTTCTCAGGTCTGAGCCAGTAGAACTCGGTAACACGCTGATGGACTGACCGGGTGGATTGCTTGCACCTAGCGCCCTTTACCTCGGTTGAGGTAAAACCGTGCGCTTTTTCTCCCAGGTGATCCCACTCACTCGGCTCCCTGGATGACTCCTCCGTAGCCCTCTGGGTCTACCCTGTACTGGAATAGGTGCTCCATAGGTCAGGGCTCCTACGTGGACTCCCCCCCTGTGTGTATTTTCCGCGGTACGGTCCCTTGTCTCCCTTGGGCAGTTCCCACTGCCCCCCGGTCGCCGTGTCTGTAGCAACTCCTCCCTCCGAAGAGGTGGGATCTACCACCGTGCCACTTCCCACATGTGACCTAAAAGCCCACGTGGTGTATGTTACCACTCTTACCTCCCCCTCTCTTGGCAGGTGTGGTCTCTGCAGGGTCTTTTCCCCCTGAAAGAATAGGAAAATGGGTAAGACCCCTTCCCCCGATGCATGTAAGGGCCCCATCCATTGACTCTATGCGAGAAACATAGAGAGAAAAGAGGCCCGGCTAGGCTCGGCCCATTCCCCAGTTGGCAAGTGTCGCCTTGTTCCCCTGTCTAGGGTAACTATAAGGATTCCGACAACTTTATGGGGCATTGGGGAAGGGTATGTGCAGTCTGATACAGCTGGTCATTTTGGCACGTCAAGTACCTGCCAGTGTCAGCAGTACACGTACATGGCTCAGCACATGGCGTGATTTAAATTGTGAGCGACAGATGGGGAATGTCTAGGTTACGGATGTAACCTCCATTTCCTGACGGAAGGAATGAGATGTGTCCTCCCGGCCACTTCGCTGAGCCGAGCCACTGTTGTGGCCGGACCATTTCTGGCTCCTCAGAAAAATCCTGAATGAAACAGACGTATTTCCCCGCCTTTATACCCATATGTCCGGGAGCGGGACATGCAAATTCTGTCTGCCAACTTCTTATTGGCCTTTTTTCATAGATCAGAGGTATATTCTGCACTCAAGAGAGACCCCTAGTGTCGCTTCTTCAACAAAATGTCTCATTCCCTCCATCAGGGAACGGAGGTTACATCCGTAACCTAGACGTTACCACTTCGGAAATCGCTGGGACCAGATCATTCATACCCACTGCTGAAAAGGACATTCCAGGCTTACAAATACGTTTTTAATATCAGTTGAAGATGCCAGAGTGCCGTGTTTTTTGCATCATAAAAATAGCTGCATAAGTGCATCCATAAAGAATTGGTTCAATGAGTTTGGAGTGGAAGAACTTGACTTGCCAGCACAAAGCTTAGACCTGAACCCCACTGAACACTTATGATATGAATTGGAACACAGACAGCACCCATAACTCATCCATCATGCTTCAGTGCCTGACCTCACCGATGCGCTTGTCTTGTTGAACATTACATTTCAAAAGAATGTGCATTATCCTTCCCTTTGCTGATTTTACAGCTTTCACTCTTGGATCACGGTTGCAGAGATTTGCTTCCATTCAGACACAAGATCAGCAGAGAGGTCAGACACCGATGTTGGGCGAAGGGTCAGGCTCACTGTTTAGGTTCCAATTTATCCCAAAGTTGTTCAGTGATATTCGGGTCTAGGCTTTGTGCAGGCTTGTGAAGTTAATCCGCAACAGAATATATTTACTGACTTTACTTTGTGCAAATGGTCATTGTAATGCTGGAACAGGAAAGGGCCCTCACTAAACTGTTGCAATTAAATGTAATGGACACAATTCCTTAGAATGTCATGTTGTTGCATTAAGATCTATCCTCACAGAAATTGAGTTCTTATGTTTGATTGTATTTGTCAATGTTTGTTATTCTTACAGTAACAAAGTCTTACATGGAAGGTATTGTTTTTTAGATATATAGCAGTACAGCAAATTAAATTATATTTTGTCTCCCAGGTTTAGGACATAAAAATCCCCCTAATTGACTGGGAAATTAGTGGCCTAGCCAAAGAAATTAACACCAGAATCAGAGTGCACGCTAACTGCAGATGAGACTGGGGAACTCAGGGCCACAATAGACCCAATGGGACCATCAGTGTTTTGGCAGTGATATTTATATTTCAGTTGAACAATATGTGCAACAACATTTCTCTGTGTATAGTTAAAGAATGTGAGTATGAGACAAATTCTGGTTATTTCAATCGTGGTAGGCCTATGATATCATGGATAATGTCACATCTGTATGCACTTTTAATAATAAAATAAAAATCAGTCTTTGAAGTGCCTTTTTATCAGTTTATAATTTTTTTTAGTTAGTTGTAAAATATACGTAACACAACAATGAGCAAATTATTCATTCAGCATGACATTGACGTTACGGTTTGACAGCAGCTGAATTACAGACATGTATATTTAACCATTCTCAATTGATGGCTTCTTTCCAACTGTTTGTTATCAGGTGAGGTTCTATGTACAATTTTTTTTTGAAGTGAACAATCTCTTCATATATATATATATATACACTACCGTTCAAAAGTTTGGGGTCACCCAAACAATTTTGTGTTTTCCTGAAAAGTCACACTTATTCACCACCATACGTTGTGAAATGAATAGAAAATAGAGTCAAGACATTGACAAGGTTAGAAATAATGATTTGTATTTGAAATAAGATTTTTTTTACATCAAACTTTGCTTTCGTCAAAGAATCCTCCATTTGCAGCAATTACAGCATTGCAGACCTTTGGCATTCTAGCTGTTAATTTGTTGAGGTAATCTGGAGAAATTGCACCCCACGCTTCCAGAAGCAGCTCCCACAAGTTGGATTGGTTGGATGGGCACTTCTTGCGTACCATACGGTCAAGCTGCTCCCACAACAGCTCAATGGGGTTCAGATCTGGTGACTGCGCTGGCCACTCCATTACCGATAGAATACCAGCTGCCTGCTTCTGCTCTAAATAGTTCTTGCACAATTTGGAGGTGTGTTTAGGGTCATTGTCCTGTTGTAGGATGAAATTGGCTCCAATCAAGCGCTGTCCACTGGGTATGGCATGGCGTTGCAAAATGGAGTGATAGCCTTCCTTATTCAGAATCCCTTTTACCCTGTACAAATCTCCCACCTTACCAGCACCAAAGCAACCCCAGACCATTATATTACCTCCACCATGCTTAACAGATGGCGTCAGGCATTCTTCCAGCATCTTTTCATTTGTTCTGCGTCTCACAAACGTTCTTCTTTGTGATCCAAACACCTCAAACTTGGATTCATCTGTCCACAACACTTTTTTCCAGTCTTCCTCTGTCCAATGTCTGTGTTCTTTTGCCCATCTTAATCTTTTTCTTTTATTGGCCAGTCTCAGATATGGCTTTTTCTTTGCCACTCTGCCCTGAAGCCCAGAATCCCGCAGCCGCCTCTTCACTGTACATGTTGACACTGGTGTTTTGCGGGTACTATTTAATGAAGATGCCAGTTGGGGACCTGTGAGGCGTCAGTTTCTCAAACTAGAGACTCTAATGTACTTATCTTCTTGCTCAGTTGTGCAACGCGGCCTCCCACTTCTTTTTCTACTCTGGTTAGAGCCTGTTTGTGCTGTCCTCTGAAGGGAGTAGTACACACCGTTGTAGGAAATCTTCAATTTCTTAGCAATGTCTCGCATGGAATAGCCTTCATTTCTAAGGACAAGAATAGACTGTCGAGTTTCAGATGAAAGTTCTCTTTTTCTGGCCATTTTGAGCGTTTAATTGACCCCACAAATGTGATGCTCCAGAAACTCAATCTGCTCAAAGGAAGGTCAGTTTTGTAGCTTCTGTAACGACCTAAACTGCTTTCAGATGTGTGAACATGATTGCACAAGGGTTTTCTAATCATCAATTAGCCTTCTGAGCCAATGAGCAAACACATTGTACCATTAGAACACTGGAGTGATAGTTGCTGGAAATGGGCCTCTATACACCTATGTACATATTGCACCAAAAACCAGACATTTGCAGCTAGAATAGTCATTTACCACATTAGCAATGTATAGAGTGTATTTCTTCAAAGTTAAGACTAGTTTAAAGTTGTCTTCATTGAAAAGTACAGTGCTTTTCCTTCAAAAATAAGGACATTTCAATGTGACCCCAAACTTTTGAACGGTAGTGTAAATGTAATGGATGACCATGAACCAATGACATAACAGAACTGATAACAAGACTATAACCAATGGGAACAGGACACATGAACAAGAGGGAAAAAGGAAATCACATGAAATGGCAGGGAAACAGGAAATAACATGACATGGAAACACTTTTCAAAATAAAAGACATTATCACAAAACATGAACAAAAACACATCTAGACATGACATCACTTGAGTAAGTGTATATGAACAGATGCTTACCTTTGCATGGTGTCGAGTCTTCCGGCATCCCTCCACCTTCCCTTTCTTCTCCTATATTTTTATTAATAACTAATCTAATTCCAGTGGCGTATTCAAGCTCAGGTCAAGCCTCAAGCCCTTCGTCCAGGACAGCAAGCCACAACATTTAAACTATCCTCTAAGCAGGATTACATTATGTTACGAACTACTGAAAAATGTTTGGGAAACTAGCAAATTTATGCCAATTCATATGTGACTTTTGAAACACTTTAATTAAATCATTATATTGACAAACTGTGATGGTGGACAGCAGCTGGATCACAGAAATTAATTTTTAAGCCTAAATCATTAGCCATTAATGATTGTTTTGGAACTGTCTTGAACTGTGGGATTAAATGTAGAACAATATTTAAAGTGAACAATCTCTTCGCAAATAACATTTCTAGTACATAATGAATGTTTGGCAAAAAAAACCTATGCTACGATATGTGTGACAAACTGTAGCTTTAGACTAATCTAAATCCAGTGTCACTTGTTGCAATACAGGCTTCCAAATCCATTGAAAAAAATGTTAATGTATTCCAGTGACCAGGCAAGTGGAGGGTTTGTGGATGATCTTGGATGATTAGCAGACAACTTCAACCTTCATGCCTCTTGAGGGAATCTCCCATCCTACCCTGAACATTACAAGTTGTTGTAATGAACCTACACATGCTACAACAGAAAAGCAAAAAATAATGATAATAAGAATAAAACTATTAGTAAACAAATATACGTATACATTCATAAAATATTTATTTTGATTCAACTAAGTAACTTGAATAATTGTCATACCATTTTCAATAAAATGATGGAGGTACTCTGCAATGCAACATTTAATGTGAAGTAAGTATCATCATCATCCTCTTCCTCCAACCCAGCAGGCCATATGATATAATCAAGGACAGTCTGCATTTACATAGGATTAAACAGAGAAATTGTAAATTATAGCTTTAGACAAGATGATTTGAAACATAATGCTGTCCAATACTGCATAAAAGTTGTGCAATAATACCTGAGCACAGCATGCAGCTTCTGAGTTCCTTGGGAAGATCAAAGGGACAACATCTGGACGTTCTTCCAGCAGTGCTCACGATTTTGTGTCTTTTAAACCATGTCTGAATTGTTTAATCTGATGAACGGTCCTTCTTATGACCTGCAAGACACCAAATACAGACCAAGGACTAATTTTAAATTAAAACTATTTCATAATGTGAAGTGATACATATCTGGGTAAGAAAAAAATTACTGTAAATTATAGCATAGGCTTTTGAAATCCCAGGGAGGTCCCAAAACAGAGCCAATTCAAGGATGGCTTTCTTATCCTGATATAACAGCTTAGCATCTCCTTCAAGATTTAGGAAATATTAGCATTTTAAAGTTTAAAAATCTTTTTTTTGTATCCCCCTTTTCTCCCAATTTGGAATGTCCAATTCCCACTACTTAGTAGGTCCTCATGGTGGCACAGTTACTCAACTCAATGCGGGTGGCGGAGGACAAGTCTCAGTTGCCTCCGCTTCTGAGACAGTCAATCTGTGCAATTTATCACATGGCTCGTAGTGCATGACAATGTGGAGACTCCGAATGTGGAGGCTTATGCTACTATACGCGATCCATGCACAAATTACCACGTGCCCCATTGAGAGCTAGAACCACTAATTGCGACCACGAAGAGGTTACCCCATGTGACTCTACCTTCCCTTGCAACCGGGACAATTTGGTTGCTAAGGAGACCTAGCTGTAGTCATTCAGTACACCCTGGATTCAGACTCGCATCTCCAGGGGTGGTAGTCAGCGTCAGTACTCGCTGAGCTACCCAGGCCTCCAAAAAACTAATGAGTGGCCAACCATCCTCTCAGCCATTAGGAACTGGTCACTCTACACAAGAATTTGGGGTGTAAAGGGAATCTCACCCTCAAATAACAAGGTTGTGTCTGTGTTCCCTGAAAAAAAAAGAAAAAAGGATTGCACTACTTAGAATGTGTTGCATACGTGGTGGCATCACCTGTTACACTTAACATAAAAGTCAAATAATATTTTAGTGAACATACTAGACATCACATGAATTAATGTTGTGCTCTATTTGTCTTATATTGGGAGTGTGGTTTGTGTACAGATGTGGTATGAAAGTAAATTTCAGAAATTAAATATGGTAGATAACTCCATGCATTGTGTTTGTTTATTATCTTTTAGGTTTGGTAATATGTTAACATTAAAGTTTGTGATTTTGATATTCCAATTAAGTAACTGAGCAGTAATTGACACTTAAATACTATTCTAAACCAAATAAATAGAAACAACAGCACATAATCAAAATGTCTCCAGCTATGGATAAAATATTAAGGCCTACCTTTGAGGATACAAGCAAACGGCCAAGCCCCGTTGACCTTTGCTCTCTTGTAGAATTAAATTATCTCTCTGTCTTCCATGATAAAATGCAGAGGTTGTCCCTGCACTTCAGGACCAAGTAGTTGTTTTCTGAACACATCTGCAGACACTTTAGGATCAATAATCTTCTTCCAATCTGAAGTTGTGGGCAAAAAAAAAAAATACAAAAATAAGTAAACTCAGTTGGCTCTTTTGAGCTAAATATTATAACTTCCATAACCAGGAAAACAAACAGCATTATAACAATAATCCACCCTGGAAATGGTTGACTTCCTCACTATCCTTGTCAACCATTATTCTTATTGGACAGACTCTACCTTCTCTTTCGAGGGATGGTCCAGCTGCAGCGTCCTCTCAACCTCTTTTGCTGTGGGATGGCACAGCTACAGCATCCTCTCCACCTCTTCTCCTGTGGGATGGTCCAGCTACAGCATCCTCTTCATCCTCTCTCCACTCTAATTATCTCTCCAGAGCAACAGAAGAGGCATGGTCACCACACATTTCTTGCAAATGGATTTGGGCAAAGTTTTTCAATGAGAAACGACTTTCTGATTAACAATTTCTTATTGATTCACATATTAAACACAGAAAAACAAATCATATATACACAGAATAAACAAATTACTCCTGCTATTACCCCTCACAATCCCCAACCCCACCCTGGCCCTTAACAATATCCCAGTGGTCATATATGGTTATAGACAAACACACACACACACACACACACACAAAATAATAATAATAATCAAACATATTGACAACTAAACCTCTCGGTCCACTGCCCCTCCCCGAGAGCCCTCCAGAAACACCAGATATCCGGTTGTCCATTTCCCCACAAACAAGTCCACTTTCCCCAGTCTTCTAAATGACCCTTCTTCAAAGGCAGCCACCCTCTCCATCTCCGAGCACCACTCCTGGAATTAGGGTGCTCCAGCCGACCTCCATCCCCTTAAAACTATCTGTCTGGATAAGGTGCACCCTTGCATCTTTAGATGCAGACTTTCCATTTTTTAAGAATCCTAGCCCACACTCCTTCCTCCAAAACTAAGTTTAAATCTTTCTAACATTGTCTTGTAGCAAATTAGCTCAAAAGGGAAATATGAATAATTAATTGTAACACAGTTCAATGGAAAGAAGGTGAAAACCAGTATGAGTTTACCAATACATAATATTTTAATAAAAAACTGAACCAAAAGGACATACACACAGGTGTTGGGCAGCTGCCCGTAACACTCTCTCTCTGACGCACTGCCATTTCCAGTCAGCCTTATCCCTCTCGGGCTTAATCAGCCTTATTAGGTGTGTGGAATCATGACCTGGCCCCGCACTCTACCCTGCCACATTCCTCCCTCATGAACACAGGACAGGGAGCGCCTGGCATGATGCCAATTCTGTAGCATAAGATCTAAAAAAAAACTCAGCGGCAAAACCATCTAAGCTCCTCCAAGTATATCTCAGAATCAAGATAATTTTTTTGCTCATTCATCAGTTTAGAGAATACTAATAGATCCACAAAGTTTCTAATATCTTCATCAGTAGACTAAGATGTGGGACTATAGAGACCAAGATATAATTCTTTAAAAGCATTATTAATATCAATGGCTGAGGTAAAAATTTCACACCAGCAGATTTCACTGAGGGAAAAGACTCTCTCTGCTTTATATAGCCAGTGAATAGCTTCCCTGCTTTGTCCCCCGACTCAAAGTATGACTGTCTTGCCCTGAATAGCCAAAAATCCACCTTCAAAATAGTATTATATTTGTATTTCAATCGGGTCAATTCTCTGAGGCAATCAGATGACATTCGGCGCCTCAGCTCATTTAATATTCCCTTCCAACTCGTGCTTTGGATTTTTTGATGAATGAGCTGCCTCAAGTGCCTCCAAAGCCATGCCCACAGAGGATACTGAGGACCAGTTGGTCTCCATATAAACATTGATTTCAGCCTTTCACATATGTTAGAATTCAGGATTTTGCAAAAAAGGACACATTAAAGCACCAACTATATGATTTATTTTTCTCTGTATGTGGCAACACCTCTAAACTCTCCAGGGCGCGATCTGAGACTAAGATGTTTCCAAGTGAGCAATCTACAACAGATGAAATGAGGGACTTAAATATAAAAAATTTAAAATCTATTCCAGAATAAATATTATGGACTGATGGAAAAAATGTATCTCCAAATATCTGTAAGACTAAGATTTTTACACATCTTGTGAAGCATCAATGTTGCTCTAGGGGGCTTACATACTTTTGCTTCACTATGATCAAGTACTGAGTCCATCAATAGAGTAGAATAGTTTCCTCCCAATATTATATCATGATGGGTTCCAGCAGCTTGCAGCATCGCTTAAAGATCTATAAAAAAGCCTTGATCATCAGTATTAGGTCCATAAATATTAGCCACAATCAAACATTGTCCCTGAATTTCTGCTAAAACAATAATGACTCTTCCTAATTTATCTTTAATCTGTTTGATATATTTGAATTGTAGATGCTTACTAAAGAAAACATGTCCACCCCATATCTTTCCAAATTTTCAGCTTCCTGCATGGAAAGATGCATTTCTTAAAGATAATTTTTCTTACATATATTATATTAGAAAAATATTAGAAAAAAATATATTGTGTGTCAAAAATAACATTATAGAGACAGCATTCGACATTAGTGCAAAAAATGAAAGCCCGAACCAAACAAAAAGAAAAACGTGTGGATTAACCACGCACATGACAGTGCCAACTGGCATCCATCCCTCTAAACTCAAACAGTCCATGTACACCTACGAGATCCCCTGCAACAACTTTGCCATTGGATTGCTCAAGTCCATTGTTTTTGTACATATTTTGTAAAACAGAATTACACAACAGAAGATAATCTATAAAACAAACTCAAGCCAATAAGAGGGATAAACACAAAGAACATCTATATTCATCCACATAACTGTACCAAAGGTGCGTTCCTCCACAAAATAAACTCCATCCTCTAGTGGAACCAGCACACAAAATAATAAGAATATTTTTTTAAAAAGGCTGTTTCATTTCCTCGGACAGTCAAACAAATGTTCAGTGAGCCAGCCCATTCAACTACTACATGAGTGCAACAAATGACCCAATCACTCCAATGTCCAGCAAGAAACACTCCACAAACAAACTCCAACCAATAGGAGGCATAAGCACAAAGAATGTGCAGATTCATCCACAAAACTCTACTGAAGGAGTGCTGCTACACAAAAAAAAAACTCCAGCAGCAAGACGGAACCAGCACAAAAAGAAACATCTAGGTTACTGTTGTAACCCCCAATCCCTGATGGAGGGAACAAGATGTTGTGTCGATGTAGTGACAATAGGGGTCCCTATCCAATAATGCCACAACACTGAACCATGTTCCATGAACTGCTGATGCAGGTGCAAGCAAGCTGTTGCGTGCCAAAGGAGCAGACCACATCAGGCTTTACATAACCTTCCCCAATGTCCCGTAAGATGTCAAATACATTTTAGGTTCCTGGCATTCCTGAGGGGGGTTATAAGCGACGTGACAAGCATGGGAGCAGGCCGTGCCAGCCGATACAAAATACGACACAGGGGGTTACCGTGATAACCAACAACTGTGGCGCACCTATTCCAGTACAGAGTAATTAGTACCCATAGTGGGTCCTCTGCTGAATCATTCATGAGCCAGAGGGCTAGGGAGGAAGGAAAACTAGGGAGCATGAGTTTTGTCACCCACAAACAAGCAAGATTTCTGGCTCTCACAGACCTGTAACAACTTCTTTAAGAAGCTCTTCTGTCCTCCACTCACCTGTATTAATGGCACCTGTTTGAACTCGTTATCTGTATAAAAGACACCTGTCCACAGCCTCAAACAGTCAAACTCCAAACTCAACCATGGCCAAGACCAAAGAGCTGTCGAAGGACACCAGGAAGAAAATTGTAGATCTGCACCAGGCTGGGAAGAGTGAATCTACAATAGGCAAGCAGGTTGGTGTGAATAAATCAACTGTGGGAGCAATTGCAAGAAAATGGAAGACATACAAGACCATTGATAATCTCCCTCGATCTGGGTCTCCACGCAAGATCTCATCCCGTGGGGTCAAAATGATCATGAGAAAGGTGAGCAAAAATCCCAGAACTACACGGAGGGACCTGATGAATGACCTGCAGAGAGCTGGGACCAAAGTAACAAAGGCTACCATCAGTAACACACTACGCCGAGAGGGACTCAAATCCTGCAGTGCCAGGCGTGTCCCCCTGCTTAAGCCAGTACATGTCCAGGCCCGTCTGAAGTTTGCCAGAGAGCATATGGATGATCCAGAAGAGGATTGGGAGAATATCATGTGGTCAGATGAAACCAAAATAGAACTTTTTGGTACAAACTCAACTCGTCGTGTTTGGAGGAAGAAGAATGCAGAGTTGCATCCCAAGAACACCATACCTACTGTGAAGCATGGGGGTGGAAACATCATGCTTTGGGGCTGTTTTTCTGCAAAGGGGACAGGAAAACTGATCCGTGTTAAGGGAAGAATGAACGGGGCCATGTATCGTGAGATTTTAAGCCAAAACCTCCTTCCATCAGTGAGAGCCTTGAACATGGAACGTGGCTGGGTCTTCCAGCATGACAATGATCCCAAACACACCGCTCGGGCAACGAAGGAGTGGCTCTGTAAAAAGCATTTCAAGGTCCTGGAGTGGCCTAGCCAGTCTCCAGATCTCAACCCCATAGAAAATTTGTGGAGGGAGTTGAAAGTTCGTGTTGCCCAGCGACAGCCCCAAAACATCACTGCTCTAGAGGAGATCTGCATGGAGGAATGGGCCAAAATACCAGCTACAGTGTGTGCAAACCTGGTGAAGACTTATAGGAAACGTTTGACCCCTGTCATTGCCAACAAAGGTTATGTTACAAAGTATTGAGTTGAACTTTTGTTATTGACCAAATACTTATTTTCCACCATAATTTACAAATAAATTTTTTAAAAATCAAAAATAAATAATTTAATTAAAAAAAAAAAAAAAAAGTGATTTCCTGGATTTTTTTTTCTCATTTTGTCTCTCATAGTTGAAGTGTACCTATGATGAAAATTACAGACCTCTCTCATCATTCTAAGTAGGAGAACTTGCACAATCAGTGGCTGACTAAATACTTTTTGGCCCCACTGTAACTCTGTAGAGCAGAACTCTTAGAGGGGTGTAGACTGCACTGGTGTGCAGAGAAGAGAAAAGCCACTGGTAACGTGCTGTAAGATTCAACAGTACAAGCTCTGTAGAGGTGAGTAGAACAGTAGTGGGATGCCAGCTTGCTGAACATACAATCGCTCGGCTCCTAAGAAAAAAATCTGACTAAACAGATGCACGTTTCCCTCCTTTTATACCCGTACGTCCAGGGGAGGGACATGCAAATACTGTTTGCCAATTTCTCATTGGCCTTTTCTCAAAGTTCAGAGGCAACTGAGGCTCTAAGAGAGACCCCTAGTGTCACTACATCGACACAACTTTGAGTGAGTGACAGAAGGAGAAAAAAAAGGCACTTCGCTTCCTTGGATGTTCAAGCGGATGATCAGTGAGTCAGGCTTACTTGGCTCCAATATGAGAATCATGACTTTATGAAGGACATTTCTTGCTGGGGACATGTAACTTCACAGCCATCTTTAGTATCTATTCTCAATTTGGCCGGGAACATCAGTGTAAAAGCATCCTTCCATTGATGTAAGAGTTTCTCGCATTCCTTGAATCGATCACGTTTCTCTCTTGTCAAATTCGCAAAGTCTGGGAACAAGAAAATGCTGTGGTTCTTCCAAGAAAGCCTTCTCTTGCTCCTCGCCTTGCATAACACAAGATCTTTATTGGATGATCTCAGAAATTTGGCCAGAATTGATTGAGGCCTGTCTCACTCAGCACATTGCCGAGCTGGGACCCTGTGAGCTCGCTCGATTTCAATCTTACGGCCTGTTATGTCAAGCAGATTTAGAAAGAGCCCTTCCAGGAATTTCACCATATTGTGACCCTCTGCTTTCTCCGTAATTCCAACAATTTAGATGTTATTCCACCGGTTACAATTCTCCATATCCTCCAGTTTCTCCCAGACTTCTCCCAAATCTACCTTGGCATCTAATGGATTAGCAGCTAATTCCCTTTCCGATGACTTCAGAATATCAATCCGTTTCTCAACATCTGCCACTCATCTAACCATCTCAGTGAATTTCGTCTCCATGGATGTGATTAATCGACGTATTGCAGCAATATGCTCCAAGTCAGACAGCAACCTTTTTCAGCATTGCCAATACGTTCAGCAATTCTTGACGTATTTCTTTCACCTCTCCGGCCAAAACGACTCCCTGGCTCGAGGCCTCCGGAGGGGCTTCAGCTTGAGCACGTAAGCGTCTTTTAATGTCTCCAGAGCCCAAGGATTTTTAATTCTTTGACATATTGTCTTCCTAGAACATTATGGATCAGGGTGTATCGAATCTCACCAGTTTATGTAGCAAACTAGCAAAGTGCACAGAGCTCACCGTTCACACTTCCGAACCTCGTATAGCATCATGTGACTCACACAGAAATATCTTATAAACAACAACTTGACTTTTTATTTTTATTTTTTTTATTCAGTATCAACAAATGCCAGCCATCTTAATTGCACACATATTATAAAGTATTGTGTATATTTTTATAAGTTAATATAATATAAGATATATATGAATAGAGTGATACCATTCTGGTAGCGTGAACAATGCTGAGCCAAATGATGATGTCTGCCTGGTGCTTTATTAAGCCATTCAGATTATAGTTCAACAAAAACCTAATTTGATTGGTTACAAGAAGCAGGTAGACCAGCCTTCCCCTCACGCTCCCAAGTGCAGAGAGAGATCCGTAAACACACTGAAGGATTCGCAAGCACAGAGAGAGATCCGTAAATGCACAGAAGGATTCACAAGTGAACATGATACATTTTGAGGGCAGGGACTCATGTTTCAGATAGCGTGCACAGTTTTGTGTGCAAGCACAGCAAATTTACCTCATGAAAAAATATTGATACAGATCACATGTAACACACCAATGCGAATCATTAAAATACTGAAAATCTTTCTTTTGAAACTAAATTTACACTTTTCCAAATCTTTTTCTACACACGCAAATCTTTTAGGCACTATTTTACCTTCATAAAAAAGGAGTTAAAGAATACAAGTGGAATTACTAAGCCCTTGTTACTTGTACACACAAACATAACACATTGTCACATTGATTTACCGTGACTGTAGCCAGGGCCATTAGGGAACCAAAGCAGATATTAAGGAGGCTTCATAATAAGGCATGCTTTCTCATGTCTTTATAAAGTACTCAAAGAGATTAAACAGCCATTGCAAAGTGAAGGGCAATGAGGTTGCCTATGGTTTAAACAATACTGTATCTAAGCAGGCAGTACAGAGGAACAGCTCCCTCTAGTGTGAAACTGCACACCAACACTGACAAATTTAGATACTAAACACTGATACTATTTTAGACAGTTTAAAACAACATTAAAACCCAAAACCAAATGCTAACATAGGTATGAAATGGTATGAATCTCCAAATTATTCCCAATATCAAAATGAACCTTTAACCTAAAGTCTCTACTATATTACTAAAACAACAGACCAAATATACAGTAACACCATGTAAACAACAAATTAATAAGTGCCTTTAATCAAATCAAAGCTCTCCCATGGGTTATCTTTCAATCAAGAGAGCCAAGGCAAGATCTCTTCATCTCAATCCACTCAGCTCACAGATGTTACACTACTCAGCATTTTTAAATTAAGAACAAGTTTCCACATTCGTTTTGACCTCTGTGCTTCTCAACAAGAGAGCTTTTCAGCTAGAGCCATAAAGAGTTCGAGTGAAGAAACTAATTGGTTCTGTGTTACTTTCATAGGGCAAAGTGAGGCTATTTTCTCAGTGGATGGTGAAATAACTTTCAATGTAATTGAGTTCTACTTGCATCCACTAGACACTAAGAATAGAGCTGTATGCGGTTGACTACCTACACCGCTGAACAGTAAAACTGTTATTTTTCCATCACATCAGGGCTCAGAACATAAATCAGTATAAGCAACTTGAAAAAAGAAAAAAGAGGCCTCTGTCTCTATTCACAAGACATAATTTTTACTTAATGTTTACCAAAGCAATAGTTTGTTCTTTTCTTTTTAAAATGTTGTCACAAAAGGTCAACATGTGTTTGATTAACAGTTTTTTCCTTGGCAATAATGGTGGAAATATTCAATAGCTTTAAAGCTAGTGTATGTAATTTCTGTGACGCTAGCACCACTGAACAGAACTGAAAGTCAGAAAGTCCCACCCCCCCAAACATTGATCGAGTTATGTTGTTGGAGCAGGTCTAAGCGGGTCTCTCAAAACAAACACAGGAATGTGTATAGTGCTAATATGTAAATTAGTTTTAATTAGGACTGGGCTATTAATAAAATTTTATTTTCAATTATGATTTTGGCTTCCAACAATTATGAAAAAAGATAAGAGATAAAACGATTATTGTGCTGCATTCCGTTTCACAATGAATCAGCCTGGCATTATATCTTTAAAGCATCCTTTATTAAAGTTAAAATAATAAAGAAGTGAGTTATGAAAATAAACTCTGAAACTGGGATTTCTCTGCTGCCTCGGTTAATGATGAAACATCCGTTCCCTGATGGAATGGTGGTGGTGTAGTCGGCTAAAGCACATAACTGGTAATCAGAATGTCACTGGTTCGATCCCCACAGCCAGGGGAAATGTCCCTGTAATAAGTACACTGTAAGTCACTTTGGATAAAAGCGTCTGCCAAATGCATAAATGTAAATGTAAATGATGGAGGGAAAGAGACGTTGTATCGATGAGTTGACACTAGGGTTCACCCTTGGGAGCCCAGACATCTCTGATCTTTGAGAAAAGGACATTGAGAATTGGCGTGTGGGATTTGCATACCACTCCCCCGGACACAATGTCGAGTGAGTGACATATAGGGAACTGTTATTGGAGAATGTTGAATAAGTATTTAATCAAGGCTCGACATTAACACTTGTCCGAGACAAGTGGATTTTTGAAAGGGCAAGTGAAAGATAATTTGGACAAGCAGACTGATTAAAATGTCAATAACTGAAAAATAACCGGCTATATTTGTGAGAGCCTAGGCCTTACTTGTTAGAAAGCTCATATGCTTATTCTACTGTTGAAAATAATCCAGAGCATGCAATTTTATAATTCGCTAGCGATCAAGTAACAGCTGCACCCTGTTTGATTGACAGGCAGCATATGTGTGTGTGCTGAACATGTAAACATAGAGAGTGATGTCTAAGTGAACGTAAACAGCGGAGAAAAAAGCATTTGTATTAAAATATAAATATAAGCTAATAGACCTGCTGCTGTCTAGTGTGTCATTATAGTAATCAAACAACCATAACAAGAAAACTAGAAAACACTCACTGCTCTTGACTGGTTAATTTTAGTATCTTTAAAAATGATTCATGTTTTATAATCATACAGTACTACAGTACAGTACATACAGTACAGTAGTAGTTTTATGTTGCATTTCATTCTGAATGTTTACTTTGAATACTTAATAGCCTGCTGTTAAAAAAAGCACTGCATTTTCTTAATTTGTATAATTTGTTCTATTATCTATTATTTATCAACGCTGTTTTTTTATTGTTATTTTATTACTGACTGTTTACTAATCTTGAACAATTACTTAAGAACTTGAAACTAGTATCACATAATTAACATATAGTTGTGGTTTTGAAGTTGGTATTGAGAATCAACAAATTTCACGACGACTTCTAAAATTTTGTTATTGCGATAATGTATAGCCTTGCTGCAATAACGTGATGAAAAAGTATCATCATGAATCTCATTCCATAGAAGTGTGACCACCCCTGCCTCAAATGATGGCGATGGAGGCCACTGTTAAAATTCAAGTTTAAAAAAAATTTTGTTTAATAAATGCATGATGTTCCCAAAGTCAATGAATAATCATGTTAAATAATTGTGATCTCAATATAAAAAAAAATAATCATGATTATTATTTTTGGCATAATCGAGCCGTATCAAACGTATCAAAGACTACATGTTTAATATGTAGGATTAAACAACATGAGAAAACTATCCTGAAAACCTTAACTCCTGAAAAAATTGCATACAATGAATATATTGAAGTACAGTATTAGCAAATTTTTAGAAGCTCCTGTGTTGTGAATTCATCACATTTAGACAGTTGAAGATTATGCATTTGCGTTACTAATTTGCAAAGGAAAAAAAAATCTAATAAAAACAGCTGAATATAATAGACAGGGTAAGGGAGATGTGGATGATTTTTTATTTTATTTTCGAATTATTTTTTGTCTCTTGCTACCCAAATATTGCCCTCCTCTTTCAACAAACATGAAAGAATGGCTCATGCCCATTTTGCTATTTGCTAAAGGAAACATTTAAGAAAAAAACTAATTAAAATAATAAAGACAGATGGTATAGAGAGATGAGGGTGAAATTTTATTGTATTATATTCTAATTATTTTTTGCCTTCTGCTTCCTAATACCCAGCCCTCCTCTTGTGCTCTCTCTATATTTCATTGGCTGTGGCTCATTGTCATCTCTCGCTTGTCGGGACAGTGCGCACACATGATGACAAGACGTCTATATATCAGTTAGTTTTGAAACACAGTCGTTGCATCTGGGACTCATCTCGGCCTGTCGCAGTATTGCGCACACAACAAGACCTTTAGTCATGAGATTCGAGACTTATCATCGCAGACCAGTCACTGACTCAAAACATCAAAGGAGACAAGCTTGAGTCTTGTAGTGTCCACTAGGCATTAGATGCACCTTTTCCCTGGAATTTCACTATATTCCTATAAATCTATTTAAGGGCTTCACTCCTGCTGTGGAAGAGGATGCAGAATGGCCTTCTGCTCTCTGGTCAGGCTTGTTAGAACTGATAACAGTTCCAGCACGCTCCCTCGTTAAAAGAAGCACAGGAGTCTCACGGTGGCAGTGGACTGTGACATGGCCACCCACCGGCAGCCCAAGACCTCAGGCTGAGCCAGAGCTTATCAGAACCTCTCATGTGGATCTTCAGGAAATAGTCTTGGGTCAATGCTCTGAGAGTAAAGCTTGCAGGTCACAGCAAAGGGGCATGCTGGGGGAAAGAGTGTGGCAGGAGAGCAGATGAGTAAATCCCTGCTGAAAAACCAGCCAAAGTTGGTTAGCTGGTCTTGGCTTTTCTCCAGCCTGATCAGTTTTCTGGTTTTAGAGGGGTTTGGGGCACGTTTTAACTGGTCAGGCTAGGACACCAGCTTGCTGGTGTTGATAGTTTTTTGTTTAACTGTCTGTAAGCACACACACACACATATATACACACACAAGCTCAGCACATGCAGTCTGACCTGGAAACCCTATTAAAGTCCAGCAGGAGCCAGGGAATCTATATTATACAGAAAAATGCTTTTTGTTAAAAACGGCTCCTGCTTTTACTGCAGAGCATACATATAATGCATCATAGTGATTTCAGCTCTACCTTCAACTCTCTTTTAGCTGCAATTGATTTACAGTATGCATCTTTTAGAGAGAGAAACCAAGAGGCAAGCTCATAATGTGGCCGATCTTTCACCTAATCACACACACACTTGGACACTAACTGAGTTAACACATATAAACTAGATTTTGAGCTAGATTTCACAGAAAATGAAGGTGGTGCTTCCAAATTACTGTGATGCCAAGGTGTTGTGAGTTGTTGCTAGGGCACTGCTATATGGTTGCTAGAGTGCTATGTGTGGTTGCTATGACATTTCTCAATGGTTTCTAGGGTGTTTTCTTTTTGGTCCAATTCAAAAGACCTAATACCCAAGTTTCTATAGGTTTTCTGTAAGTCTACGTCGTCCCTGACGGCCAAGGCTTACAGTGCCGCTGAACAGGCCATCTTCACCCTGCATGCCATTCCCCTTATGAAAGTCCACCAGGCCAAGGCATTGAGAGAGCTACACGAGGGTAGTCCTGACCCGAGAGTGAAGCAGGAGCTGAGCTCGGTGACCAACCTCGCCCTATGGTTGACGAGGGTCATGGCACGGGCTCTCAGGCAGGTGATGTACACCATGGTGGTCCAGGAGCACCACCTGTGGCTTAACCTGGTCGAGATGAAGGACGCCAACAAGGTTCGCTTCCTTGATGCACCATCTCCTAGGCTGGCCTGTTCGGCAACACCGTAGAGTACTTTGCTCAGCAGTTCTCGATGGTCAAGTAGCAGACGGAGGCTATCCAGCATATTCTTCTTCGCCATGGTTCAAGGTCCCGCACCCCATCTGCTCTTCACCGAGGGCATCCTCCTATGGCAGTAACACCGGCTCCACCGCAGCCTGTGCCAACTGCTCGGCCCCGGCGTAGAGCCCCCCGCAGGAAGTTGATGCCCCCGTCCCATGATCTGGCACCAAGAACCCCAGGGAGGCTTTGAAGCGCCCCTGAGATGGGTGACCCAGGGCGAGGAAACCAGCTGTAAGTTTGAAGGTGGTGCACAGACCCCTCCATCCCCCGGTAGAGGGTCGGGAGGACAAACTTTTGTTTCCTTTTGTGTTCATTTCTGTGCATGCCCAAGGGGCTGAGGAACCCACACTTTAAAAAAGCCACACACTCTGTGTTTATGGCCATCGTTGTCACGACCGCCACACATCAAACATTCGTGGCTTATTATTTCCACCAGAAATAATGAGCCTGATACGCCACTGAGCACTAACAGTGCAGAACGAGTTGCACATCAAAACACATCAAAGTGAAAGAATATAATATTAATATTAGCATTAATAAATATATACAATTTGGAAAAAATCTCACTGATGTGAAAGGATTATGTAAGATCAGCTTTTATAATCAGTGTTCCTATATAAACAGCCAAAAGAGAACCCTGTTGCAGCAAAGGTTAATCTTCTGACATGTCAATTTCAGCTTAACCCGGCAGCCATGCAAAATAAATAAATATTTAAAAAGATTAAACTAAGGTCTTTTTTTGACTTTGACTAGAAGATGATATCTCCTTTTGTTCATCTTGTAATTTCATTTTCACATGGGTTAACACCTTCAAATAAGATTTACATTGTTTAACTAAAGGTTGAGTGATGTGACAAAATAAACATGTATGAGCTTAAACAATACAGCATCATCCTTATCTGTCTCTAAAAGAAAAACAGCAGCTCTTGCTCCCCCAAAAGATCCTTGACAGGTAGCAGACAACAAGTCAATTCTTGATTGTTCACAAGGAACTAATAATGCAAAGGGCTCAAAGCAGCCTCACTCTGAACTCATCTGACACAGTGCAAGTGATAATCACTAATTTTTATGACATCATGGACAGGCTTATGGCTAACAAAATCAATACGATGATGTTGTAATGTGTCTGTAGATTTTTTAACCGTTTTAAGAGCTATTTGAAAAATTGTGTTTGACCAAGGAGGTCTACCATTAAAGTAATAGTTCACTCAAAAGTGAGTCTCTTATCATATACTCATCCTCATGCTGTCCTGACATTGACGATTAGTTACCTTTGAACTGCCATCAATGGGGAAAGATGCGTAGCAAAACCCTTTCCCTAGTGTTTAACACACAATAGAAGCTGTAAGCATGTGATGCAATGCAATACAGCAAAACAAAATAGCTCCCATTATGCTCCCATATGAATCCAAATTAATTTAAAGGGATAGTTCACCCAAAAATGAAAATTATCTCATAATTTACTCACCCTTATGCATCAAACTTGTATGACTTCCTTTCTTCTGTGGAACACAAACAAAGATTTATTTGAAGGATACTATTCCATTAAATTCAGTCATGAAGCTCTACATCAGTGGTCGGGAACCTATGGCTCGCGTGCCACAAGTGGCTCCTTGTTAAAAATCAAGTTGCTCGCCGGGTCTCTCACCATTCACCAACACATGATCATTTTAAACTTTCTAGAGATAATTTTCCAACAGAAAGTATGGGTGCGATTGCAAAGCTTCAATGACAGTTTTGATTTCCTTTCTTCCAAATTTTTACAGCATACTTCTGGTGAATAAGGTTTGAAATGAACACCTGCCAAATGCAGATTTTTCATGCAGAGTATTTTGCTGATGTACCAGCCACTGTGGAAGGCGACCTGTAAGACTTGTCAGAGAGATACATAACAAGAAATTAGACAGAAAGATACATGTTTGATGAAACATGATTATATTTTGAAGAACAGGCAAAAGAAAAGCCACCGTTGCATGTCTGATTTGATATATGTGCGCAGTGAGCTCTGAGTGCAATGAAAGCGCTTCTCCAACACACGAAAATTCATAGAGTTATGGGCCTCGTTTCCTAATAACTATTGATCTTTGCTGTTAAGAGCATTTTCTACAAGCGATTTTATGAACATTCGTTATTTTTTTATGTGCAACTAGGGTGTGATATAGAATGCAACGAGACTCAATCCAGTTTGTGAGCTCCTCTCCAAATGCATTTCATGCATGAGTACTTTTGCTCATCTACCTGCAAAAGGTGTCTAGGAGTGACAGATGACAAGAAATGCTGACGTGTTTGAAGAAACACACTTTATTATATTTTTAAGAACAGACAAAAGAAAAGCCATCAGTGCTCGTGTCTGATTCACTGTTCAAAGTCATGCAATGGGAACTTGTCTCGTGAAACAAGCGCATGTAAATTAATTCAACTGAAAACTGTTTGCAAGAATAATGTAGTCTATTAGAATTTTTTAGGCTTATTTATTATGATGATTATTATAATTATCTTTACATTAATAACTGTTTTTAGTTCTTAAGTTGTATGCTAGAAATTTTCACCTGTTGCCGCATACTGATACTTGCATGATGGCAAATGGGGTCATTGGAGACGGTAAATGTTTGGATTTGGGGAGGTGGTTATATTTAAGATTTTTTTATCTCTTCATTATTTGTATTGCTTTTTCATTGCTTTTTTCGTTTAAAGTGCAATTTAAATTTAGAAATGTCTTTTGTTCAAGTTTTTTGTGTTTCAATAAAATAATTACATTTTTAAAGCAAAATCAATAAAGCAAAAATATTCACCGACCTTGGGGGTTGACCATATAATCGGATATTAATATTTTAAATGTGATTATCATTCAAATGTTTTTTATATATTGCCCAACCCAAAAGGGAAGTAATATTGTTCATGAAGTAAAATTAAGTAATTTTATGGAGACCCGCACAAACACGTGTCCTCAATTCCATATGGCAACATGTTACTGTGGTAGGGCGGAGGGCGGGGCCGGGTCGTGACGATACACACCCGGTCCCGTATCAGGCTAATCAAGCCTCCGAGAGAGATCATTTACGGACATGTCCGTTGTGTGTGTTTGTGTCGTTTGTGTTCCGTTTATTATTAAAATATGATTTACATTGTCAAGCCGGTTCTCACCTCCTCCTTTCCATTGAAATCCTTTACATTTACCTATTCATTTTTGCATATTTGTTTGTTTTTGAGTAGTCTATGGGCAATATAAACATTGTATTTTATTGAAAAACTTAGTAAAATTGTAAATTATTCGTTTGTGCTATGGCTCTTTCGAAAAAATGCATCAACCAAAAATGCAAAAATTGGCTCCTTATTGAAAAAAGGTTCCCGACTCCTGCTCTAGATGGTGCATGCTGATACTTTTATTTTTGATACTGATTTAATTGATACGATTAAATTGCCTCAGTCGTTCCAGAGTTTTCCCTATGAAACCACCCTCCTCATCAGCACCATTGGTTTAGATCCGGTTCAGCAGGACAGTATTTGTCTAATTGTGCAGTAGCATGTCTTATGTATGTCCATCAAGCTCAAACCTTGTAACTTCTCATATCTATAATAATATTTAAAAATTAATTCCAAGAGTTGTCATGGCTGAAGTTGTCTATACTGCAGAGTAGATTGGATTTGACAGGTGTGTTGACATTGCATTACAATGGTGCTTTTCACAACCTACGTATATAGTTTAAAAGTAGCTTTACAGGAAATTATGCTTTAATAGAAAATTAAGCTGTAATATCTGTAATGTCTTAGTCATCATTGTGAGGTTTGATAAAAGCGTAATTGTAAATTGTGCCTTAAAATAAATAAACCGGCAGCGACTAAAGATGATTTGGAACAAGTTCTTGGAATGCTTGAAGATCTTGAGAATCTGAGCCCCTGGAATAACGTCCGAATTGTTGGAAATCCTAAGCATGAGGTGGGCAGAGATATGGTGAAATTCCTAGATGAGCTTTTCCCGAGTCTGCTCGAAATAACCGGCCATAAATTGGAAATAGAGTGAACTCACGGAGTCCAGGCTTAGAGGTCTGCTGAGGGAGAAAGGCCCGATCAATCCTGGCAAAATTTCTGAGATCAACCAATAAAGATCTCGTGTTGCGCCAGGCGAGAAGCAACGGAAAGCTTTCTTGGAAGAGTCATAATATTTTCTTGTTCCCAGACTTTGCGAGTTCGACAAGAGAGAGAGACACTATCGGTTCAGGGAATGCGAGAAACTCTTGCATCAACGTAAGATTGTCCTCAAAACTTTCCTTAAAGAAACTATTGCATTGAAGCAAGATAACTTTTTTACTGAAGTTCTTGGCCAGATTGAGAATAGACACTATGGATGACCGCAAAATATGTCTTTTATAAAGCTGAGAGTAAATTATGGTATATGCGGCCTCCGAGTGAATTGACTCTTGATCACCCGAGGAATCGGGGTGCCTGTTTTGTTTCTTTTTGTGTTGGTTCTGCCTAGTGGCTGGGGATTGTTTTGTTGAATAACACTGCTTCGGGACAGCTGTGGATGAATCTTTTCATTCTTTGTGCTTATGCCTCCTGTTGGCTGGACTTTGTTTTGTGGACTATATTTATGGGACATTGGAATGATTACATCATCTGCTGAACTCATAACGGCTGACAAATGAACATTCGTTTGTCTGTCCGAGGAAACTGAACGGTTTTGTATTGACTGGAATTTGTTTTATGGAGGATCACACATTTTGAGACAGTTCTGTGAATGACGTTTTTTGTGTTCATTCTGCATATTGGCTGAGATTTATTTTACAAAGTATTTTCTGTTATGTAATTTTGCTTAACATATTTGGGAGGCAAAATTGAGCAATCCGATGGCAAAGTTGTTACAGGGGCTTGTGGGCATACGTGGACCTTTTGAGTTTAGAGGGATTGATGCTGGTTGGCACTCTCGTGCGTGGGGTTAATGCGCATGTTTTCCTTTTTTCTGTTTGTTTTGTTTGTGGGGATATTTGGAGTTTGATTGTTTGACTAATGGGGAATGTGGTCATTATCATTTTGTTTCTGAAACACAGAATATATTTTCTAATATGACAAAATGTAAAACGTTAATATGAGTGGATTGTCTCTCTCCACATGGAATATGAATGGGTTGGGGCACCCTATAAAAAGCAGGAAGGTTATTACTTTTCTTAAACATAAGAATATACCTTTCTCCTACCTTTCTCCACAGGAAGCTGAAAATCTTTGGAAGATATGGGGTGGACATATTTTCTTTAGTGCTGGCTCAAGGAAGAGCAAGGGAGTCATTAGATTGGTAAATAAACATCTACAATTCAAACGTCTCAAACAGTTTAAAGATAAATTAGGGAGAGTTATTATTATTTTAGCTGAAATTCAGGGGCAAAGGTTGATTTTGGCTAATATTTACACACCTAACACTGATAATCAGGGCTTTTTTATAGATCTTGAAGGGATGTTGCAAGCCACTGGCACCCCTCATGATATAATATTGGGAGGAGACTTTAATCTGTTGATGGACTCGGTCCTTGATCATAGTGAAGCAAAAGTGTGTAAGCCCCCTAGAGCTTCACAGTATGTGTAAAAATCTTAGTCTTACAGATATTTGGAGACTTTTGAACCCATCTGGTAGGGACTGTAATTTTTTTTCATCAGTCCATAAGATTTATTCTAGAATAGATTTTTTTATATATTCAAATCCCTCATTTCACCTGTTGTTGATTGATCAGTTGGAAATATTTTAGTCTCAGATCAAGCCCAAGCTTCTGATTTACGCAGATTATATTTTATTAGATCTATTCCTTGCCTCCACAGAATTAATCATTCCTTTTCCAAGTCCTCAGGATACAAAGTCAATTAGTCTAAATCCGAAGCTTTGGCTTTGACAGTGTACTGTCTAGTAACGGCCTTCCAGCTGGGCGCCTTCCAGTGGCCCAAACAGGGCATTAAGTATTTGGGAATTTTATTCCCAGCAAATTTGTCTGATTTAGTCAGAGTTAATTTTATCCCTTAATAAAAAGGTTTTAGAATGATGTGGACAGATGGGCTTCATTACATTTATCGATGATTGGTAATGTTAATGTTATTAAAATGAATTGTATTCCAAAATTCAACTACCTGTTACAATCTCTTCCTATAGATGTCCCCATCTCTTATTTCAAGCAATTTGATAGCATAGCGAAGTCCTTCATTTGGAATGTTAAGTGTCCCAGGTTAAATTTCAATAAGTTACATAGGCCGATTGGCAAAAGGTGGGCTAGGCCTAACCAAGATTAAATTTTATTATTATGCGTTCAGTCTCAGACACTTCCACTTGAGAGAGCCCCTCCCTGGTGTTGTATTGAAAAGGAAGTTCTTGCCCCTATATTGCCACTGGAAAGCCTTTCGATCAAACACGTCACACCCTGCTATCTTGCATTTACACTCGACACGGACAAAAGAGTCCAGAGTGTTTAATTCGGAATTTATTTAAAAGTAGCCTCAAGCAAATGGCTGAACCCTAAACTATGTATTAATAGGTCCCCTTTCTGTTGGTCAGATTGGATTGTTAGGGGGGTTAATACACTAGGTGACCTATATGAGAATGGAGTCCTTTTGAAAATTTGGTTCAACATTTTGGGTTTCCCAGATCTCAATTTTATAAGTATTTACAGCTGCACCACCTACTCTGTACTGTTTTTGGGAGTATCACGCACCCCCCTAGTGCGGCAGATACTCTGGGAGTTGTGATTGCTGCTTTTGGGAAGGGCCATGAGGCATCGTGTATTACTCCCTGCTAATCCAGTGTCTGGGGGACGGAGCTTTAAATTCTCTCAAAAGATGAAGATTTAAATTTGATTTTGGAGGAGGGAGTGTGGGCTAGGCTAATCTGCATCTAGAGATGCAAAGGTGCGCCTTATACAATTTAAGATTTTACATAGAGTTTATTGGACCGCTTCTAAATCGTATAGGCTTGGTCTTAAGGACACACCCACCTACTGGAGATGCCATTCAGAAGATAGAGACACCACCCATGTTTTTTGGGGGTGTCTTAAGATACAGGAGATCTGGTTGAGGGTCCAGAATTTTATGGGCGACATATTGGGCACTCAGATCTCGTTTTGCCCCAGGCTCTTTATTTTGGGTGACGGGGCTGTCATTGATGTAGGAGATAAGTACATGAAGAATTGGATCCTGGCTGGTGTTATGGTGGGCAGACAGGTTATCCTTAGAGGATGGAAGTCAGCTGTAGCACCCTTGTTTCATGATTGGTGCGAGAAGATGGGCAGGGTGGCAGCTTGGGAAGAGTTGTCATATAGAAGGCTAGGATGGATATGTTCATCAGGAGGAGGGGCAGATATTTGGCCTTTTTTATGGGCTCTCGGTAAGGGGCAGTGGAGGGAGATGTGTTGTTTTAAATGTGTGTGTTGTAGCCTTTTTGTTTTTGAACATATACTTTTTTTTAAATGTATTTCTAAATATTTTCTAGTATTGTCTGTTTGTGTGTCTTTGTCAGTTGTATGTTTTTGTCAATTGTATTTGACCACTGGGGTATCAGTTTGTGTTGGGTATTAGGGGTGGGGAGGTTAATGTTCGGGAGGGAAGGGTTGTAAATAATATAATGTGATTCCAAATATTCTGTTATTTTTATTAATATTATATATATATATATATATATATATATATATAGAATCAATAATAATATGTAATAACAAAAAAAAAAAAAAAAATGCGTAAATAATATTTAAATTTAGACCCCCAGTGAGCAAGCTAAAGGTGACTGTGGGAAAGAAAAAAACTCCAAAAGATGTTGGTTAATGGAGAAAAATAACCTTGGGGGAAACCAGGCTTACTGTGGGGGTCAATGTTTTTAAAATTAATTTTAAATTAAGCCACAATGTTTTTTTAAAAAAAACACACAAGGAACAGCTGATGTGTTGATGCTTGGGAATGGCAGGCTTATGTACTTTTAAAATTTTGTGAAAATCAGTTTTTTGTGGCGTTCTGTGGGTGCAACCTTGCTGTTACAGACAACATTAATATTATTTGATTTTTCACAACATATATGTACAGATTACAGCATAAATGTCTCTTAACCAATGAGGGTGAAGGATCCACTAAAATAAGTGCTGGATCCACATCTTGAACCGACTTGTTTCACACAAGTTAAGCCATGGTTACCACCCTCAGAATCAAAGAAATAAGACCCTGAATTGTTCAAGTACATGGCAGTGATACTGGCATTGGATCAGGGTCAGAAATGATAAGGGTCATGTCATGAGGAATCAAATTATCCTTAATATTTGGACATATAAGAGGGCTTTCTACTATAAAAACATACTGTAAAGTTCAGAACTCAAAACATAATCCCAATGCAATAAAATCAATTATTGAAACCAAGCTGCAAAAACGCCTTGTTCTCTACTTCTGCGACCACCCTATAGGGCTACATTAATTCATGACTTTTTAAGCAAAAAAACATCAATGCCTACTTAAAATCATCGCACCCTTGGCCCCGCCCACTGATGCTTCAGTTTGTAAACTGAGAGAGAGCAAGACGGACTGGTCTCGCTATTCCTGAACACCAAAGGGGACACAGCTGTAATATTTTTGATTATTTTTGTTTGTATTCATGCACTTTGACCATTTGATACATATCTCAGACTGCTTTTAAAAGACTGAGTGACAATAATTGTGGGTGTATGAAAATATGTGCCAGATGGACGTCTTTGACCATTTTGATGTATTTCGGGCAATGTGAAGCTGTATCTGTGCATCTAGTTCACACCGTACTTTGGACTATGTGTGTGCATCATGAGGATGTGTCTTCATTTTAAAGCGTGGATTATATATTTTTTCAGCTCATCAGCATGGATTGCTTGTGAACAAGTCATAATACGATTCAAGCTTTGCAAATCAACTATTATTGAAGGATGGGGCAGTTAAAAACACTTGGACCTGAAGCAAAACAGTAAATTAACAGTTTCTTTCATGAACATTTCAAATGTCATGACTCTTTGATAGTTTATGGTGCTGAGTGTTAAAAGTTATGCTTGTGATGAACAGTTTAATATATTTTGATGAAATGTGTTGGATGTGCATTATGTGTAAACCCTGAAATTTTGTTTTATAATATTGTGGGGTGTTCATTTCATTTTCAAATATGGCTGATTTTGAAGGTTTGAACGATGTTAGCCAATCATTACAGTGAGCTTTTACACTGAAGTTTTAAGGAGGTGCTTAGGCCACAGACAGGGTGGAAAATTATCTTATATTACTTAATTATGTTTTGGTGCAAACAACCTTAATAACATTATCAGTGGACCTCAGATAAGATCTGGTGTCATGGTCCCGTGCTAAATTCCATTATTGTTTGCTTATTCAAAATAAACTGTCATAGTGAGCAACACTGTCGCTACCTGTGAAACACTTCCCTACTCATCGGTCCATCTCACTTTTGCTGCTATCTGTCTGTAAAGCTTCTTCACCTGCTAGAGGCCAAAATGCATGAGGCATAGATTTTATTTATTTAACCACGTATGAGAAATCACGAAATATAATAGAACCAAATGCTACAATTAATTTTATAAAAATAGCAGCATGTTTATTAATCTGGATAAGTTAATAAACCATATGTTAAATAAAAATGTATTAACAATACACCAGTGGCGAATTCTCTGGGCCAGCAAAGCCTTCACTGCTGGCCTAACATGCCAAATAAATTAATTTTTTTCTTCTTTTCATTCTCAATCACCTTTTTGCCTATGTATTTTTTAATAAATTTACACTCTTAATTAATCTACAAACAAATAGAGAAAAACTTTGTCTAGTCAGAATTTATTCCTTGATGCTTACAAGCAAAGTGTGACAACTGTTTAACAAATCGCATTCCCGAAGCAGCATGTGAATTTGAGCAAATGAATGAGCAACTTAAGTCAGATTGTCAGATTCATCAGCCAATCAGATTGATTTATTTGTTCTTGGTGGGTGTGATTTTTAGGATATTTCCTGGTCAAGACATTCTAGCTGGCCTTGAGTGACGCAATCACGCATTAAGTTCATCCTTCTTCAACCGCTTATCCAAAGTCGGGTCGTGAGGGCAGCAGCTCCAGCGGGGGGCCCCAAACTTCCCTATCCTGAGCCACATTAACCAGCTCTTACTGGGGACCCCGAGGTGTTCACAGGCCAATGTGGAGATGTAATCTCTCCATCTAGTCCTGAGTCTTCCCCGAGGCCTCCTCCCTTCTGGATGTGCCTGAAACACCTCCCTAAGGAGGCACCCAGGTGGCATCCTTACCAGATGCCCAAACCACCTCAACAGGCTCCTTTCGAAGCAAAGGAGCAATCGCTCTACTCCGAGCTCCTCACGGATGACTGAGCTCCTCACCCTTTCTCTAAGGGAGAAGCCCGCCACCCTTATGAGGAAACCCATTTCGGCCACTTGTACTCGTGACCTAGTTCTTTCGGTCATGACCCAGCCTTCATGACCATAGGTGAGAGTAGGAACGAAAAGTGACCGGTAGATCGAGAGCTTTGCCTTCTGGCTCAGCTCTCTTTTCATGACAACAGTGCAATAGAGCGAGTGCAATACCGCCACCCCCAACCCCCCCATGGAACGAACTCGACTTCGTGCCGAGGACCCCGGACACAGCTCTCGCTTTGGACATACAGGAATTGGATCAACCTAAGAAGGAGTTTTCTAAGTGTAAATCATGCTGCTTGAGGATTCAGTGTCAGATCAAGTTTTGAAAAGTACTGCTGCGTTCCATTCAACTCGTAAAGTCGGATTTTACAACTTCCTACTAGGAAAAGTGCAATGGAATGCATCTTTAAGTCAGAATTACAACTTGTAGGCTTGTGCAGAAATTCTCAACTCCAATTTCGTTCAACCGAGACGTTCCCCGTCTGTCGCTCACTTCGACGTTGTGACGAAGAAGCGACACTAGGAGTCCATTTTATTGCTGTAGAGACCCTTCTTCATCTCGGTTGGAGGGACAGGCTCTATTGCGTCTTTGCTTTTGTAAGACAGTAGCGATTTCCACGCACAGGGACTTGGCATGTTCGCCGAGATGCAGGTGCATGATGTCACACAAACATGTCGACACTCAGGGAGATATACAAAGTGATAAACATTCACATTATTATGTAATATTGATAAATGAGTTAGTTTCACCTGCAGAAACATTATAATCTCTTTTGTACACCTGAAGCACAAATGCTAGCACTGCAGTATTGCTTATCAGTTGGGTTGCAAGAAGACATCTCTAATGAGAGTCAAACCCCTGCTAAGCTAACGGGAGCATTGCAGTTCCGAATATTGGGGAATGGAATGCATTTACGGTCAGAGATCTGAGATATCAAGTAGAAATATCCCACATCCAACTTGAATGGAATGCAGCATAACAGTGAACCCTGACGAAATGAAATTTATTGCAAGCAACTTTTAAATTGTAAATATTATTGGATAGATTTTTCCAGGTGTTATAGACATCCTTGGTAGATTCATATGAAAAATTATGATTGTTGAATGTCTGTTTGGGAGATGTTCATTTCACTAAAAATTTTCACAAAATTAGGCTTTAAGTGTCATTTAAAGTTCTGGCTTTCTTGCGTGGACGGGTTTTTAAAATGTCAGTTGGTATTATTAGTTAGCTCTGAAATAATGTATGATGCCCAAAGGCATAAGGTGTCTTATTCATTGTGAAACTGTGTTTTGTTTAATAAGCTTCTCATTCCAAATCTGCAGAAATGCTATCATCTCCTCTGTATTGTTGCATTAAATTGGTTTTGAAGGCTTTGTTAACTTAATAGCCAAAATATTGGGAAATACTTATAAACCTAATAAACAAACGTGAACCAAGAATATGTTTCAGTCACAATGCACATTATGCAGTTTAAAGATCAGGCAATTGTATACTTATTGAAACATGCCTGTTGTAATTGTAATATTCACAAATGAATTGATATTGAATAAAATAAAAATTGGAATCTAATTGAATCAAATTAAATTGGAAAATCAATGGAAGTAACAAGCCCTACATACAGTATATTAGTTGATGTTAATTTAATTTTATTGGTTACAGCCTAAAGAATATCATTATTCAAATTTAATTAATTGATTAAATTGTATAAATTATTTGACATATAACAATGACACAGAAAAAGAAACCCCAACCATTGGGGAAACCACAATAACGTTCCATACTTTCAGGGTAGCATGGACACACATACACAAATACACACACACACGTCCCTGCTTATCCATTATGACAATGCTACAGGACCACACAACACTGGAGCCCATGGAGAAGAATTCATTTTGGAGGGCATGAAATAAGAAATTTCATCACTTGACAGGCCACAAGGCACAATCCAATCACAGAACACATTAACAGTAACGTGGAGTTATGCAGATGAGGTGACCTTTCCCATCAACCCCACTGCTAGGCTGTGAGCAACCTCTACAGTGCGAACGGATACAGATTTGCATGTAGAAGCAAGATGTTGCTCAGAGATACAGACATGCTGGTTGTATTTGGCCTGAAATACTCTTTTTAAATGCCAGACCAAACCATGAAGCTTATGGAAAACAATGTGTCTGTTGAGTAAATTTCATGCAATATCACAACAGTTAAATGTGCTGTAAGAATTGTTTCATTAGACACACCCCTCTTTTCAAAACCTGCCTTCTTATAATGATATGGTTCCTCTGAAATCATTTTAATTAGCGATGGAGATGCAATCAGTGTTGTTAAAGTTGTCAAGAGTGATCAACAATAGCAAAATAGCATTTTCAAGGACAAAACAATAACAAAACAACTTGTAGCTGCTTATGAAGCTGAAAATTGCATTTAACTTGAATGATCTGCTTTAACTACCATGCATTTAGCTTCATGCTGCCCATTTATAGCATAGCCTGTGAACATGCAAAAATATTCACCAAGTCTAAAGGTGAGGCCACATTTACCTTTGCATGGCAAAATTCTATGGACAAAGAATGCTTGGTTGAATGTTGAGTGAGCGTGAAACCAGCAAAAAAACAAATGCCCAAGCAGCCTCTTTTTAAAGCTACAAAAAAAAAAAACTTGCCGCTAAAATAATACATTGTCCATTGTGAATATTCAGTGAAACTGTGTAAGAAACAGACAGAGGTCACTGCCAAATCAAATATCTTCCCATTGGTCAACGCACCAAGTTTTTGGCTTTCAAAGTTCACTAAACTTGACCTCCATGCAAAATCCACGAAGGGACTCACCAAAACTATGTATTAACATCAAACTGGAAGGTCAATGTCACAGCACTAGTGTATACAAAACACACAGAAGAACTTTTTACTCAATACGACTGCATTTCTTAATGTCCCTTTCTCATTCTGTGAGAATATCGCTCCTAGTGATTCCCAGAGATGACTCAGAATGAGTTATGGGTTTGAAGCTCATATGAAACTAAAAAGTCACATCTCTGTTCCTCATAGTTGATTTTGTGTTTTTTTAGTACCATCAGACAAAATGTCATATGTTACAATATGTTGCACAAAACAGCTTTACACTTAAAGAATTTTATTAAGATAACTTATAACAAAACGTTGAGACTTTTTATTATGACTAATTCTTCATAGCTCTGTTCCAAAACCAAGTGAGCTGCATGTAAAAAGTGGGAACATGCAGTTGTTTTCTCAGAGATATATTTCTACTGACCAAAGCTTTGACAGTTACTTCTGTTGGTGAATCCCATAGACTGTAAAAGAGAATGGACGTAGTGTCCGTGACGTCACCCGTAGGTTTCTGAAGAGCGTTTTTGAAGCCTAAAGTGGGCGGGGCCGACCTTCGCCATCTTGGTAACGCGTCACTCCCGGAAAAGCGAAAATGGGCAAAGAGGCGGGACGTGGGTGGAGTCGAGGAGCCTGCTGCTGAAACCACGCCCGCCTAGCTTGACGCGTTCAAGTTGTCTTTGGATGAAAGATATTGGCGGTTTATTTTGAAACGATTCAAACCAAGCTTACTATTGAGGTAAATTAACCTGAACCTACACAACAAAACTTGAAATAACTATTTATATGTTATTGATATTAAACTACACAAAATTTAAAACGCTGCAGCACTTTTAATACATGTGGTAACGTTTATTTGCAACACTAGATGACTTGCAGAAAACGTTAATAGTTCCAAATACTTCCAATATAGTCAGTGTTATGTTACGCTATTTATGAAATGCAGGCGTAACGTTAACATTAACTTAGCCTAACGGTATATTGACAACGTTTCAGAAGACGTTTTATACAGTCTATTCAGCCTACAGCTAATCACAGTCTGTTGGATTCTGGAGTGTAATAACGTTTTAAATACAATTATAAATAATAAATAAATTATTAGAAATAAAATGAATAAATTAATAAAACGAAATTATAATAGAATTTCACTCACCGGAAAAAATGGAGTCCAAGCTTCTTGGATGGTCTGTTAATACAATTAACCCCACAGCAAGACATTATAATTGTGAAATAATCTCGAAAAATCACAAACACGGCAGAGATGCCAAGTTTAGTGGCTAAAATTTATTTATTTTCACAGTCAGACAATTAGCTGAGGTAACGTGAGCAGCGGGAATCCACCTGTCACTCAAAAGTGGCCACGCCCTTAATTATGCGGAAATTAAAGGCTTAATATAATTTAAACGGATTTGTTATAAAAAAATTCACCCCCCTCACAGTTGTCATGAAGGGCAAAATAAGCTGTATAGATCCAAGCCACTTTTTGCTCCAGGCTGTAAACATGTTTTTTTCTGCTGTAAATTTAAGCATTTTAACATGGGGGAGATACAGATTTGACTCACTTTTGCAGCCTGCCTCAAGCGGCCAGTCGATGAATTGCAGTTTAATTCACTTCCGTGTTGGTTTCAAGAGAGAGACGGGGAGGTTGCCGCTTGGTGAATCCTTGTTGTTTTTCTAGATGTTAACAGATTTTTACATGTTGTGCATGATGAAAGACAATGATAGCATGCATCCCCTTTATTAACTTTAGGAATTCTTTGGGGCTAACTCAGACTTCCAGGGTTGAAATCACATGAATGTCATGTGGATGTGACATAGAAATCTTCCATTTACACCATATTTGAGCACATATACGTCATTGTTTTTTTTCTCAATATTATTCATGAGACGGACACTTTTTCATCCAGTCAGAGGTGTTATGCGAATATAAAATTGCACTGTCCAAAAGTACAAGAGAGTTGCACGTTTTCCACTGTCTCAAGGAGCACCATGCTCTTCATCAGTGACCAATACCTTTGAAATGTGTATGTGAAATAAGAGGTTTTAACAGAAGAGTTTATTGATTTATGAACAGCTGGACTGACCAGAGCTCACTTGAAACAGAAGTGGTTTGATGCAACATGGTAGATCATCATCACAAACAACATATCCTTACTGTGAGTTTGTTAACCAATCAAACCACTGATATTTGTTAATTAATGTTGTGGTTTAAATGTCTGGGAAGTTATTATTAAATATGCAAAAGCACATTCCCATGATGTATATTTTAAATACCACAAATGGCTCATCATTTATATGTGCACTAAATGACAGATATAAAATGACGTGTGTATTTGTGAATTGTATTGTAAGCACAATCAGTACATTTTCTTGCATACAGTTGTTAATTACAGCATACATTTGTGGGAAACTTTGATATTGCTAACTTATTAAAACAAAAACAGTGTTTCATGACCCTTTTAATAAATGTTTTGTCTTAGGTCATGTTACAGCAACATAGAAGAAGAGTACCTAAAGAATCAGAATTGTCAAGGAACCAGAATCATTAAGAGGATTCAATCAGAACCAATCATTAAATTCCTTACAATATCCATTGCTACTTATGGGGTTACTTTTCGACTAAGATGCTGCCTATGTATCTTCTTTCATGCAACAAAGTTGTAGTGTCTTATCAGAAATGGTTTATCAGCACTGTTGCTCCCATAGTGCATTGATGAGTAAGTGTCTCTCACCAAACTTCTCAGCAAATCAACAAATTAACACTCAAATAAAACACTTACACCTAGCCCAATCTTGAGCCTTGTCAAATAATTCCTCATGAGATAAAGAAAATGAAAAAGTACTATTTCTTTTCTATGACCTCTCCTTGCACCCTCATTGAGAACAACCACATCAAAGCAACTTTACTGAATCTCAGCTCTTGAAGGGAGGGAGCAGTCAGAGGTGTCATTTATCAAATGCCTTGGAATGTAGTATTGAAACGATTTGGAACAGGGCATGGAGAAGCTGACCTCACTTCAGTCGGATGAACTTCGGGCATGGTTGAGTGCCCACATCATTACGCAAAGACAGAACTGCATCAATATTTAAACCAGCTTCAGTGCAAACATCTCTTGGAGTTAAAGAAAAGAGTGAACAGATCCAGAAGTTTTTGAATATTCTTATTTACTTAGGGGTTATTCAAGTTTACAGTAGTTGGTGAGGCAGGCTAATGAAATAGTGTTTGGATCGCATAACGTTGTTTTACAAGATGCATGATGTGATGCTTGTACTGAAGGCTAACTTGTCATTGGCAGTAATTTCATCCAGAGTGTAATCCACTCTGCTAAAATCAATATATCTGCTGGGATTAGTATCCAGGCCTCGCATCTTACTTCACAATTTACAGGCAGATGCACGCGTATATGTGCAGACACACACAGACTGACATGCTCAAACCTGTCTCTGACTCACGCACATGTAACCAGTAGCTGATGATGTCTTGCCTACAAACCACTAACAGAAGAAGATCTGAACAGCATCTGTCAGTCAAGGTAATATGAGGTGATGAGGTGTATAATGATCTAGTTACAGTCAGATAACATGGGGGAATGGAAGGTGCTGTCACTCAGAATATCCAGAGATGAAATCCTGCAGGAGCCTCTAGTGTTCATCAAGTGTAGATGTAACTGGTGCTGTCTGCCTGGTGTTAGATGAAGAAATAAGACTAAATATCCATGGTTGGGATGACTCATCTTTTGATCTGATAAGAAACCAATCAGTTTTGTGTGTTTGAAGGACTGGAAATTAGTCTAGTTATTTTAAGAAAAAGATTAAAGTTAATTATATATCAGTTAGTTCCAGATGTCAAATCTGATTGGACGAAAGGCATTCCAAGAGTGCTACTAGAGTCATAAAAGCACTATTACTTAAACACTTTACTGTTTGTATCAATCTGCTTGTGTTCGTGACTTTCTAAATCAGACTAATGAGAGAGATTTAGATTCATCCCTGTGAAATTACACATTTACTCCAAGAGGTGGCACAAATGACCATCTTTGTGTTACGAGTGAGATTCTGAGTATGCTTTGTAAGTGAGCAGATTTACTCAGTCAGAACACTGGAATTTTCTCCATGCTGCCTTCATGTTCTATCGGAATTATGTAATGATTAAAGTTTACTTGAAATATACACAGAAATGCTCCTTCAAGTTATAATTAAGACTGGTAAACAGATACATTTGTTGATAAATAAATTTGCGAGTTAGTAGGAGACATAAACTTTCAACATGGGGGACAAGAGTGCAAGTTCCCCAAGAAATATACAATAATGAACTGGGCATCTTTCATATTTTCTCCATGACAACAAAACGTCTCGGTTCCCTGATGGAGGGAACGAGACGTCATGTCGAAGCGGCACTAGGGGTCTCGCTCGAGCGCAGAATATGCCTCTGATCTATGAAAAAAGGCCAATGAGAAGTTTGCGAACATTATTTGCATACCCCGCCCCCGGACATCCGGGTATAAAGGTGAGGAAATACTACACGTTCATTCGGGATTTTTCTGAGGAGCCGGGAGTGTCCGGCCACCTCAGTGGCTCGGCTCAGCGACGTGGCTGGGAGGACACGACATCTCGTTCCCTCCATCAGGGAATGGAGGTTACATACGTAACCGAGACGTTCCCCGTCTGTCGCTCACTTCGACGTCATGACGAAGAAGCGACACTAGGAGTCCATTTTATTGCTGTAGAGACCCTTCTTCATCTCGGTTGGAGGGACAGGCTCTATTGCGTCTTTGCTTTTGTAAGACAGTAGCGATTTCCACGCACAGGGACTTGGCATGTTCGCCGTGTACTGTGGAGAAGCGGACGCCCGTGAAGGGGGACGGAAGCCTGGCAAACTGAATTGCGTAACTGAGTATGAAAGGTCCGGGCCAGCCAGCGAGACGGGTTGGGACGTGAGAGCCACACGTCCAAACTCGGGGGGACGATTATTTTTGACATAGCCGGCGGGGCTTCGCAGCGGGGCGGAGCAGGTAAGGCAGCGTCGGGAGGTGGTGATGCGTCCCGAGGCTCTGGTGCTGAGAAAAGACTCAAAGCACTTACCTTGCTCCGCACACCCGGCAGGGGGCGGGTTAGCGACTGAGGAGGTGGTCCAGGGTAGGCGTCCTCTCGACTCATCGGAACGGGCAGGCCAGGGAACAGTCGTGGGGGCTGGAGGCGGGTGATCCGCGTCCAGGATGCCGGGACTGTTGAGATCTGGATACAGAGTGCCGTGAGAACGGCATTTGCGGGCCAGGTGACCCAGAGACAAAAGGAAATAGCTCTGTTACTGAAAATGTGAGAATGTGAAAACTAATTCAACAAAAAATTCTCCTCCCGGCCCTCCACCGGGGGACGGAGCGGTCTTACCATCTCCAGAGCTAACGTCTTGGTCCCTGGGTCGAGCGTCTCCGGAGCGCCTGGGAGCCTTACGGGTCCTCGAGGGGGGTCCGTGAGACGGGTGCGTCTGCTTCCTGCGGAGTGCCTGACGCTGGGGCTGAGAGCTGGGCCCGGGTTGAGGCGGAGCAGGGTGTTTCATAGCCACAGGAGGGGCATGGCCCATGGCGGCAGGTTTGCAGTGGGGCAGGATGTGAGATGGCCTCCGTCTGCTTCACCGCTGAGGACTGCTGGGCAGAGTCGTCAACGGCGCTGCCGAATGGACGGAGCTGGGAGACGGGGGTATCAGAGAAGGTGTGCCTTGTCTACCTCCCGCATTTCAACCAGGTCCGGTCCATAGATTGCGTTTCTGGACCACAAGGGTGGCCATCGCCTGTTCAAGTGCCGGCGCTTCTGACCTCCGTGGCCCAGGGGTGCGGTTGGTCATCCAGCGCAGTTCCTGCAACACATCAAGAACAGGACTACCCAAGTGCAAGTTTTTTAAGTGCCTTGGCCTGGCGTTGGTTGCAGGAAGGGCCGTGGCTCACCGCGAGGGTTGTGAGAGTGGAGGAGCGATTTTGAAAGGCAGAGCCTTAATTTTACTCTGTACGCTTCCAGCGATTTTCAGAGAAAAAAAGCTTGCAGGAACCTCATTTTTTGTTAGATCATCTTCAAATTTGAAACGTACCTTCTTTAGACTTGTGGCATTGAGAACATTGTATTTCTGGGTTGTCTTGGTACTTTTATTATTGTTTTTTTAGATGATAAATACATGTTCAGCACAAAATGACTATAAACTTCAGCTTCTCTAACTTTAAAAAATAACAACCAATATTAAATCCAAAACTTGAGATATAAAGCTCAACTGTATCCAAAGGGTCCATTTAAATACAAACTTTTAAGTTCAGGTATATCATTTTCATGGTTAAAGCACTGCTGGGGCAGTGGAGTCAATTAGTTAAGTAAAACTATCATTTGACTTCTGTGAAGGAGGCGCTAAAAGAATCAGTGGAGACAATTGTTTTTCAGTGAGTGGAACACCACACATTTCAAAGAGATCTTAGGACCTCTAAGTCATTCTGTGGAGAATATAACAAGCTCTGCATATTGTAAATTTGGCTCATTTTAAGCAGGAGCATGTGCTCTAAGTAAACCTGTGTATTTTTATATTCTGTCATATTTAATGCAATGAGTGTAAATGATGAAAAAAATCCACATTCATAGCTTTGTGCAACAAGTTGGGCTATAACCTATAAATACTCACCTTCACGCGCTATACACTGGTCTGCGTGTGCTTATTGTATTCTGCTCATTGAGACTTTTGTTACAACATATGACGCATAATGACTATATGATCTGTTTGATGCTGAACCATATGTTTCACAGAATGGAGTATATCAATCAGATTTTAAGATATGAAGGAGAAAGCTTAAAAAGAAGATGTTGAGCATGTTTATATGGAGGACCAAATGTGATGATATTAAAAATAAATAAAAAATATATTTTTAAAGAAATGTACAAAATTAATAAAGTGTGCATATACAAATATCATACATTTATTTACACATGTATTTATTTCTTCATTTATTTATTTATATATGTTTATATTTCCATATTTATACATACTTTCTACTAGGAATGCGCCTAAAGCCGAATACCTTATTCGAAAACACGGATAATGACTTCAATGGCTTAATGGCTTTGTTTTCATATTGATGTGCTCTCTACAGTTAGTACTATCATACATTCTGTATATTTGATATTGCGTATCAGTTTTCACACATAAATGTCCATACGTTTGACTATTCTGACTGAGAGTAGCAGCGCACACTCTTTCAAAGTACATTCTTGCCCATGTGCCCATAATGTATTTGTGTGCGGGAAAGAGATCGTCAGAAGTGCTCTGCCGCTCTCATACAGAAACATCAATAACGTAAGTACACATTAAAAATTATGTTCCAAACTCTGCAAATTATTAAATAATTTTCTTCAGACTCACGCTTACTACGTAAAGTCATTTCTAACTGAAAATGTTGATTATATCGAGACAAAAACTAAAATGACAGCTGAAATAGACCATGGTGGAAATTGTACAACTCAGTCCATTTGTAGTGCAACCTCTGTGTATTACCTGTAAGGCTGGTTTCAATGGCAAAAAAGTCAGAAAATACAAAGAATACAAGTGAGAGAAGAAGTCTATTCACCTATTATCCATAATAAATATAATGTGAAAAGAATGAAACATCAGCCCAAGGTGAGTTTGATCTTGACTTAGTAACCATAGTAAACTGAGGGACATCATATCGTATAAGTTGCAGAAAAACAAACAATCAATATCCCCCATGATATTGAAGTGGCAAACCCCATGACCTTTAATATACACCTTTGGTCCTAAAGTCTATCACCCACTGAGCATGAAGCACCACTCTCGTAGTCTTTAAAAAACATTTATCGTTCAAATCTTTCCACCAGATATTTAAATGAAGAAAAATTATTCAGAAATAAAATACAGTACATATTTAATACTGATTGAATGAGAGACACTCTTTATTAATCAGTAGCCTATCCTTAAGTATCCAAGAGGATTATTTTGGAAAATGCAAATATGTGTTATTTAAGGCATTTCAAGTGTCACACTGCGTTTTGCCTCCTGGCGCTTTCTCCAATCGAAAATGAATTGGGAACTCTCTATAACTGTGTGCCACGTAAAATCCCTAACCACTAGCATAGATCCGAGCGGGCTTATTGCGCATCTTAATATCAGTTGTGTGTAATTTTACATAGTGTGATAAATTCATTCCTGTGATTACCATGTAAATATATTGATGATCTCACCAATCATCACACATATACATGATTTCTTGTCTGTATACAGATAGCAATCAGAGACAATGCACATTCATTGTACATGTTATAGACACGCCCTAAAGTGGCAGCTCTTTTGCATTGTGGGCACTGTGGGCAGCTGTGGATCAGATGGTAGAGCATGTCAGCCACTAATCACAGGGTTGGTGGTTCGATTCACGGCCCACACAACTCCACATGCCAAAGTCTCCTTGGGCAAGACACTGTACCCCAAGTTGCCCCCAATGGCAGGCTAGCATCTTGCATGGCAGCTCTGCCATAATTGGTGTGTGAATGTGTGTGTGAATGGGTGAATGAGATGCAGTGTAAAGCGCTTTGAATACCACTAAGGTTAAATGACAAACTCTTTGAAAAAACTGTCATTTATAGAGCCATAACAAACTTGAATAATTTTCCTCTTTATATCCATTTAATCAAAAATAAGTCATCTTCCAAAACAAATATGCAGAGATATTTATTGGTTTGCAGATGTCAGACTGAACTGTAGGAGGTATACTGTAACTGGACAAGTTTCTCAATATTGTGTTATGTTTCATATGAATTTTCATTCGTTTTAAAAACATTGGTTTTAATTAGTATTCCATCTAATTGTATGTTCAGGGGTGATAGGCTTTGAAATGTACTGTATATGAATGCTTTAAGTTGTATATATGCATTTTCTATAAATGTGTATGTATGTGTGTGTGTGTGTGTGTGTGTGTGTGTGTGTGTGTGTGTGTGTGTGTATATATATATATATATATATATATATATATATATATATACACACATTTATAGAAAATGCATATATACAATGTAATGTAATTTAATGTATATGCAATTAAGCGTGTGTAATGTTATGTGAAGTATGTCATCTTTGGACCCCAGGAAGATTAGCTGACTGCCTTGGCATCCGCTAATGGGGATCCTTAAAAAAACAAGAAAATTATAAAAACAACGTGTTGATCTGACAGTGATAATTCAAAATTAATAGCTGTGTGTCTCTCTCTCTATACACTCTTTTGCCACCCTTGCTGAGCTGCCTCTTTGGCTATTTATAAGCGCCCAATCCTGAATAAAGTCAAGGTCCTGTCACCAACATCCGCGTGATTGCATTAATTGATACTGGAACATTTAATGCAAACGCAATGCTTTTTGTCAATGCCAAAGTGTCTGTTATCAGATCTGTTGCAGTTTCTGTTCAGATTGTCTGTCAAGATTTTCAGCAGTCTCTGACATTTTGGAAATCCCAGTCAGGATTTCTAAGAGTCTGTAGTAATATAAAATTACTTAAACAGTGAAATTAGATTTTGGTCATTTTTCTCACCTCCAAGTCATTCATTCAATAGAGATAATTAAATTCCTATTTGAATTGCTCTTCTCACAGGTATATTTTGCAATGTCTTAATGAATGCCCAGACCCACCTTTGGCTATATTTCAAGTATTTTATTTAGTCAACCACAAAATGTCACTGTGGCCTCCAAGCTGATATTGATATAAACTTTTGAGTAATTTTCAATATTTAGTCTATGCTCAACATAGATGATTGGAGCAGGTGCATGTCGCTATAAATGCAAGCAATTTTGCAAAGTTATACACACAACTAACTAACTGAATTACAGTCATCAAATCAGCTGGAAAAGAAGTATTAGCAGGATAGTGGCCAGAAATGGGACGCTGGTAGCTAGCACATAACAATCCAGCTAATTTGATATTGTTGTTTACCAAACAAGAGAGCACTGGCAATGTGATGCAGATATGTAGAAATAAAACCTAAACTGAGGATATTTCTTGAACTTCAGATTAAATATTAGTTTAATGAGTTTATTTTTAAACAAACAAGTTATGTTTTGGGATGTCGGAATCTGGTCCGATAGCACACTCATGTATTCTATACCATCAGATGTATGAATGCCATTACACAAACAAACAGCACTCAAATTTCCATCGTTCTAGTAAGATTATTTTACCGCAAAAAGTGCAATTTAATACAATTAATATATAGTTTACTTTGCATGTGCAGCACAATTCAGATGTGAGAATTGAGTACTAGTGAATGTGCGCAGACAATGTTGTGCTGACGTTGGCTGCTCCGCACGTACATTTTAAAGCTCCTCCTTGGCTCTTACTGGAAAAACACTATCATGGTCATTGAGCGCTTTGTTTTTTGCAGATGACTGCGAACAGAGCATGGTAATTTTCACAAACACTCTCACATATTCGAGTCTTTAGAGACCCAGCATTTATATCTATCAAAAATGGATGTACAAAATGCCAAGGTTTAGAAATTAATAAAATAAAATATATTTTGATATATTTTATGTTTTATTTTTCGTAAATTAAAGAGATAATGCAACAAATCAGGACAAATCTAGAACAGAATTCATTATTTTCACACTGAGATTTCATGAGATGTGACTGGCTGTCAAACATATACTGAGCTACACATAACACACCATCTACACATAAGATACACATCAGCTACACCTAAATTACACATATATGTATTTTCTCAGGCACTTTTTGAGTCTATATATATGAACAACTTACATTATTTCTGTAGTTCACCCAATCCATCATACTGTTCATGTGCTACACTTGCTATAGTTTACTTGAGTGTTGTTTCTACATCAGCGAGCAATGTCAAATGTTAATCAAATCAATCACTGAAACATCAGCGCCACCTTGAGTAAGAAACAACATGTATAATTTGTATGTGTAAACGCATATGGGATACTGATAATTCACCACTGTTGATCATTCTTTGTTGCACAGAAAATCAGTGTGATATAGTATTTATTTTTATGAATATAGTACTCGTTTATCTTGTAATAATCAAAGAAATGGATATCATGTGATGGTAACCGTCATCACACAGAAACACTTCAAAATAAAAGCTCAATTCAAATGAAAAAAGTATGACATAAATATATCACTATTGTAAAGTTATGTAATATTCACTGTATTAATACTACTATTAATACTAATAATAATAATAAATCAATGGTAATTGTACTATATTTAAGCAATATTTCTCATCTGTGATGCTCTGTAATGCAGCACTTTATCTGACAAAATTGAAGTCCAATGTTGTAATTTGGATTGTGCTGTGAGATTCTGTATAAAAACACAATATTATGTTGAAAATTAATTGTTACATTTTCATTTGATTAAAGTTTGAATTAATTCATTTATTAAAAACACAATTTTGATGATAAAATTGAAATAATCTGTTGATATGGAGTTCAGAAAAAACTCAAATCAGGTATCGGACTTCATCGGACAGGTACTCGGTATCTGCGAGTATCAGAAAGAAAGTATCAGGCCTTGTACTCATTCACAAAAAATGGTATCCCTATGTTTACATTTATTCTTGAGGTCTAACAAACAGGTGGAATGCATTTCCTTCCCATTAATGGTATGGAATGCAAATCGTTATAAATATCGAAATTGAACAAAATATGATGATAATATTTTAGGCCATATCACCTAACCATATTCTGAAGTGTGAAAGTTTTGAGCTTGAATATTTTGATTGAAATTGTCTAAAGCTGATTGAACTGTTGAGTGAATACACTGTGTAAATGTAGGATTGCATTTGCAAAAAATAATGATACACACACCATATTTTTAATTTAAAATGTTTAGTAGTCTTCTGCTTGCTGCATATGATATTAAGTATTGAATTGAGGATGCTGTAAATTATCAAAAATGTCTCCAATGAAACCTGAAAATTTTTTTACTGCATGTGTTAAAGTATGTTTGTAAAGTGATTTAGGTGGAAATGAGGAGGTGAGAACCGGCTTGACAATGTAAATAATAGTTTAATGATAAACTAAAACAAAAGACAAAACACACACATGACGGACATGTCCGTAAACGATCTCTCTCTCTCGCACCATCTTCCGCAGTCAGCCTTTATCTAGCTTGATTAGCCTGATAAGGGACCGGGTGTGTAGAATCACCACCCGGCCCCACCCTCTGCCCTGCTACATTCCTCCCTCGTTCTCTCAGGCTGGGGAGGCCCCGGCATGATGTACACCCCCCCACCCTTTCCATGGGGAGGGGCGTACCTTCCGCCCCATCTGCCGGCAGGTCATCCCCATCTACCTGGATGAGGGAGGGGACAAGGTGAGGGAAACAGAAATAATTAAAATAGGGGGGGTACTTCCTGTAACAGTGTAGTACCCTCCAAAAAAACACTGTAAAATTTAAAAGAGAGGGAAATTGCCAATGCGGAGTGGCAGTGAGAGAGAGAGAGAGAGAGAGAGAGGAGAGAGAGATGAAAAAAAAAAACACTTACCGGTTCTCTGATACACCGTCACATGGTCCTCAATCACTCCTCCACCCTCTCAGGCGGACGACAGCCGCTCCTCCCCGGGCAGACCGGAGTCAGACCCATGACCCCTGGTGGACAGAATGCCCCTCCGCATTCCTGGCGACTCGTGGGGACACTCCTCCGCCCCTGGCAGCGGCCCTACCACTCCAGGTGGTCGAGGAGTCACTTCCCTCCTCCCCTCGCGGACGGCGGTCTTCCTTTGACCCCTCTGCGTTTCTGGGGGATGGCGGGGCTCTCCTCCGCCCCTGGAAGCGGTTCCATTGCTCCAGGCAGTCGGGGAGTCCATTACCCACTCGCCTCGTGGACGGCAGCTGTCGGGCTACTCCATCCCCCGGTGGATGGCTGTGGCACTCCCCGCGGGTGGACGGCAGTGTTGAGGACTCCGCGACGGGCATCCCTCCTCCTTCCTGGATTTCGGCACTAGTGTAAAGTGATTTAGATGGAAAGGAGAAGGTGAGAACTGGCTTGACAATGTAAATAATAGTTTAATGTTAAACTAAAACAAAAACTAAATGTAAGTAAATGTAAGCGTAGTTCTAGCGGGAAGACTAGCAGCTGTACATCATCGCACCATTAACTGGGTAATTCCCATCCAATCACCTGTAAGCCATTGCTTTATAAATCTGCTCACAATTTATCACATTGCTGTTTCAGTGTGCTAACACGGCAACCTCTACCACCCTACTACCACCAGTTGAGTCCCGTCCTGCACGGGGTCTCCTCGCCCCTGCCTCCTATCTCCGGCAGGATATGACGGTTCCGAGTACAACTTCTTCGGACCGCCAGACGGGGCCTATGCCAAAGAGAGACATTACTTGTCTGTTGTATAATTCATCAAATAAATGTCATCTTAAATCTCACTCAAGTCTGGAAGTCTTCCTGATAGAAAGAATTTTACACAAAACCAGTCATTATAGAGTACTAAATTACCTTTCTTCACACCGTCTCTGGCCCTCTGTCTGAAACGCTATACGATATAAAGTTTTTCTGTGCTGCCTCTTTAAGACTTCAATATACACGCCCACTGTGTTATGATTGGTTAACATTTTTGAAGTGCAAACACACCCTCACACACACACAACACTCGTGGAACAGTTTTTTTCATAGATTAAACAAATAAAAACATGCAAGAGATTTACCTGAAATCACTCAGTTCAGGCAATCGTTAATAACTATTTGTCCATTTATGTGAAGCACACAATTAAACTACTACAGTTTGCCTGAAATAGCAATTGGAAACTGAACAAAGTCGGCACACTGTTTCTCCCTAATGCTTATAATATTAGGAACAAAAGGTTTGGTGATACAATAATGCAATATAAAGCTGAGAACAGTATAAATGGCCCAGACGAATGTGAAGGGTTAATACATCTGTATCTCACTTGAATGGACTGTTGGCCCTTGTGTTTGCCTCTGTAGTGACACTGCTTAAATACGCCTTCAGTGGGAAACACGGTGTCGCAAAGCCCCAGGCCCCACTCGGCAACTGCCACTGCTCCCAGTGGACGTTACACTTCCTCATTCACCATTCCAATCAAAATTGCAATTCACTATTGTAAAATTAATCACTTCATTCCTCATTCTGTGTTTTAATAATTTGTCACAGCCTTGCAGAGATCCATATATATTTATTTTACAACACAAGTGAGTCAAAAAGGTATCAGATACAATTTGAAAAACAGGTGAATTTTAGGCACATATAGATTTCAACAGTACAGTCCATTATAAATAGAGGTGCTACAGAACTCCTCACAGTGCTCTCCTTAAAGTCTCCTGCTCAATTAGTACAGACTGTTGAAACAGGCTAGCCATGCATGGAATGAATACTGTAATACGGTAACTGTCACTGTTACTTACAGCATCTCTACACAGAAAAAAACATGACAGTGATTTACTGAGAGGCCTTTGAGTGCACTGTTCCTACAAAAACCACTGCACCTTGGACTTCGATTCTAGATTATAAAGAGAGAAAGACAGAGTGAGTGAGGAAGGTGGAGGAGGACAATGCAGCATATTGTATTTAAGAGCCCATTTTCCAGAGTGATTCCATTAAAACTCTCCACTGGGCCAATTAAAGCATGAATTGAAAAACCTCCTCCCTCATTAGGTGCGGATGGGGGGTGGTGAGTTTGGTCAGGAGGGTGTGTGTGTGTACGAGGTAAAACTACTTTTGTTTGACAGTGATTTCCCTGCTGGAAAAAAAGCATCATATATAGTATAATAAAAGACTATTTTGCTGTATGTGTGCACTCAGAAATAAGATGAAGAACATTTAGGCTCTGTGGTTCAATCGTTGGAAAAACATTTCTACACTGTCCTCACAGGGAATGATTAAACATACTGGAAATTATATTGAAAAACATATTTGCAGGGGTGGCTGTAGGTTGATTTATCATCTGACATTTAGTCACTGCTACAATGTTTTGAGGATTATAAAGTACCAGTCAACTAATGTCTAATGTGCCAGAGTTAAAATATGAACTTCATCAAATAAACTGCATACACTTTCATAAATCTCAATTTCAAAATATGACACTTTTTTCAGTTTTGAACCTTCTTGTTAAGATTTATTTCTAAATAATACACAGTATTTTAAATTCAAGGTACTTTTCAGATGTTTTATGTCATCTCCGTGGAACACAGTACAAGTAACAGTTCAAATTGTTATTTCTCACTCATGGTGTGAAAGATATCTGGGGTGACAAAAAGTAATATCTGTTGTTGATGAAAAATTCCCCACTGTTTTACTTAGAGGTGATGTGAGATCTGAGCTCCTACGCCTGCTCTGTGCCCTTGAGCAACATGCTTCACCCCTGACTTCATCAGAGGACTGACCCTCCAATTTTATCTTAAAAATAAAGCTTCCAATTGAAACCAAAAAGGATTTTACTGCCTGATGGAGACAGCCTAGGAGAACCATTTTAAGTAAATTTAAAACTATCTATGTACGTGCTGGTGCTTTAAAGAAGAAGAAAAACAAAACAAAAGAAACAGCAATACACTGAACAACAAGAACTTTTTGACCTCAAGAAAGCCATGTCGCCAACTCACGAACCCTATTTAGAGTGAAAAAAGAAGAGGATTCTTTACTGCAGTTAAGATACTAGAATTGTTGAAGAACCTTTATATTTAAGAGTGTATTTCAAAATGTTTTATGAGTGATATGATTTACATTTATTGCCATATGTCAGAGATTTCTGTTTGTGACTAATCAAACAACTTGGCATGAACATGGTAATACCAGCTGGAATGAATCAGTAGATTTCATTCTGAAATCAAATCATATTCTTAAATGGAGCTATAGCTTTGCCTCCTAATCAGTCTTGCTCCTTAATGATATGCAGAAGATAATCAAATCCCCTTCAATATTACAATGCTTGATAAGCACTCAACAGGCATTTCATGATACTGCCTTGGCATGTGAGTTCCATTACTATATGCATCCAGTAGGTGGCAGTCAAGCTTTATGCTCCTTAGTGTCCTTCAGCTCCACATCCAATGTTTATGAATAGATAGATAGATAGATGGATGGATGGATGGATGCCACAAACTTGTCAACTTTCTGTTCCATTTTCCCATTGTTATCTCGAAACTGTGAAAACTGTTGACATTAAACATGATTTAACATTACTGATACACTTATAGTTCTGAAATGGAAGTCCTTGATGGTATTCTTACCAAGCAATGGAAATTAAATGCAGCTAGAAACCTGGCCATGACTGAGCTAAATACGCATCATATATTTCTATGTATTTATTTTCTAGGTTTTAGAGGTCAGATCTATTTCAGTTCGTGTTCATTCAGATAATGAAATCAATTCAAGTTTTAGTTTTTCACTTAGGAGCAATATGGTGAAGCTGCATGTACTCTGTGCAAAGGCTGCATTTACAAGTAGTTGTCGACAGATATATCACAGAGGCCGATAAATCGTCAAATATTCCGAATTTTTTTAATTAATTAAATCAGCTGAAAATATGTCCCCTTTGTCAGATTTGTTTCTTGAGGGCACCAAAAATTGCCTGCTTGCATGTGAAGTGACTGAGATATGTAAGCCATGTTTGTTGTCATGTGCCATCGTGTTACTACAATGTATGCAACACAGTGTCATTTAAACAGTCCACATATCAGAGCCGCAGAAGACGCGTTTGAGCTCATATATTTAAAGTTGAGTTAAAGTGCTCGCCTGTTTCATTCTCCCTCACTCTCCTCAACAGTTCCCTGTAACTTTTAATTATCTTGTCTAATGACAAAAAGTAAAATATATCATCTAGAAATATGCACATATACTGTATATATATATATATATATATATATATATATATATATATATATAATTAATCAAGTCCAGAATCAACTTTATGCCGCTTTAAAAACAAACATTGGGTACAATTAAAAGGGAGACATGGAATTTACTCATTTCATTTACCAGAAAGCTTTAGATTTCATATGGCCTACACTGAAAAGGGGGTATTTTAATTGAGGATCTTTTTCTACCTGATCTAATCTTAAAAATATTACTCATTATTCTGTGGAGACTTGAGACTCAAAGTGGCAAATTAACTTGTAAACTCTGGCAATGTTGTGTCACCCACTAATTCACTGATCCAGTTTTGGATGAAAAGCGCAAATGAATTACATGTAAGCGTGACTGCCGATTGTGTGCATAATTAAGCTTATTCTTCTTTTAGATGTGAGCTCTAATACATAATAATATCATTGATAATCATCAAAAACTTCAACAGATGACAAATGGTAACTTGCATTGCTTAAAGGGTTACTTCAGGATTTAGCATTAAGCTTTGTATCAGTAGAAAACCAGTAGTATTTTCTAATTACCGAGCTCCCCCCCCCCCCCTCATATCCCCCTGAGACGAGAGATTTATTTATTTTTAGTTTGGAAAAAATCCTCCGATGACGCAAAAATCGTCATTTTGCGTCATCGGAGGATTTTTGGTCCAGAGGCTTAAAACTACAGCCAGTATTCCGCATGTTTTCACCACGCCCATATGGGGCGGGATCTCACTCACAGAATGTGAAGATAGTGTCAGCCATCTTTCCAGTGTTGCCAGATGTACGATAATTATCGTATTTGTACGATAATTTTGACCTCTGTACGATGTACGATCAATAATGAAAAAAATCCCATAATGTACGATAATTTCAGAGTTTTCAGTCGTTCGTCCAAACACACATCCTACCGCTTCTCTCTCGGACCCCGAATCATTTCGCAGGCTCGCCTGCCTGCACGCAAGCACGTACACACACACACACACACACAGAGCACAAGTGGATGTGGCATCCGATGATGACAGCGACTTAGAGATCGAATTTGAATCTTTTTTGTGTTAATTGTGCACGTTTTTCTTTTTTGTGCACTTTTTTTCGGCATATCTTTTGCACTTTGAAAAAAAAAAGTTATTCAGACTTCCTCCAGTTAATGTGAGCGTATTATACAGCTTGTTCAAATTGGCTGTAAAATTATTTGGAAAATAAAATTGTTGGAAAATAACTGTATTTTATGCGTTTGGTTTGTGTACGATAATTTTTTTTTAAAAAAACGATAATTTTGAGGTTTTGGTACGATACTTCGACATTTCTAATCTGGCAACACTGCATCTTTCTGTAGAAGCTAAGAAAACAGGCTCTTGCTCTGTGTAGAAAGTTTGTATACAAGTAGGCTAATCACGATGGCGGAAGGTAGTTTTGAAGTTGAAATGGCAGAAGGGGATTACGAAGATCTGTTGCGAGAATCTGATGCTCGCGCTACCTGTACGAGCCGCAATACAGCGATGAACAGAGGCTGGAGCAGCTGCTGTAGCAGGGGAGCAAAACCTGCTTGGCAGGCAGGAGGAAGAGCCCGGCCAGACTCGAGTTGGGGTGGACTGGTGGTGTCAGTGCTCTCGCTGTGCGCCTATGGAAACAGATGTAGAGTCCTATTGCTGTCGCGAATTTCAGCGATACTGGACGAGATCGCTGAATCCGCTGATGAAACTGCACCGATAACATGAGCATGTATAACTGAGCACCCAAGTTTTGTATCACACATGGACAGGGGAGTCCTGGAAACTTATTTTAGGATCCCGAAGATAAATTGGAAACGCCAGCCAAAGCCCGCAGGGACAAACGGACGGCTTAGTGTAAAGTGAGTATTTTGTTTGTTTTTCTTTTTTGTTACTAAGACGTCATGTGCAGAGTTTGGACACACAGAATTATAATGTTCTTCCCGCATAGTCAGTCAATTTATCAACTAACGCACAATTTATAGAGTCACGATGTATCAAAGCAAGCATTGTAACGCCTGTAACCGGTAGGCGTGGTTTGGGAGTGGCCTCGTACGGGCAGCAAAGCAAGTGCATTCTGGGAGTTGTTGTCTTTCAGCCACATGTGTAAAAAATACATTTTCTGCCTTTTCTCAGTCTAGAATGCTTCAAATTCAAAGATAATTTCACAAATTTATACTATATAAATGACCAATTTTAAATACACATTCATCTTCCCAGAGGTGAAGTATCCCTTTAATGTCACAGTAAAAACATGAATGAAGAGTATTTTGCCACCTTGAGTTCACGTCCAGTGACATTTGCACATTTGCATATTTTCTTTATGAAACAAACAACGTAAACACATTTGTCCTGTGAAAAAGTATTCAAAGGTTTCAGAAGTATTCTTTCCATAATTGTTTTTTCTATAGGGATTTCATTAAATACTTCATAAAAGATTTTCGATCAATGAACCTAATCAACCAGCTCCGGAGTGAATCACTAAATTGAAGCAAAAACTTTTGAATTTTTTCAAAAATTTTGAGCTACTTAATGATGATTAAGTAGCTCAAAATTTTGAGCATTGTGAATGATGTAATATAACAAAAAATTATGAAACTATTTTTTAAATCAGGGATGTGCAAAATGCGAAGCGGTACGAGAAACACAACCAGTATGTGTGTACATGCATTAAATCTTTGAACACCAACAGAGAGCATTTTATAAAAAGCAACTTTCACCATATGTTTTTCTGAATGATAACATGTGAAATTAAAAAAATATGATTGCCTTTATGTAGACTGAGAGTTTATATACTGTGTGTGAATTACCCTAATGCTGTCAGCTTTAGTTTCTGTGTAAACTCGGGTGAGTGCAAATGTTCCTTACTTTTAAATATTTTTTTCCATTTTTAAAATCAAATTTAATTTTAATTTACAAGTATTCTAGGCCTACTCATTCTTTGTGGGTTAGAGTACTCGACTAAAAAAATATCAAAAATACCCATCCCTAATATAAGTTTGTTGATTATAAGTACAGAATCAGTATTTTTCATGTATATTACCAAAATAGTGTAAGAGCATAGAGTGTACTGTAGGGAGACTGACTCGTTTGTGTCATTCCGTGTGTCATGAAAGTGTGAGGTCGCTGCCAAACTCCGATGAGTTTGTTTGCCACAATTCTCTGATTGGCTGATTTGTCTCCTCCAGATCAGTATAGTTTTTAAAGAAGTCTGCTTTTAAACACCATTTTTGTCATTAAATTAAGTTGAAATAACGCAGACTGATGGTTTCAACAGAAACATGTTGCACTGATTTACAAATATGGAGCTCATGGTAGATATTATATATATATATATATATATATATATATATATATATATATATATATATATATATATATATTAAAGGTTTATAATTTAATGTTATTAATCAACTCTCTTATTGAAAAAAAAATATTTTTGTAATTCATTTTTGAAACCAGACTGTTGCACTCTAGTTGGTTTGGTGATGATAGAGGCACAGAAATGAAATCACATTTAACATTCGTTTTAGAATATCTGTTGCGATAACAACCCTTAATCGGGTGATATAGTTTCCTTAAAATGTCTGTGCCATCAAATCAAATATGTTATTATTCAGGTCAGAAGTTATAAACATGCAGGGACGTCACTAGGATTGGAAGACAGGGGGGCTTTTGCAAAATCTTTGCACTCACATCTAGAGCTACACTTATGTAAACAACCAGTCAAGAAACCAAGATGTTAACAAGTAAAACATGACAGACATATCCTCTTCTTCCATTTCCACTCTGTTAAAGAAAAGTTACTGTAATGTTGCTTTTAGACACATCAAAGCTGCATGGGGGAATTTACTTAGGCCAGACTTTGCTCCTGATGAGTTATTCTATAAGCAATGACTTAAATGCTATCTGTCTGCTCATGTAAATGTATGATAAAGTAATAGCATACTATATCTAATTCCTCTCTATATAAGATAAGTTGTCCACAGAATGCTATTTAATTACTCTAATTACTGTAACTGCACTGTGGATTGGTTCAATCAGAGTGTAATTTCGCTGTGTAATTTGGCTTGCATACAGTTTAACCCAAGAACCAGAATTTTAAGGTCATAGTGAAATTTGACAACACAGGTTTGAGCGTTTCTCAATTAAAGATGATTTATTCTGCCAAATGATGCATACAATGTATGAAGGAAAATTAAGAATGACATCATTTTCAAAACCACAGTCAACAGTTACTTTTTGTTTATTGTCTACTTCATTGGTGGAAGCATCAAAAAATGCCTTTTGTTTTTAAGGGTTGCTTTCATTTTAGTTTCACATGTGTATCTGTGGGCATTTGCTCATCTTTAGCTTACATTTAGGTAACATCTACGTATTTATTTAATTTATCACAGCCAATGAATGCAGAAAGATAAATTGGTATAGCTAGCATATATAAATATAATGAAATAATTTAGTTTAGGCTATGCATGGTGCCTAGACCTGCCAACAAATGCTTATTGTTAGAAGAAAACAAAACAATCCTTAGACCTATAGACCATTACTGACCTCACTCACACCGGCTCCCTCAGAATCAACTGGCCTGCCAATCTCCTGCGGCTGCTTCTCTTTCTCTCTGCTAAAATATCTTTGAATATCCATCTTATCTGCTCAATGAATTGAAGGATACAACGGTAATAGAATTAACAGGGACCCTATGACATTTAGATTTCAGTGACAACAACATTCTATGGGGATTGATATTGTTTTATATGCCTATTATAGAGATAGGTTATATTATTGGCAAAGAATAAAGAGTTGTGATTAGCTTGCTAAGTTAAACATTTCTTGTATTTTGCTTGTTCACTCTAGCTAGACTACAGTTTTCCATAGCAAACCAAAATATCCCCTTTCCTTTACCTCAAGAAAACGTAGCTAAAGGTAAGCAGGTAATTCAAAACAACTTACAATTTCACTCTGTATCACGACACTTACCAATCTTCCTTTCACCATTAGCGTGTGTATCGGTGCGTGTGGGCGGGAGGGTGCATAGCGAGTTAAACTTCAGACCAAACTAGAGTAACGACGAGACGAGATGAATCCTCCAGTTACTTGCAGCGCTCCGGTCTGCAACGCTCTGAAAGCTGCCACAGTTCACACCAATGCAACGAGACGCTGCGGTGCATCATCTTGATAGCACAACGACTCTTTGTACTTCTGTCCAACTTCCGACTGTTCGGCTATTTTTTTGTAGCTGGATTATATATATCATTTGTTGCGTCTAATTCTAAATATGAATGAGGATACGGTTATTGATAAATCAAATTGTTATGGTTGTTCTTATTATCATTTAGGGGGGCTTAGGAACATTTTGGGGTAGCTTCAGCCCCCCTAAAATAGGCCTAACGACGTCCCTGTAAACATGTTTATAAGCTCTACCTTACACAACAAGATTTTCTTCAAACTGATGATGCTGCCATGACAGTGGTGGACCTGAAAGAGAAAACTGATCATATAAGACAGTATGTGCTATCGCCCACAATAGCACCCCTTGTGGCAAATTACAGAATGCACCTACACATGAAATCGAGCATGCAAAGCTAGAAGTTTATGCATTCACATTTTCAGAGCAAGTGATAAAAATCTCTGATGTTCCCTAACTCACCGCGTTGAGCACCACAACATTTTGACAATCATTTGGTTTCTATTTTTGCGGTGTTGTGCTGGGTTGCCTGCCAATAACAAAATCTTATTGGTTCAAAATGCCCCTCAACACAACTGTACATTAATGTTGCATTCACTTTAAGCAAATAGTTCCTATTATAATCAGTGATGCTGTCTACAATGGAAGCGTCTGTTGACTGTGGATGGATGCCCCATTCTGTTGCTGATGCACTGCAGAGCTACTTCAGCCACTTAATTATCCCATCCATCTGAAATAAAATCATTTGACTTCACAAATACAGGTGATTTTTTATTTTTTTTTGTAATTAAAATTTTTATTGATTCAAAGAAAAAACACAACAGAGAAAAACATAACACATACACACCGAATCAACATTTAACTTTTAACCCTCACTAATATCCCTCCCCATACACCAACACCACCCTAACCCCCAATGGCCCTCCGTGGTCACAGGAAATAATACATACACAAACAATCAAAACAAAAAAAATCATTAAAAAAATTAGAAAACATTTTTAAAATTAATGAAATATATATTAAACATAAATTAGCAAAATTAAACTAAAATTCTCTCTTCCCATCCCTTCCCTAAAAGTCCCCCAAAACCACTAAATACCTACCCCCACTTTCTGAAATAAAAATAAGAGTCCCATTTTTTGCTGTAAATGATGTAATATAGTCAACAGGAGTGCCTATTTTATTAACTACACACCCTAGTCCAAACCCCAACCCTAAACCTAACCGTCCGTGGAGTAAACATTTTATCTAAGAGAGAAAATTCAAGGTGAATGCGATTACTTCCTGCTTTCAATGAGATCAGAGTCTGTGACTGTGAATGCTGTTCATGCAGTGTGCAGATGGGCTTGTCACTAACTCATCAGAATGGGCTTGACTGGGGGCCTGGGTACCTCAGCAAGTATTGATGCTGACTACCACCTCTGGAGTCGCAAGTTCGAATCCAGGGCACCTCTGGATTCGAGTGAATCCAGCCAGGTCTCCTAAGCAACCAGATTGGCCCGGTTGCTAGGGAGGGTAGAGTTACATTTGGTAACCTCCTCAAGGTCGCTATAATGTGGTTCGCTCTCGGTGGGGCACATGGTGAATTGTGCGTGGATGCCACGGAGAATAGTGTGAAGCCTCCACATGCGCTATTCCTCCGCAGTAATGCGCTCAACAAGCCACGTAATAAGATGTGTGGATTGAAGGGCTCAGACGCATATTCAACTGAGATTCGTCCTCCGCCACCCGGATTGAGTCACTACGAGGATTTAGAGTGCATTGGGATTTGGGCATTCCAAAAGAATGGGCTTGAATTCAAGTATACGTGAACATACAGTATAAACATGATGATTTCTGTTTAGATCCAGCTGTAGGGTCACTTGACCACCAGTGTCATCCACCCACATGTTCCGGCAAAGTACAGGCTTTTCCACACTATAATCCCTTAATCCAGCCACCACTGGACCAAAGAGAGAGAGAGAGAGAGAGAGAGAGCAAGATAGAGATGATGATTGCATGGGACGCAAGTCCAGGTGCAGAGAGCGAGAGGGGGGAGAGAAGAAAAGAGATGAGTTAGATGATTAAGTAGCTCAAAATGCATTTGTGAATAATTTGTTTACTAAAGTCAAATACACAATGAAGAGAGGCCGTAGGGTAGTAAATCAAATAATCCTCTCCTTTCTTACGCCTGAGGCTTGTGTAGTAATTTAACCATTTTATTTCAGGAATATAGTTACCATTTCTAATAAGTATGCTGCTGGCTCCGAGGGATATGTGTTTTATTACATTTGAAAACAAACACACACATTATGAATAATGGATGAAACATTTTTTATTTATTTATTTATGGGCTATACCAAAGATTTACAAAGGATTTTGATGAGTTGTGTAACCTTGCGGCATTGAGTGTTTCTGTTATATTAGTTGACATTAAAGCAGTGTTTATACAAGGCATGCTCACTTGTGAAAGTTGTAAAAAGTTTTCTGATATGCTACGGACACAGTCACGCTCGTGAGAAAACAGCTTTGTGTATGTATGACAGCACGGGAGATGAGGGATAAAGAGACAGAAAGAGAGACAGATCAAAGCACTTGAGAGAGAGAGTCTAGTGATGTATTACGGCCTTCATTCCCTTCTTGAAAATGTTGGGTTGCCATGGAAACGCCTGTTGAACAAGGCTGCTATGAATCTTTCAGTAACTCAACGCTTCAGTCTAGCAGAAAAAAAGTTGGCATTACTTATTCTCTAAATGCACTTGTCCCTGCACTGCATCCAAAGTTTTATAAAAATATTATTGTCTCACGCTCAATGTTTGTGCTATAAACAGCCCACTAAAAAGAAGATGAGAATGCAAAATTCATATTTTCAGTGAGCAAATAACTTGAGAGTTCAAGTTATGTTAAATGTGACTGGAATGAACAAGGACTCTTGTGAGTGACTGTAGTGAGTGAACAATAATTGTGTTAAGCTAGTGTAGTCCAAAGAATTACATATGACAGAAACACAAGAATAAATCACACATTTTATCCTAAGGATTAAAAATACAAGCATAAATGTGATCCTATTCAGAACTCACAGCACTTTTAACTCTCCTGCGAAGACAGTTTAGACCTACAACAATGACTTTTAATCATTTTTATACAAATTATGAGTAAAATGGAGATTATTAGTTCATAAACACTTACTTTTCACCCTGTTCCTCACACAATGCTATCTAATGACACCCGAACACTTTTACTACAGTAAAAAACGCATGACTTGAGGTTTGATTTGAACATTTCCATAACCAACAACATTTACAAGCTTGTTCACATGTAATTAAATTGTGCGGTAGCGCAACTGATATAGTGTTGCACTTAAAATGCAGAGGACTGTGGTAAGAGGCCTGAAGAGGCATGTGAGCCTAAAGTGTCACAGAAGCACCACAATATGACATGGTTCCTTCAGTAGTTGCATTTTCATGTCACATTTGTTTTTTATGAAACTAACGATTATGTTTAGGATAAATTATAGGGTAGGAGATAATTAATTTATTTTTAAACTCATGTTGGATTATACATGCATAAGAAGTGAAACGACATGATTTGAATCTAGGATTTACCCAATCTTAATCCTTAAATTCCACAACGTCATAAATGGAAAGACTTCAGGTGCCAGTAAGTCTAACATCTGGCCAATAAAACTAACAAAGAGACTTGTCTAGATCCCATGTGACTTGAAAACTTCTCTGCAAAGAACACACAGTGTTGGAGTTCCCGAGAGACTCAGGACACACAAGATTCTATCCTCCGATATAAACCAGTTTGCTACACTTAGACTCATCAGATCACGTGACATCGTGATCATTGTTTGGCAAACAGCATCTTAAAAAGAACGCTCGCTTAGTTACATGGAGGAAGCTGATGACAATGAATATCATGCCTCTTGTACCATTCTCAAGATATAAAAGTTCATGATTAAATATACACTATTTTTGAGCAGGATATTTTTAAGTCTGAAACAAAGGACCATGAATCAACTGACGGAAAAGACAGCCCAGTTGACCATGTGACTCTGAAAGTCACTTCTGATTGCCGCAGGACACCTTTGGGGATGCGGCCAATTTCAGTTCAAATGTTTCCAAACAGAAAGAACACGCGCTCTTCAGGCTCTTCCTCTTCTGTCTTCACGCACTTCATCTTCTGCTCGTCTGACTGCTCAGACTTCGCTCTGACTCTTCCCTTGTAGTCTTCTCTGGATCTCGTCGGAACCCGATCCATGCCATGTGACGTCCAAGGAAGCTCAGGACTCGAAGTACCGAGGAAGCTCGTCACTCTCTACGGTTCACACACACATGAGAAGGCCTCGCTTCAAAGCCAACCTCATCATTCATACAGACAATAACTCTTCGATCTTACAGAGGTCCAAAACATCGACGGAACAAACTTTCGACCAAGAACCAAGCAACACAAAGAACACAAGGAAACACCACTACACGCAAGTACACCTCCAATATTGTGCTCAAAGTGCTGGTGTATTTGTTAAACACTTTGGGTAATCCGATAGCAAATCGATGTAGACTCAAAGAAGGATAAAATGGTTCTTCAGGTATTGTCAAAAGACTCCATAAAGATCATTTTTACTGTATTGATCATTTATTTCACATTCTGTCACTCTTTTCACCAACCTCTCTCATATGTGTTAGATTAGATTTATGTTTACAATAGCAATAAAGTTTGTCTGTGTTCACAGATGAATGACTGTGGTGTATTTTGATAAATAATCTCATCCCTGTTTCTAAAAGATTTGCTTCAAATCTGTACCTAAATTTGTATGATTATACTTTCAATAAGCCATGAGAATAATATCACACCAATAAGTGAATTAATCATGATTCACTTATTAAAGCTAATTCCTTACAGTAGAAATTGTGAGTGGATACAACAAGACGTTGTATTCCGATTTTAATGGTGCAAATAATTTTTATTCAGACAAATAATCCAGTTATTTGTAATTTATCTAATTTATAATGGTTGTCGAACGTGACTAATTCCATTATACATTTCATTACCTAATAAGGTACAATAAGTACAGTTTAATTTAGTTCATAGCTCACATATTTCAAGACCCTAAATTCCCTTCTAAATTTAACATTCCAAATACTCTTACATATATTGGTTTTAGAAGACGGGCACGTCAACGGTTCCCGTCTAAATTCA